>CM063602.1:13083718-13606038 GCA_032356905.1 Salix exigua | reverse complement strand
AGTCACTGATTTCAAAGATCATGTGCTTCCAAAGTCTAATCATTGTAATAAAATCAAAGAGATGTCATTTGTTGAAAATCAAATTCATGTGGTCAAATACCCAACACACAATATTCAATAAATGCAAATTTGAAATATTTTGTATTTTGCAAACAACAATTAACTCATTGTGAGATTGAAATTGTCTTTTTATGGGTTTTTTTTGTTTCAATTCTAATCTCAGATTTTGGGGCATGTCCTTTGATGGTACATGATGAAGTGATGATTTGTGGTTTTCAAACAATTAGAGCTAAGTAAAAACTTGAAGTTCAGTTGAAAATCTTGTCTCATCTTTCAGTACTTACCTTATTAATATGCATAACAACTTGCAATTTTTTCATGAAATTATAACCCTTATGGAAAAACTCTAACAAACTTTGAGAGCGCCACTTATCAATTAAAATTGCTCGCTTGATCAAGAAGGACTTTTACAAGCATGTAATGAGGCTATGGTTCATGGCTATAAAAGAAAAGGATATTCATAGGCTCAAACAGTGTTTAAGGGTTTCACAGACTTAGGATCACCATTATCTAGTCATTAACTCCCTTGCTCTTGTTGTCTTAGTAGAAGAGACCACATCAAAATACGTTAATTATCTTAACGTGATTTTTTTTATCAATCACAAATGCTCTAAGAATCTCTACAACCATGCCATTCCTTTCATTGACAATTTCAAACTTAGAAGGGGAATACTAAAACTTGAATCATCATTTGTCATCAAATGTTATTTCATCTCTTGTTGCACTCAACATAGTATAACAAAACAATTCTGCACAATCTTCCTTTGATGGACAACTTATCTTGAAGACTCAAAAATCTTATTAACATTTCTTCCCACATGAGGTTTGACCACAAATACTAACGGACATGGCATAGTTCAATATTCTCTTTTTTCATTTTTTCCCTTTTTTTTCTCTCTTTTTTTTGAACTTGTCCTTCCCATTGACTCTTGGTTTTTGTCATGTCCTATCTCAATTTGATTGTTCCCAATGTTGGTTTTTCATCGTTAAAGATCCTCCCTTCTATTGATTCTTAATGTTGTCATTGTATCCTCAAACTTCAAATCTCTTATTGTCCCCTACTGTACTTGCCCCTAGTGTACTTGCCCCCAGTGTGAGGGTGTGATCCATGTCGGGTGTTTCAAAAATTTATAATATCAGGCTCAAATTGGGATTAACAAGGGATATATATTTCAAGAATAGTGAAGGAAATAAACAAAGATGGCCTTTTATCATTTCAAGCAAAGTTGGTTTTAACTGATAAATTTTGACCTCGTCCAATGTAATGATTTGGACATGCAAGAGTCATGATTCACGGGTCCATAAGTACCAAATCCATTACATGTCAATATGCATACTAATAAAGCTTAGTACTATGATGAGGTTCAAAAACTCGGTGTATAGGCTCAAAAATTGTTCGATCATCTGGTATTGGTCATCATGTCTTTTAACAACAGTTGGGTCAATTTTGCAATCAAAATACTTTCAAAAATGAGAACTTCAAATTTTGCATGTTGGAGTTTGATCAAAATATTTTGTCAAAAATAAGAATGTCAAACATCTCTTGATTTCAAAACAACAAAAAGACAAGGAAAACAAATGCTTCAATGAAAATGATGATTTAACCCCAAAACAAAGTGATAGCCGATGAAATTCCATGAGAAAGTTATTGACGATGTGACACTTTCTCAGACTCTCCAAACAATCATTTCTGCATTGCCACTGCTCAATTGATCTCGCTCATGCTCGCGATAATTTATTGCTGACACTGTTGACGATAACATCCTTCACAAAGCTTAACTTGCCTCTTGCTGATTAATCTCTACACTTGATTACTGAAATTCTTGCGACTGTTCATATCTCTCATCTGGATTATGTCGCAAAAAGAAGACAGTATTTTTTCACTCCACCGCACTCCTCATTGGACATAAAAAAAAATAGATCGAGCTAGGAAGCACTCTTGTCAGAACACCAAAGTGCGCAAATCATTAAAAAATTCATCATACACTGAAAAGACTCTTTTGGCAGAAATTTTCGCTTCTTCGAGCAATGTAATCTTGCAGTGCACATACTTTGACTTCTCAGACACCGGATCAAATTCAACAGTATCATGTTATATCTTCTCTCTCAAGATATTCATCTTCGCTTTAATAGACAAAATTGTGCTCAAAATGACATGGTCTTTTGTGCATGGCGGCATAAAACTTTCTGATTTGGCAGTGCCGCAATAACCCCATCTAATCCGGAGAGAAATCAATTTGATACTTTAAACAGGCAGACAACTTCTTTCACTAATGCTTGCTTTCTGAAAATGGACTACTCGCACTTCCTCAAAAGAAAACCTGAATTTCCAAAATCCCCATTGATGATTGCACTAACACTCTCCGACTGATGCTTGCTTCCGAAAATGGACTACTCGCACTTCCTCAAAAGAAAACCTGAATTTCCAAAATCCCCATTGATGATTGCACTAACACTCTCCAAATAATATCTGGGCATATGTCGCACTTGATTTCACTAGAGAGTAGAGAACTTTGTTGTGGGCTTGCGGAAGAAACATGAATGATGACTTTGCATCGGAACCGGTTCTTCTCAGCAATGTCAAATGTCCAATGACTCTTGACTCTTCGGAGGATGACAAATTGAGGGACCCCTATTTCAAAACTATAAAAATGCATGTTGAAATGCATATGCATTTTTTTTTTGACAATCTTGCCCTTTAAAGAGCGACACGTGATTGTAACGACTGTATGCTAAACAAAAATTGTGAGACTACATGTTGAAATGTACCCGCATGAATTATTTTTTTTTTTGACAAACTTGCCCTTTAAAGAGCGACAAATGGTTGTAATGACTGCATGCTAAACAAAAACTGTGAGAATACATGTTGAAATGTATATGCATGTTTTTTTGGGCTCGACCCTCGAGGAAGGACGCGTTATCGTAATAATTGCATGATAAGCAAAAACAATGGGAATGCGTGCAGAAATGTATATGCATGCTGACTTTTTTTACTCTTTCGAGGAATGACACATGATCATAAAAATTACATGTTAAACAAAAACAATGGGAAGGCGTCTGAGAAGTGTATATGCATGCTTGACTTCTTTTTTGCCCTTTTTTACTTCTTCGAGGAATGACATGTGATCATAAAAATTACATGATAAACAAAAACTTGTGAGAATGCATCTTGAAAAGCATATGAACTTGATTGTAATAATTACATGATATACAAAAACTATGGGAATGCATGTTAAAATGCATATGCAAAAATTTTACAAACTCATCTATGATATACAAAAACTATGGGAATGCATATGCAATTTTTTTATTTTTTTGACGAAATCTTCTTTCAAAGAGTGACACATGCTTGTGACAAGCTATACGATACACAAAAACCTTAGGAATGCATATAAAAATGCATATGCAATTTTTTTGACAAACTCGTCCTTTGAGAAGTGACACATGCGTTTAACAATTGTATGATACACCAAACTATATTTCGCTTAAACCCAACAATGCAAATTTTCTAAGCGATGATTACTTGTGTCACTTATTGAATTTAAATTGCTTCGGGAAGAGTCTGCCTTAATGCAAAACAGAATGAAGGTAACACACACCCTAATTATTGGTTCTAATATTTACACAACAAAGGATGAGTTTGCTACATTGGACTCTAAACAAGGTCTCTTGTCTGCCCGTGATCACCTTCAGTAAAGGCAATATAGGGTCTTAGCAGATAATGGGATGATACGTATACCAATCACTACCGTCTAAGCTCTCGTGAAGAGTTGGGGTTTACACAACAAATGATGAGTTTGCTACTTTTAGCTCTAAGCAGGGTCTCTTGTCTGTCCAGTGATCACCTTCAGTAAAGACAATATAGGGTCTTAGCGAGATAATGAGATGGTACGTATACCAACCACTACCATCTAAGCTCTCAGTGAAGAGTTGGGGTTTACACAAACTTCAACCTTGACTCAAGTCATAGGTAAGTCGCTAGTCCCCACGTAACTTAAAGTTGCAAACTACAATGATAAAATTGAAATAAATTAACAACGCATGAACATATATACATATGCACAAATTAAAATGCAAAAGACTTGCAAAAAATAAACACCTAAAATTCAAACAGTAGTCCCCACGTAACTTAAAGTTGCAAACTACAATGATAAAATTGAAATAAATTAACAACGCATGAACATATATACATATGCACAAATTAAAATGCAAAAGACTTGCAAAAAATAAACACCTAAAATTCAAACAGATTGAAACAAATAAATCACATCAAAATATTCAAAGCTTAGTCCAATATTTTTCAGAAAAATACCTTCCCAGTGGAGTCACCATTCATCGCATGACGTCCCGCGGCGTTCCGGGAGGGATCCTGACTCTCGCATGTGGAGTTGATGAGGAGTCGCCACCTGGCTGTTGAAGGTCGTTAGAAACACTCGATTTGTACTGGTCTACTCAGAGGTTCAAGGGTAAGGGACTGGTTGCGTATAGGGAAGGTATTAGCACCCCTAATACGCCTTACCTAAGGCAAGCTGCATTATCTATTTAGATGTGATTTAAAATGTTTCAATAAGCAGTATTTATTCATAAAAAATATTACAATAAAAAAAAAATCGATCAGTGCTTAAAAGTCCAATAAATTTTATTGATTATTATTATTCCTGCTGAATATTTTAGGTATAAACCTTTAAGATTTATTTATCCAAATATTAACCGTGAATAATAAATTATCAAAAAAGATTTGTACTCTTGACATACTGGTTCCGAATTTTTACAAGGAAAACACATTTTTTATTTTATTTTATATTATTTTTCTTCTTAATAAAACAACATAATACAGAATAAATAAAACACAACACACCCACACAAACTATTTTATTCTTTTTTAATCCCATTTTAAAAATAGAATAAACTCACACACACATTGTCTTTTTTTCATTTTTCTCATTACATTTCACAAATAATAATTAAAATACAATAAGTTCAAATAAAACACATAAACATAAAGAAAATTACAAACAAGGGCTCAATAACAGTGACTGGATGGTGGCAGCAGCAGCTGGAGGCCTGGTGACATGTCTGCCGACGCGCCACCGTCGCTTGCGGCGCGTGGTTCAACGCGCCGGCGGAGAAAGGGCAAAACAGGAGGGGTGCGACGATCTTCTTCTTTCCTTTCTCTCTCGCCGGTGCGGCCTCCACGGCGACCTGCAAAACAATAACGAACAACAAACAAACACAAACACACAAAAAATCAAGAATCCTGCAAATCGCAGATCTGCCTTTCTTCCTTCTTCTACTTTGGCTTTGGCTTTCTTGCCGATGAAGGAGCTCCACAATGACCTGCAAACAAGGAAAAAAACAACGAAACACAACCAAAGGCACAACACAATCAATGTTTAGGTTTCCTCTTCTTTCCTCTCAGATCTGCAATTTTGGGTTCAAATCCGAAAGGCCACAATATTTTTGGTCATTATCTCCTTCAGCTCTGCCATTTTCTTGTTGGTTACGGCCTCCTCTTCTTCCCTGTTTCAAGTGGCTGCTGGCGAGTAGATATGGCTGGAGGGAGAGAGGGAGACGGTTGTGTTGCAGCTAGCTGTGGCTGCGGCTGCTTGGTGTGGCTGTGGTGAGGAGAAAGGGAGAGGCTGCTGTGATTGTGGCTGATGCTCGGTGAAGGAGGTGGAGAGGACGAAGAGGGTGAGGGCTGCCGAAGAGGAGATCTGTTGTGGTGGGGCTGGCGGACGAGAAGAGAGAATGGGGAAGGAGATCGATTGTGGGCTACGGGGATTAGAAATGGGTCTGTTGTTCTCCTTCTCGATTTATTCTTCAGATGCTGCTGAGGTGAAGAAGATGGGCGGTGGTGGTCATGAGGTTTGTGAGCAGGGGAAGAGAGTGGTGGTTGATGGGAAAGAGCTGGAGGTGGGGCTGTCGAACGGGAGAGAGGAGGAAGGTTGTTGGTAGGAGAAGGAAATGAGGGCAGGCTCGGGCGAGTGGGCTGTGACAGGGAGGAGGAGAGACGGGATGATCGGAGAAGAGAATGACAGAGGTAAGGGGAAGAAAAGGGATGAAAATAAAAACGGGGAAGGGGCTGCTTGATCGGAGAAGAGAATGAGAGGGGAAAGATGGAAAAAAAAAGTGGAGCGGGGCTGCAGCTGGCACCTAAAGGCTGGCGGCTGCAGCCCACGGGAGAGAAAACAAGATGGGTTTAGGGTTTTTTGGATTTTAGGGTTTTTTTGAAGGAATGTATTTTTTTGGTCCCTTATTCTTGTAGTCATGCCTTCTATTTATAGAAGTTTTACAAGACAAAAATTCCAAGCCAACCCTTAGCTTGTGCGCTTCTTTCAATCTGATCCTTCATTTCTAATTGACGTGATTTTGACCTGCATTGACTGTTAAATTCTCAATTTATTCAATTTTTCCCCTGTAACAAGATTTTTTGGGATTTTTGTATTTTTTATTTTATTGTTTTGATTTTTTTTTTATTTTCCGAAACATGAAAATAAGTGGGTCAAAATTTGGGTAGTAACTAACAAATTGGACAAAAAACCACCATTGTCTTTTAAATAAACCATTTTATAAGAAAAAAGGAAAAATATAATGTTGTACACCATATAAAATTCTCATTCAAACTCATATGATAATTATTTTTTTATGAGAAGTAAATCATTTAAATTGATTGAACCCATGTATATCACTTACATATTCCACATATCATAAGAAAATATTTTATGAAACTATAGTATAAAGAAATTGTTTGAAAATCGTATTGTTTAGGAAATATTAAGAAAAGATTCACTAAACTAAGTGATTGTTTGAAGTGTGATTGTAATTGTGTTTGAAAGTGCTTTTTAATTAGAAATATATCAAAATAATATATATTTTTTATTTTTTTAAAATTATTTTTAACATCAAAACATAAAAATAATATAAAAATACCAAAAAAATTAATATAAATATAAAAAAATGAATTGTTTTTATAAATACAATGCTAAACACCAATGAAAACAGCCACGTCAAGTTAATCCCTCAAGAGTCCCAGCAAGTTTTATAGTACCGCCACATTTTGACATTTTGCCAATTTCCCGCCATTTGCTCACCCTCTAAAAAACTCACAATGACAGGGACAAACTAAAATTAAAAAAATTAGAAAAACAAAATCGGAGAAAGGAAAACAGAACCTAAAAGCTGCAAATGGGTATCAAAGATCTGCTGAAGTTCATGAAACCCTACATTGAACCTGTTCACATAAAAAAATATGATGGCAAACGTGTATTAATCTAAACCCCATCTGGTTTTTGTGTTTTTTTTCAACGCTTAAATTTATAATATATATATGTTTTTGTTTTTTTGCAGGTGGGTATTGATGCTTATAGTTGGCTACATAAAGGAGGTGTATAAAAAATCTATCTTCTTGTTTTATTTATCTATTTTTGGTGTTGAAGGGATTTTATTTTCCTGTCTTTTGTTTTTATTTTGGAAATGGTGCTGCAGCTTATTCATGTAGCATGGAGATTTGTTTAAATTCAAATAGCGAAAAGAAGTTGCGGTATTTAGACTATTTTATGCACAGAATTAATCTACTTAGACACTACAAGATTACACCAGTTGTTGTTTTTGATGGTGGAAATATTCCCTGTAAAGCTGGAACTGAACAAGAGAGATACAGGTTAGTTAAATCCATTAAAAAATATTGCCTTTTTTGGTCTATTGTCCACAAATAATGTGCAATATGTTCCTTCTTGAGTTCCCATTTGGGGTTTAGCAACTGGAAATCTGAGATCTGTTTTGGGGTTTTGTATTTCAATTTAGGAAAAGAAAAGCTAATCGTGAGTTGGCAATGGAGAAGCTCAAAGAAGGGAATGTTAATGCTGCTACTGATTTTTTTCAGGTACGAGTAAATTTAATCTTTCATGTTGTTTGTCGTAATTGAAAGATGGGTCAATGAGTATATGTCAAATAGCCATACACACCAAAGTTTCTGAACAGTTGTGACTGTTTCTAATCGTTCAATTCGATCTCTTGGTTGATTTTAATCTGGAAAACTTGAAAGTCTCTGGTATCTCAAGCAATGAAATATTAGTTGTTACTGAACTAGCCTTCACAGAATCTTGTGTGATTCTATTACCCTAATGTTATAGCTCGTGTTTAATTATTCTTTACATTTTGCTAGGGTTTATATAATCTCTATCTATTTTTGGTTTCTTTTTCAATGTAAATTACTAATGTACATTTGCTCTTTCCATGCAGAGAGCAATTAGCATTACCCCATTGATGGCTCATCAACTGATTCAGGTACGTGATTGCAGCATCTTCCACTGTGATCTGCTATCTGTAGCTCTAGAAATTATCATATTTCCATAGAATATAGATATCTGCACGTTAGAAGCTATCTACATTTTCCTGCGTACAGTATCCAAGTTATAATAAACCATGCCCTACGTTCTGTGATTACTTTCAGATCTTGAGATCAGAAAACATAGAATTTTTGGTAGCTCCATACGAAGCTGATGCACAGTTAGCATATTTAGCTGGCCTTGAAGCAGAAAGAGGTGGTATAGCAGCTGTTATAACAGAGGACAGTGATCTATTGGCATATGGTTGCCAAGCTGTAAGAACTTCCATGAAACTTTGGTTTGTTGGAGATGGAGGTCTACTGCTCTCCTAATTACACACCTGTCTTTGTTCATTACTGAAGGTATTAGTAGTGGTATTGTCTTGATTTCATTTGTGCTGGTTGCTCAGACTATTTTTAAGATGGATCGGTTCGGCAATGGTGAGGAGATAGTCTTAGACAAGGTTTTTGATGCTGCAGCTCGCAAACCTTCATTCCAATGTTTTGATAAGGAATTGTTCATAGGTGAGTCAACCACTTTGAAGCTTGCTTAAAAGTGTACGAATGATAATGAAGTTTTGAATATGAACAAATAAAAATAGACTAGAAAAGAAAATATACGACACATCATTCCTAGTTTACATGCATCTGAATAGAAATATTTCCATTCTTTTATTAACTTTGGTTGTAGATTTTGTTTCCATAATTACAATAATATTAACATAGAGCATTCAGTTTTCAATCTCACGAGATATAACTAGTTACAAGAAGACATTTAATGGAACACTAGCTCATGTTTAGACCTCTGGGGTACGTGTATTATAGCTGGCTGTGAGAAAAATAGCCTTCATGTTTCCATTGTCAAATTAGCGCAACTGAACTGATTTTGTGACATGTGTACAGGTATGTGTGTCTTAGCTGGTTGTGATTTCCTTCCATCTGTACCTGGAATTGGGATTTCAAAGGCTCATTCTTATGTGTCCAAGTATCGAAACTTAGATCGTGTAAGTGTGTTCTGCTGCTTTTGATAGTCCATAATGCTGATCAAATTTCAAAACCTTAAGATGAATAAGTCATAAACATGTTCCAATGCACTGCCTAAATGCTATGTTCACAGCAACAATCTCATGAGGTCATAATCAAATGATACTGGAACTAAGTGCACATCCATAAATCAAATATTATTTTCACTTGAATTTCCCAATCTATAATATCATCTATGCTGTTGGTGACAAACGAATTTGATGAACACATTTTTAATTTTGATTGATCTTCAGAGATGTTGGAAATTACAGTCGGAAAAAATCATTATAGTTTCTGATGCTACGGAAAATCTGTGGAATTCATGCAAGTTACAAGCTTTTCTTTACAGAAATAGCTTGAGCTAAAGATTAAAAATGAACTTTAAATTATTCAGAAAATGTTCGTTGAGCTTATAGTAGCTGTTGAGGAATGTAACATTATTGTGTAAGGTTCCTGCCTTGAACCTTAGTGTCTTAGATGGTTTCTATCTATTCTAATTTTAACAACAGCAGTTTATTTATTCATTTTATAACAATATCTAGATTTGTCTGTTTTTCCCTATTTAGTTATGAAACCATGTTAAAGCATCAGAAAAGAAATCTGGAATCTCTCTCTCTCTTTTTCCTGTCTGGCTAGTGAGAATGAACTTTTAATTATTCACTCTTCCTGTGGTTCTTTGGGGAAGCATAGCATTGTCTCTAGACTTCTCTTTCTCGTACCCTACCCTTTTTTCTGAATATTATGTGAGCCAAGAATGGAAAAATACAGTTGAGTTTTATGGTTTGGTTCTTTTCTCTGAAACAGTTCTCATCTCACTAGCTGAGAGTTGATCATGTATGAGCCTTGAAAAGCACATCTGGTTCGGTTTGCAACCAGTTTATTGTACTTGCACTTATTTTTTCTGGGATTGTTTTTGGTCAAGGAGATTTTGCATCTGCTACCTAAAAAAGGAGCCTTATCGATGACAACCTTTTGCACTTTTGTATGTTTACTCTGCCATGGAGTTAAACATTTCTCCAACTGATGCTTATAATTAATCAGTTTCTTTTAAAAGCTTATATTTGATGGCATACTTTCAGGTTTTATCAGTTTTGAAGTTGGAGAAAGGTAGACAAATGCCTGAAGATTATTCAAAGTCTTTCATAGAGGCTCTAGCGGTTTTCCAGCATGCCAGAATGTGTGGATCGTAAAACTAAGCTATCCCAAATGATTTATTTCATCATCGCTGTCTTTCAAATTTAAGTTACGACAGTGATTTATCACTTGGTCATTTTCTCGCCGCATATACATTTGAACTGACCTTTGTTTTTTTTTTTCTTTTTCTATTTGAATTTGACACAGATATGAATCGAACAATCAGAGACTTGAACACATGAAGCCTGTCCCTCAAAATTTACTGGAATCTTTGGACGGGAAGCTGGATTTCCTTGGACCGTATCCTGCTTTAATTGAGCGAATACTATTTCTGAAAGTTCTACAGCTCCTATTTCAGCATGCACTGCCATGTCAAGTATAAAGAACTGTAGCCTTCAAAATCCAAGATGTTCTTGGTCACGGCACAGATGCTTAAGTAAATTCATAGAGGTTGTATTATAAAAGGAACTATATTGTTTTGTCTGGCATGAACACTTGGGAGAGTTCTGGATGCTGGCTGCATATTGGGCGTATTTGACCATAGCAATGCTAATCTACCTGTATAACATTGCGTGCTTGTGTTTGGTTTGCAATCTTTTTTCCTTGACTGATTGCAAATGACTCCAGAGAAATTCCTCCTTCCGTAGCAACTGCAATTGCTCAAGGGAACTTGGATCCATCAACCATGGAGGCTTTTGTTTCTTTTCGAAGACCCGGGTGTCTTCCAGATCCTATTTTCATTCAAAATCCTGTTCAACTTCAGAAATCCAGAGCTAAGGTTGTGTCCAGACAGATGAACAGATCCATGGCCTTTCTTTCCTATAAAACTGAAGGAGGTGCAGGCAAGTTTCTTAACCCCACTTGACCTTTATCGATACAGACACTTGAAAATTGCATAATTTTACACCATGAGTTTACTGTACCAGGTGGGGTACTGAAGCAGGAGCCACTTTCTACTGAAAGTATGTATATCAGCGAAGCTCTGGCACTTCAGA
This sequence comes from Salix exigua, assembly GCA_032356905.1. Lineage (NCBI taxonomy): Eukaryota > Viridiplantae > Streptophyta > Magnoliopsida > Malpighiales > Salicaceae > Salix > Salix exigua. The sequence goes on along the minus strand of CM063602.1, from coordinate 13,594,500 downwards.
AACTAATTTCGCCACCTAAAGTTAACAGTACAGAAACAGCAATGGTTACCAATGATGTTCCGCTGAAAGCTCCTAAGAACCCATTCAGGATTCAACAAGTTGAAGAAATCAACTTGGACCAGAAAGATAGCAGCACTGGACAAATCTCAGTTGTGATTGACCATGAAACGATGAATATACCATGGGTTACTCCCGATGACATTCAGTCAGAGGTTTTTCATGGTAAAAGTCCTTCCAAGAAAAGAAAACATGACAAAGTTCACTCAGATCAGGAAGCCAGCATTACTGTACAAGCTTCAGTGGTAACCAAGGCAGAAAACTCAGACAACTTGTGTGTTGCCAAGGAGTCCCAAGAAAGCGTGAATTCTATGCCTAAAATGGCTTCTAATGGAAAGGGTAAAAATGAAAAGGCTAAGAGAAGCAAGCAGAAGAGTTTGGAGAAAACGAAGAATACTATTTTGAATTTCTTTTCTCGAGCGTAACCTTCCAATCTCTCTGTTTTTCATTTTTCCTTCTTCATTTTTCATTGAGAAATTCTGAAATGGGCCATAAAAAATGGCATTACATGTGAATTAGAGAGGTTAAACTGTTTAGGTGGCAAGGCAAGGGAACTAACTCCACTGTTTAGGTGACACATGCCTTTTGCGGTTTTTTGAGCCTGGTTATTAAGAGCCAAGTTTGATACATAGTAGTCTACACCGTTTAGTTTTGTGCGATGTTTTGTTTTTTAATGAAATTTTATATATATATATATATATATATATATATATATATATATATATATATGTAATTAAATATATTAATTCAATTTTTTTTAGTTTAAATTCAAAAATAAAATTATTTAAAATTGTGCAATTTAATTTAAAAAAAAACATAATAAAATAATTTTTCTGAACAAAATTATACGAGAATATCATCATTAATCTCGCAATGTCGTTACATTTTCTGATTGTTTTAATTTTTTTAACATAATATATATAAATATATATGTCAAGAGATTTTTTATAAAATTTCATCTTGATTTAACGATTGGATTTAAATATATGATTGATATTGTAAAATTATTTATTATTTTTTTAAAAAAGTATTATTTAGCAGAAATGAACCAGGCAAAATGAAATTGGAACGTTTCAAACAGTATTTGGCTGAAAAATCCGGAATAGGTCGGAATTTAAATATAAAAACAACACTGTTTTGTTATTTTTTTAACTGGTACGAAATGTTTCGGTCAAAACAGAATCAAATAGACACTATGGTTTGATACACTGGTTGCTTGTTTTGTTATTTTTTTAACTGGTACGAAATGTTTCGGTCAAAACAGAATCAAATAGACACTATGGTTTGATACACTGGTTGCTTGTTTTGTTATTTTTTTAACTGGTACGAAATGTTTTGGTCAAAACAGAATCAAATAGACACTATGGTTTGATACACTGGTTGCTTGTGGAGATATGAGAACAAATTTTCATTCTCATTCAAAGTTAACACAATACATTCTGAAAAACACTCCACTTAAATTTTGCTAACCAGTACAATCACAAAAGCCACTGGTCAATGTGTTTTTGCAATTGTATGGAATTTAAGCACCACTGAACAACCATAAAGCAAAAAAGGGGCCAAGACACGAAGATCTTAATAGCTTTATTGCAAGAACATTATTTTCCAGACAACGAAATCAAAGAAAGCCTGGCAGCTTAATGCTTGTTCTGCTCTAGGAGATGCTTGAACCAATTGGCTGACATTTTCGGGTACCTCTTTAGGTTGGTGTAATCAACATATACAATTCCAAACCTTGAAGTGTAGCCTAATCTCCATTCAAAGTTGTCAAGCAATGACCAAGCAAAGTAGCCAGCTAAATTGGCTCCATCATCAGCTGCTTTCTTCAGCTGAGACAAATAGGCCCTGTAGTACCCAATTCTAGTGGTGTCTTGCAGTGCTTGGGAACGTGTGATATTACCAGGATCATCCATCCCTGCATAAGATTATTATTATCATTTAAAAAATTCATATTAACAGAGTCAAACAAACCCATAAAAGCTACAGCTTAGCTTAAATAAGAAAACAATTGTTATAGTGCTCGGATGAAAATAAACATTCAGCAGTTAGAAATGAGTAAACATGGTTGCTGGCACAGGAAAAGGATGATCAGATCAGTCTACAGATTACAGTGTCTGTGCATAAGAGATTCATAATGTAACAATAAGGTGATGACAGACAAACTGGCCATTTTTAAGGTATAGTTTAGATGCTAGTTTGACAGCAAAAACATTCAATTAAACAGAGAAAAACTGAAGGAATTATATAAGACATAGAGTAGCTCATACCATTTTCAGATAGTATTATTGTAGGGTTTCCATAGCGCTCTTTGATGTACATGACAGCCTTGTACATACCCCATGGCACATTATAAAGCCAATAGGAATTTGCCTGCAAATGTCCACTTATCATATGAAATAAAATCAAAAAACCAATATCTCATGCATTATTAACTTGTATGGGAAGAACTTACTCTTGGACCAATTTCCACTCCTTTCTTCTTATCTGCAGGATTCACAAGACGCTTCACTTTAGTGACTGAAGGAGGAAATGAACTCTGACGTAGTAATTATTTAAGGGAGAAAGGAGGCCAAGATTTTCTTACAAGCAAATCCAGCATTCCAGTCCTGCTGGTAGCCCAAGTTCTTTGGTTTGGACTGATGTGGATCATACATGTAGTAAGTAGTATAATGGTTGATTCCCACAAAATCCATTGAGCCCTTCACCATCTTGACTTCTTCTTCTGTAAACTTGGGTAGCCTACTCCCGACAATAGTTTGCATTGTTTTCGGATATTCACCATATACAATAGGATGGATGAACCTACATGAAGCCAAAACCAGCGTGACAATGGTTTTTTTCAAGCTATCAAGATGTCTGAATTTTATCGTAAAGTTTGCCGATTTTACCATTTGAATGTGTAATGCAACTGGAATGCCCTTAAAATTTCAAACATACTTTCATATTCTTCAGATATACTTTCACCAACAATCTAAGTGCTTTAAATAAGTTTCAGATAGCCCATGATCGATGACACTAAGATGCAAGTTATTAAGATGTGACAGTTAAATGCATCAAATTTTTAACTGCATTTCGGTGATAATTCATCACAATGGTCGAAAGCATTGAACAAGAAGGTCAGCTTTAGCCACCTTGGGAAAGTATATATGTGACCCTGCATCGATCACTGAAATGAAAGAGAGAGGGAATTTCTTGCATCACTAAGCAGTAAGGAATTTTTACCATCCAACATGAAAATCTCTTGCTCTTTGAGCTGCTAATTTGTCAGCTTTTGATCCGGTGAGAGGTTCGTAATAAACAAAATCCAAGAGAATTCCAATCCTTCCCTTTTGTTTTTCCTGCAATGTAATAAAAAAGAGAGGTGGGGGGGAGCTTTAACATATTGTTCCATCGAATAAATGAACTCCATCCCATTTAAAATAAAAGAACAGATGCTAAATTACTTGATACTTTTCGCGATATCTCTGGACAGCAGCTGCATGAGATAGAATCAAATGATGAGCAACAGTATAAGGCTCTGTTGCAGAATTGCCGACTGTACAGTTTCCAAATGCTTTGGAACACCTTCCAGGAGCGAAGAATCCATTATCATATCCAAGTGCAGCCACCACTCTAGGTTCATTGAATGTCATCCAATTCTTCACTCGATCTCCAAAGGTCTTAAAACAGAAGTCTGCATAATCGGCAAAGTCTTTCCTGCAGAGCTCGAAGCATTTATCTAATTTGAATTTATTAAAAAAATAATCCCCAGAACAATATATTTGAGAAATATTCATTCTCAATTTACTTACACTACTAGGTGACTCAACAATCCATTATACTTCTTCTCAAGTGCTAGAGGAAGATCATAGTGATAAAGATTCGCATATGGAGTAATGCCTACAAAATATTAATGGAATTAATTATGTCCCTATATCTTGATAAATTTAAAACTAATTAGTTGACAAATCAACATACATCTCATTTAAAAAATCACAGAAAAGCATACCTCTTTCGATCATGTAGTCTATCAACCTATTGTAGTATGCAACTCCCTTCCAGTTCACTTTTCCAGCTCCATCTACATCAAAGAAGGCAAAGAAGGCTAGGAAATCCAACGATACAAATTCACAAACAAAATTTGAATTTAATAGAAACTGCAGATGAAACAATTACCAGGGAAAATTCTGGACCATGAAATCGAGAACCGGTATGCATCGAAGTTCAACTTTTTCATGATATCTATATCTTCCTGCAACACCAATAGAAGAGTTTATATCTAGCATGTTTCCTGAATGGGAGAATCTTGATAGAAACCAGATACAACCAAGAATGGACATTTAATGTCACCAGAACTCTACAATTTATGAACCTGCAGAATTATCGTAATGTGACAGTAATGTTTGGTAATTGTATGCTAGATGTTCATGACTTCATGTTTTTTGGGGCATTCTCCTCATTCTTAGCAATGTAGCGACCCAAAATGCTGAAATAAGCTCAAACATGGGATTTTCCTTTCCCATTTATTCTACTTTGAAATGACGAGAACCAGAAAATTACATCGAAAACAGCCTCCAGTCAGGTCAAAGGGTGTCCAGAATGAGTGACCATACTGGCATGGTATGGCATCCCATTTTGGTTAGATGTCATGGTGTAGACAACAGGACATGATTAAAGGGATCCATAGAATTACAGTATAAAGAAACATATCATAACGGTAAGAAAAGTCAAGGACGGAGAGGAGCAGGACCTACCTTGTAGCGGTGATACTGGTCCACTGACACTTCCCCTGTAGCATTATTGGCAACGATCCCTGCTCCCAAACATCAACATTTCATTTCATATTATTTCTATAACAAAATAATCTAAAACCTCAATATTAAGCTAGCTTTTATCACCGGCTGTTGCCTTACGCCAAGAAAAACATCACTGTCATTAAAGAAAAAACATTACTTTTTTTTTTAATGAAGCAACTAAACACTATAACATATTATGTATCATTACCAGGAATTTTGACAAAGGCATCCCAAATGCTAGGCCCACGACCATCCTTATCTGCCATGCCTTCAACTTGATAAGCTGAAGTAGCAGTTCCAAAGATAAACCCCTTAGGGAAGCCCTGTCTCAGCCCTCCTGCTGCTTCGAAACTAATGGTCTCTGGCTGCTTCGAAGGTCCATTGAGTTGTGCTGCATGAGAGATACAGTGAGTAATGCCGAGAAATAATATCGAGAATGGCAATGCCGCCTGAGCTCTCATCTTGAAGACAGAGAGGAGTGGCGAGTGAGCAGCAGAGAGTACAGAAAGTGTGTGAGGGGAGTGTAGATATTTATAGAAATGAATATAGCGGAAGAAAATGCATAAAATTTTCACAGGTTTACGTTTTCTAATAAAATAAAGAAATATCAAGGAGGAAATATTCGCTGTATCGATGCCTCATGCATCATATCCTGTGGATGCGATGGGGCTGGAGATTATTTTCTTGTCTTGTTGTTTTACCTAATCTATAATCAGATCTTATTTTTATAAAATAAGGTATGACGACACACATAAATAGATACCTCTGAATGCAGGAATACAATCCTCTTATTACATCCATTTTTGCTTGAAAGGATCATGTCACATTTCTTGAGTTATAAGCCACTTAATTTCTTGTGAAATTTTGTTGAAAATCTTTTTTTTAGATGAGAGGAAATCCTATCCTTTGTAAAATGTATTTTATTGGTCCAGATGAATGGGTTGTCTCAGACTCTTACAAGGAATGCACACCTTAACTCAAACTCGAGACCTGTTGTGCAGATTATAAACTCTCTATCATTACATTACACTTCTTAAGGACAATTTTGTTGAAAATCTTTATTCAATCATATGCTTTTACTGTTAATGTTATTTAATCCATTGTTGCCAACATCAATAAGACTTATTTAATGGTTTCAACAATCCTAAAAAGATCAAGAAGGGTCCTTATCAAATATATGGATGGAAGAATCATTTAGCCAAGTTTTCCAAAATAAGGTATGAAAGGAATTTTGATTCACCATGACTACCTTTACCATCTTTACTTAAGGTTTAGACTATTTTCATAACACTAATTCTAGTCATTATATGACTCCACAACTTTTTTTTGGATCAAATGTAAGTATATTAAGACCAAAGATAAACAAAACTGGAGAGCAGAAACCAGAGGAAGCTGAAAAGGGAACATGCTCTCAATCAGCGAACTAAAGGGCAAAACAACAAGAAAACAAAACCATACATAAAAGAGAACACATCAAGCTCACAACAGAGCAAATAATTGAAAAATCATACAAGCGGAACAAGAAGAAGTCCACAACAACCCACCAAACCCATAAGACCTGCAAACAGCTCAACCAACATCGATTGAGAAGTGATCTTTTCCATGGAAGTGAAACACTATGAAGAACAAAACCTGAAATCTCCGGAAAATTTTCTCAACCGAGGTGAATTTTTTTCAAAAGCCGTTTATTTCTCTTTTCCCAAATTAGATAGACTGCAATACCCAGGGAGGCTCTTCTCATTCTGTATTCCATTATTTTCTTCTTAGGAGTTAGCCCTCGGATAGCACTGGATAGAGTAGACATCTGACGATGGATATGAAGCCAACGAACAATGTTACCCTATAGATCAGTCCAATGACACTTAAAGAACAAATGACCATGTGATTCCTGGTCCTGATTACAAAGCACACAGCTGGTATCAGGAGGAATGAAAGACAGACGATCCTTAGTTTTAAGCTTCCCGAGCATTGCAAGCCACAAAACAAAATAGTGCTTTGGCAAAGACCATTTCTCCCACACCACCGTATCCCAACGGATCATGCAACCTTTCACCCTAAAGTACTCATAAGCATTAGCTAAAAAACAGTTAGAGCCAGCATTCCAGCCATGCATGGTGGAGACAACAGACTGGCTACTGCCAAAGTCATGAAGCAGCTGATCTTTTAAGAAAATCAGAGTTTTCCAAATAGGGGAGGAGGTTTTAACAGCTCGAGCCTCCCAAAATGAGAAATTAGAGAGAAAGTAATGATGAATCCATTTAATCCGAGAGGAATCGACTTTCTAATGAATATTCCATACATGCTTAACCAGGAAACTCTTGTTTCGGGCTTTTATGTCAAAGAGCCCTGCCCCTCCTTCCTGCTTAGACAAACAAACATTTTTCCAAGCAACTAGAGCAGAGTGAGAGTTCTGAATATTTCCTGACCATAGGAAGTTCCTGCAAATACGGATAATTTGCAAAATGACTGTTTCTAGAAGAGGGGAGATGTTAATCCAAAACTGAACCATGCCATAAAGGACTGATCGTAGAAGCTCTAGTTTTCCTGCAAAAGAGAGATGCTTGCCCACCCAGCTCTGAACCGCAGCTTCAAGCTTATGCAGCAGAGGAGAAAACTGACTGACCTGAAGCCGATGAGGGCTAATAGGCACTCCAAGGTATTTGAAGGGAAAGGACCCTGCAGCAAAACCTGTTTCACGAATGATCTCTTGACGTAGACAATCACCTACCCTTCCAAAATAAATGGAGGATTTGGAAGGATTAATCTCCAGACCAGAAACCTGCCCAAAAATCCGCAACTGACCAAAAAGAGCAAGGATGGAAGGCTTGTCTCCTCTAGCAAGCAAGAGAACGTCATCTGCAAAAGCGAGATGAGTAATACCGAGAGGCATACACTTCGGATGAAAACGAAGGCTTGCTGCTGAGACATTCTCTTAAGCAACCGGGAAAAATACTCCATGCATGTAATAAAAAGATAGGGAGAAAGAGGGTCCCCCTGACGAATTCCGCTTTTACCTGGAAAGAAGCCATAAAGATTCCCGTTGATAGCAACCGAGAACGAGGATGTCTCCACACATTGCACGACTTTCTAATCCTTTGAGTAAGGTCATATTTGTTTTTCCTTTGAGGATTATAAAGGTATCAATACAATTATTGTTGGTGATGATAATGATAACCCCATCAAACATGTAAGGCATTCTTCCGTATTAGGTCCATTCAAATGAACTCAAACAGACCACTCATGTATTTGAATTCAAACACACCACTCATGTTTCTAAAATTCAAAGATACCTTTATTATAATAAAATTACAAAAGTAAATTATTGTTTCTTTGAACAACTATTCTTCTCTAATCACTTTTCTAAATAGTTGAGTAGATCTTGTTGCTTTGAAAAGATGAGTAGGTTTACTTTGTTTAGTGAAGGTTACATTGCAATTGAACCATTAGACTTGGTGTATTTAGATATTTAGGGACCAACCACTATTAATTCTTTTAATAGAGAAGTTTATTTTGTGTTTTTTTTATTGATGAATTTCCAATATTTTCATGGATTTATCTAATTTAAAGGAAGAGTAATTTTTATATGGTACTTGCTATTTTATATTTAATGGTAGAAAGACAATTGAGTAGAAAGTTAAAGACCTTATGAATACAAAACTATAATTATTACAAGAACATAATATTTAACTAAGATTACACACCGACATAAACATGAACAAGATGGAGTCTTCAAAAAGAAAAAATATAATTGATAGTCTCACTTTGTTAACTCATGTTAATGTTCCTTGGTTTTGGTCATATGCTTTTGCAACAATGTGTGATTTGATTAATAAAATGTCCACACTTAGTATTGAACAATGTTATAAATTTTAAGAAAGTATTTGGGAGCTCATTTATTTACAAGTTTCTCCAATTTTTTTTGTTGCGCTATCTTTTTTCTAGTACCATATAATATCTATAAGTTGCTTATAAAAGTAGACCTTGTGTTATGGGTTATAAACCTTATGAAGTTTATTTAATTTTTTTATTTAACTATATGATAATAAAATATAAAAACCAATCTAAAATCAATCAAATATCGAATAATAAAACTGAAAAACAAAACAATAAGAAAATCCAATAAAAACCCAATTTAAAAATCCATTTTCAATCTATTTTCCTCATAAAAACCTCCTAAAACTATCCAATAATCCCCGAAACATATCAAAATCATTCAAAAAATTCAAATGAATAAAAAAATAAATCTAAATTGAGCTTGATATCATCACACACACACACACACACACACACAACAATAAGAAAATCCATTTTCAATCTATTTTCCTCATAAAAACCTCCTAAAACTATCCAATAATCCCCGAAACATATCAAAATCATTCAAAAAATTCAAATGAATAAAAAAATAAATCTAAATTGAGCTTGATATCAATTTATATATATATATATACTAGCTATATTGCCCGCGCGTTGCCGCGGGTATTATTGTGTATATAATTTAACATAATTAAATCCACAACAATAAATTTATATGATATATCTAAATAAAAGTTATAGATTAGGAGATAAAATGTATAAATTTTTAAGTAGAGTTTGTTGCGTAAGCATAGATTACATATTTTAGAATGTAAGTATTGCATCATAAAAGAGCACGAACTAACATTAAAAAAAATATTTTTATAAGAAAAAAATAAAAAATTAATCACTAAAATCATTGTTATTATTGTGCAGATAGTAAAATTATAAAAATCATTTAATACAAAGAGCAAATAAAAATAAAAATTAAAAAAATAAAGGGGAAAAGGAAGCAATATTAATTTAAAAAATTATAACAATAGCAACATCAGAGTCTTAACATCTAAAATTATTATTGCTATTACTATCAAAACAATAAAAACTATCAAATTATACCGAGAAAAAAAAATAAAAAGCATGAACAAAATAGCAAATAAGAAAAACAATTAAAATATTATGATTATTATTAATAATAATAATAATAATATTACCATTATTAATAATAATAATATTATTATCATTATTATCATGAAAGAATAAATGAATGAATGAAAGATTAAAAAAATGTTAAAACTATAAAAAAAGATCAAACAAAAAATACAATAAAAACAAAAATTATCATTGTTATCACTGTCAACACAATAAAAATTATCAAATTGTTTGAGGGAAAAAAACCCATAAAAAACATTAACAAAAGAGTAAGCAAGAAAAAAATTATTATCATTATCATTATTATTTTCATTTATTTATTTTATTTTTGTGTTAATAATGAAAGGGAAGAATGGAAGAAAAAAAATACTAAAAACTTCAACAAAAGATCAAACAAAAGAATAAAACAAAAACAAAAACTATCGTTGCTATCATTGCCAAAACAATAAAAATTATCAAATTATCCCTAGGAAGAAAAAACTAAAAAACATTAACAAAAGAATAAGTAAGAAAAACAATTAAATTATTATTATTATTATTATTGTGTTAATAATGAAAGAATAAATAAATGAAAGACTATAAAACCATAAAAACTTTAAGAAAATTTAAATCATAAAAAGAAATCAAGGGATTAAAAAAATTAAAAGTATAAGGTCTAAAAGGAAAATCAAATATAAAGGGATTAAAATTGAAACTGATGTATCAAATTTATTGAGTTATTTAAACCCAATCCAGAAATCAAAAGAAGGAGGATCGAAGTAAAAACTGCACATTTAATTAATGTCAATCGAAGGACCCAATCAAACTAAATAATAACTTATACAATAAAAATCAGGAACATAAACAAAATTAAAAGTACAGGGACCAAAATGAAAAGGCATTAAAACCGGGGGACTCTCCTGCACTTTGACGTGCAGGAGAGATAGAAACGGCTGCAACGACTTTAACTGGCCACCGCTGTGTCCACAGACGTCGGAGGACACAACGCGCTGCACCGAGAGGAAGTCCAAGCGGAGGCGCATCGATTGAGACGCCGGTAGACCATCTTCGGCTACTCCATCACTACGCACACGCCACTTAAAGAGGGCGTGAGGTGAAATATTGTCGGCCGTGTGTGACACACTCACCGACAGTATAAAGAAAAATAAATAAAAAAGCACGGTCAATTACCGGTGTACCCCTGTGTCTAAGTCAACAATTTTTTCTTATTAGGGGCTATATCCGTAATAAGCCATTTCTGAAAAAATATAAAATAATCAAAAGGTAGATGGATCGGACCGGAGCGGTCCAAAATTATGCAATTACTGCGGAGCCCTCCACCCTTAACCGTTTTTTTATCTTTTCGAGGGCTAAAAGCGGTATTTCACTGTGCAAAATAATGAAAAAAGGCAAACCAATCGAACCGAGAACCAAACCGATCGAAAAATACACTATTACAATCCATAGTGTTTACACTCATAATCTACAGTGCGACATAGTGAATACTCCACGCCTATTATATATTAGGTAATATATATATATTCTATAAATCATTATTATTAAAATTTTCATGTCAAACGAAACCTGTTGACATAAAAAATGACTAATTACTTTTTTAGAAAGTGGTGAAATTGACAACTTTCTTTTTACTCTCGTTGTTCTTAGACAAGTTATCTCACAAGTGGTAAATAGTGAATTTTGTATATTTTTAATGGGAGAAGAAGTTGTTTTTGCTGAAATGAGAGGACACTCCTTCAGAGAAGAGAAGAGAAGTAATCCCATTTTGAATACAAAAATAAAAAACAAAATGAATGCATGAAAGTTTGTCGTTCTGAAAGATACCATTGGCATCGTTTTTCATAACGGCCTTTTTAGGGGGATGACTTTTTAAAATTCTAGGGATGGATTTGAAATAGTTTTCAATAGAGGGACCAAATACATAAGCTTTTCAAGGAAGAGGGATCCTATTTTCGTCATCACCAGACCTCCCCTAGATATGCCTTCGCTCAGAAAGGACAAAGAAAGCGACGAAAGGGAATCTTGAAAACTGTCCAATAAAAATAGCTTTTTTAAAATATAAACTATTATTTTAATGAATTTATTTTAGTGGCTAAAATACCCATTTTGGATGGTCGATACCTCCTCCGATTTGCTAGGGTGTTTCACGTGACAAAACTGTCCTCTCATTTAATTTTTTATTATATATAAACTCTACAATAAATTAAGAGTCATTAAATATATGATATATTTTTTAAATAAATTAAATTAAATTTTTATTAAAGATATTATATATTTTTTTATTTAATTTAAGCACAAGATGCTCACTTTATGACTTTTTAACAAATAAAATAGTTTTATTGGATAGAAATCATTTTATTGGCTCAAATAATTAGTTGATTAAAATATTTATTCAAAGAAGCAAAATTATTAAACAGAACTAAGTACAAGTGAGGTCCAATATCTTAATTCTTCATCCATCTCTCAATTTTTTTCACATTAGTCTTTACTTATCATTAAATTATCAATTTATTTAATTATATGCATGATTGATTTTCTTACATAGCTAAAAATGCATTATATATATATTTATGTTTTACTAAAAAATAAAATTATTTAGGGGGTGCTTGACATTGTGTTTTAAAAATATTTTTAAAAAATATTAAAAAAATTTTATTTTTATTTTTTACTTTAAATTAATTTTTTTACTGTTTTTAGATTATTTTAAGGTGATAATGTTAAAATAAAAATAAAAAAATATTATTTTAATATGTTTTTATATAAAAATAATTTTAATAACAATAAAAATTTCAATCTAATAATTAGTGTGTGCTTTTAAGATAGCATTTCAACTAGATTTTCAAAAAACTGTAAGCAAAAAATGATATGAAAAACAGCAGCAGCAATCAATTAAATTTTAAATACACAACAGGCAGCTTTTTGAAATTGGGGCCTGTACAAGGACATTCCTCATGCTTGCAATACACAAAACTTGCTAAATATCTTATAGCATTTATTGTCTGTCTGTGGGCACGTGAAATTGAGCTGCATGCAGCCCACCAGTGTTAGAAATTGTTCAGCAAAAGAACAAAATGATCATGCTTTTTTTTTTTTAAAGATTTCAGCCTGGATTCTTGTCTTGTAAGGGAAAAAAAAAAACAGAGAGGAGAGATTAACATACTTTAAATGACTGAAATATTTTATACTAATTAAAAAAATAAAATAAAATATTATTATTTTTATTTTGGTTTAAATTTCGGTTGGTTCTAGATTTTTCGGCTAAATACTGGCAGAAATGTTTTTCGTTCTATTTTGACCAAATAATATGTTTTTTAATAATAAATTATTTTACAATATCAGTCATATCTCTTAATCAGACCGTTAGATTGAGATGAAATTTCACGAAGAGTCTCTTGACATATTCATATATTTTATGTTAAAATTTCAGAGCAATAAGAGAATGTATTGACCTTGCGAGATTGATGATGACATTCTCGTAATATTATACATGGTCATAATTTTGTTCAGAAAAAACATTTTATTGTGTCTTTTTTTAGATTAAATTGCACAGTTCTAAATAATATTTTTGGATTTAAAATATATTTTTTTGAATTAATATATTTAATTATATATAAGTAAACAATACGACCCTAAGCGGCGCGCCGAGACACTCCGAAACCGAAACATTCTGTTCCAATTGAAAAAACAAAACATCAACCGAAACGGTATTAACAACCTTGTTGTAAATGATTGTGACCAACATGTTTGCTTTCTTTTTGATCTCATGTTCGAACTCTATAGTTACTAATATAATAGTCATCGAAAACTTACACAATTATTAACTTTAGGTTTTGTAAGATTAGTTAAAATATATATATCTGTATATCCATGTTAATAAAAAATAAAATAGAAAAAGAAGAAAGACCACAAGAAAGCTTGGTTGATTTTAAAAATAAAGTTGAAAAATGGCCTCTTCGGGGTCCCAATCCAATAAAATAATGTGATATTGATAGGAGGCTGTAACAAAGTAAAATAAATTTGCTTCGGTCTTTACATAAAAAGCCAATTTGCTGGCCCATCTTTTTATTCCTATATCAACGGCTTTTGTTGCCACCTCTCTTTTAATAATAGCAAAGTATACATGGGTTTACTCTCACATTAATCACGGTTTAAAATAAAAATTAATCATTTTTTAATATATAGTCTTAACAAAAATTATTGTAAAGCTACACAATCAAATATTTGTTTTGCTCTTCTCCCGTCCTTCGACCATCCACTTGCCCACGGGTAGGTCCTGGATTGTTTGTAATGGCATGCAATAATGTGGCTACTAGTCCGTGTCACCCGGCTGTAACCCTGGTCCATAAAGTTGAAGTGTTGATTTTTTTTATTTTAAATTAAAAAATAATATTTTTATATCAATTTCAAAATGATTTTTAAATAATAATAAAATATTATTTTGATAATTTTAGAAGAGAAATAAAAATGAAAAACAATCTAAACCACCCTCTCCGACAATGCCATTGCAGTCAGCTTATCCACTCGTTCAGGTCCGAAAAGCCGTCTTTGTTGAAGGGGCACACACGTGCAGACAATGCAAACTGTGTTTCATGTGCATTTGCTCTCCATTTTCATGTGCATTTCTGTGACACCCAGTTCAAGTTTCAGGATGATGCCCAGAGATTAATTACGTGCGCCGAGCCAAATCCACAATCCGATCGGCTACGTGCCCTTTTCGAGGCAGTTTAGTTTGATATTTCAGTGATTGAATGCTGATACTGTTAAAACTGTTTTGATAATTATTTAAACGGTAGATTATATAATTAGAATCGTAAAAATTCTGTCAAAATGAGTCACGTGCTCTGTGTAACATACTGATTGATTATTGTGTATGTTTTATTTGTTTCTGTTATGAGCCTGATAGTGAGAGGGACAAGTGGCAGTTGAGTGAGGTGAGAAGGAATCCCAAGGCAAAGGATCAGGAGACACTTGGTGGAGCTTCTGCTGGTCTGAAGGCAATCCCAAGGAGAAGATCAAGCGACACATGGCACAAAGGAAGACACGCGGGATGATCAACACGTGACAGAGCGACCTGGATGATTGACACGTGGCATCCGGGTGTTTTATTATTTCGATACATGCTTATTTAATTTAGTACATTATGCTTCAATATTTTATGTATTTGTTTATTTGAATTATTAGATTTATTAAGAAGTAATGGGTAGTTAACGGGGTGGTTTATGTCCATAACCAGGGTAGTTACCATTTTAGATGTATTTAAAAGACTTGTTTACATTTAATGAAGGATTATCAAAACCCAATTATATTGCTTAATGCAAAGGAGGAACTGGATACTAAAATAATCCGGACTTATTCGATCTCAAAAATTAAGTTCATAGCAAGTGGTATCGAGTCGGATTGTCCTGGGATGGTCGAAGGAACAAGATCGACCTAGATGGCGAAGCAATTACAACACTCTGAGGTGAGAACAGTGCTCTGAAGGAGGAGCAAAGCAAACAAGGAGTTCTGATGGGGGAATTATTACAACAACTTAACAACATAGCAACAAATTACGACAATTTGGTGCAAATGACAACTAGACTCAGTTCTGGTGAAGGAACTTCTAGAGGAAATGCAATTCCTGTTATGGAAGGATCAGGAGGTATTCAGGCGAGAACTATTCGCCTAGATTTTCCCCATTTTGATGGGGGTGATCCACATGATTGGATATTAAAAGCCCAACAATTCTTTATTTATTGTCATACACCAGAAGACCACAAGTTACAAATAGCCTCTTTCCACATGGAGGGAAAGGCCTTATCATGGTTCTATTGGCTAATGGAGTCCAGCCCACCAGCCACTTGGGAGGAGTTCTTGCGGGCCTTGCGAATTAGGTTCGGCCCATCAGCTTATGAGGATCCTGTTGGAGCCTTCACCAAGCTGAGGCAGACGGGGAGTGTGGAGGAATACCAGACAAATTTTGAAGTCCTGTCAAACAAAATTTCAGGGGTAAGTGAAGATTTCCGTATTAGCACTTTTTTAAGTGGGTTACGAGATGAATTACGTACCATTGTTACCATGTTTAAACCAAACACATTATCTGCTGCTTTTGGGTTGGCTCGGTTGCAAGAGGAAGAAGTAAGCCGAAGGCAGCAACCCTCAAGAACCCTGCACACCAATTACAACACAAACCCAAACTACCCCAGACAAGCCCCACCATTAAGACTTCCAGGCCCAAATATTTTACCCAAAATTCAAGCTGCACCCACTGTGCAGCCGTATAACCCACCAGCTTTACCACCAAATAACACAAACTTCCAAAGAAAATATCCATTTTCCATAAAAAGACTTAGTCCTAGCCAAATGCAAGAAAGGAGAGAGAAGGGGTTGTGCTACAATTGTGATGAGAAGTATCATATAGGGCATAAATGCATCAAACCTAAGTTGTTTCTGTTGGAAGGGTTGGAGTTAGAAGAAGATACTTATGAAATAGAGGAGGTACATGACCATACTGGTCAAGTTCCACCAGCAGCAGAATTGTTAATCATATCCCTACATGCATTAGCAGGGGTTCCTTACCCTAAGACCATGAGATTGGTTGGGAAAATTGGAAAATACTCTGTCATTATTCTCATTGATACTTGGCAGTACACATAGTTTCCTAGATGAGAATGTAGCAAGGAAAATGCAGCTACCAGTGGAAGAGAGCCACTTGGCAGTCCAAGTTGCGGATGGGACAACTTTACCTTGCCTAGGTTGCTGTAAGGCAGTGGTGCTTAAGCTAAAAGAGTGTGATGTGCTGGCTAATATGTACCTATTGAACTTGGGGTGTGTGATGTAGTGTTGGGTGTTGATTGGCTGAGGAGCTTGGGAACTATACAATGGAATTTTGTGGACTTAAGCATGAAATTTTTCATTGGAGGTAAAACAGTGTTGCTGCAAGGTCTAAGGATTTCTAGTAGTTCACTAGAAGAGGAGCCGAAGCTCAACAAAGCTACTTTAAGTGAAGGCAGGGGTCTGTGGCTACAATTAATGGAGGCAGAGGAGCCCAAAATCCAAACCAGACCAGACAGGGTGATACAGGAGGTCTTGGATAATTTCCAAGACGTATTTGAAGAGCCTAAGGTCCGCCCCTTCAAGGGACATGATCACCAGATCAGATTACATTCAGAATCTGCACCTACATGTGTAAGACCCTACCGCTATCCTTACTACCAAAAGGAAGAGATTGAGAAGCTAGTGAGGGAGATGTTGCAGACTGGAATTATACAGACCAGTCAAAGCCCCTATTCTTCATCGATTCGCTTGTGAGGAAAGCAGATGGAAGTCGGCGAATGTGCATTGACTACAAGGCACTCAACAAAGAAACAATCAAATATAAGTTTCCTATCCCTAACATTGATGAATTGTTAGATGAATTGAATGAGGCAATGCTTGTTTTCTAAGCTGGATTTGAGATCAGAGCTACCATCAAATCAGGATGAACCCTGATGATGTGCCAAAAACTGCCTTCCGCACTCATGAGGGACATTATGAGTTCCTAGTTATGCCTTTTGGGCTGACCAATGCACCATCTACGTTTCAAGGTTTGATGAATGAGATATTCAGATCTCATCTTGAAAAATTGTGCTTGTATTTTTGATGACATTCTTATTTACAGACAAATCGGTGGCGGATCATGTGTTACATTTAACTACTGAGTGTTAAATATGTTGAAAGCTCATTAATTGTATGCTAAGGCCTCTAAATGTGTTTTCGAGCAAAGGTGGTAGAGTATTTGGGGTATGTCATTTCACATGAAGGGGTTAAGACGGATCCACTGAAAATTTCAGCAATGATACAGTGGCCTATTCCTAAGACTCCAAAGGCACTAAGGGGATTCCTAGGCCTAACTGGCTATTATAGGAAATTTGTGCAAGGTTATGGAAAAATTGCAGCTCCTTTAACAGCTTTGTTAAAGAAGAATTCTTTTCGGTGGACAGAAGAGGCTACCCAAGCTTTTGAAGCTCTAAAGACAGCTATGGTTAATCCACCAGTTTTAGGGCTTCCTGATTTTTCAAAATCATTTATTATTGAGTGTGATGCTTCTGGGGGTGGTATAGGGGCAGTTCTGATGCAGGAGGGTCGTCCATTGGCCTATTTAAGCCAAGCATTAAAGGGGAAGAATTTACTTCTCTCTACTTATGAGAAGGAATTCCTAGCTCTAGTCCTGGCTATCCAGAAATGGCGACATTATTTATTGGGGCACCAGTTCAGGGTCCGAACAGACCAACAGACCCTAAAATATTTGCTAAAACAAAGGGTGGGTACCCCTTTTCAGCAGAAATGGGTCGCAAAATTGTTGGGATTTGATTTCGTGGTTGAATATAAATGTGAGAGGGAAAATAGAGTTGCTGATGCTTTATCCCGTAAACATACAGAGGACAGTTTATCTACTGACTCTGAGACACTAACAACAATTGGGAACTACAAGCTATTAGTGTGACACATTCTAATTGGTGGGAAACACTAAAGCAGGCCTACTTGGGAGACCCTCAGTTACAGCAACTAATTCAACGCAGCAAACAAGGTGATCTAGATTCTCAAAAATACCGATTACAAGGGGAATTCTTATTCTATCAAGGAGGTTGCATCTTAGAACTTTGATGAATTTCAGACAATGGTGCTACAACAATATCATGGCAGATCCTATTGGGGGCACATAGGTACTCATAAAACACATGCAAGAATTAAACGAGAGTTCTTTGACATCAGAAAATTCATTCGTGAGTGTGATGTTTGCCAACGCAACAAAACAGAAGCTCTTAAACCAGCAGGACTTTTACAGCCATTACCAATTCCACAGACAGCATGGGTAGACATCAGTATGGACTTCATAGAGGGATTACCCAAGTCCGAGGGTTACAGTGTGATTATGGTGGTCATTGACAGACTTTCTAAATACAGTCATTTCATTCCAGTTTCACACCCATACACAACACTCACAATAGCTCAGAAATTCATGAACAACATCTTCAAATTACATGGCATACCACAGAGTATTGTTAGCGACAGGGATGCAATATTCACTAGTGCGTTCTGGAAAGAACTCTTTCGGCTAAGTGGCACGCAGCTCATGATGAGTTCTGCGTATCACCCGCAGACAAATGGGCAAACAGAGGTCATGAATAAATGGCTTGAGGGTTACCTGAGATGCTTCACTGGAGATCGACCCAAGGACTGGGCAAAGTGGTTGGCAGTTGCAAAATGGTCTTACAACACCTCGGTTCACACATCTACTGGTTGACTCCCTTTGAGGTTGTTTATGGGCAAGCACCTCCACGGCTTCAACCGTACGAACCAGGCTCCACGGTCGTCCAAGCAGTTGAAGACGAGATGAAGAGCAGGGATTTCATCCTCGCCTTGGTCCGTGAGAACCTGCAAGATTCACAAGCTCGAATGAAACATTTAGCAGACAAAAATCGGTTAGACCGAGAATACAAGGTAGGAGACTGGGTTTATTTGAGGCTACGTCCGTACCGTCAGATGACCGTGGCTGTGAGACGCAACTTGAAGCTCTCGGCCAGGTATTATGGACCCTTCCAAATCATTCAACGAGTTGGAAAAGTCGCATACAAACTTGACCCCTACTTCGAAGATTTACCCGATCTTCCATGTCTCATGCTTAAAGAAACAAGTTGGGGCTAGGGTTCAAACAAGTCCTAATCTACCCACACTCATGGCGAGCGACACTCTTTCCCTAAAATACGGAAGATTCTAGCTAGTAGGATGGTGAAGAAGGGGAATCATGCGACTAGCAGAGGTGTTGGTTCAAGTGAGAAGGTTCGTGTGAGGAGGACGACCTGTGGATGGACTTAGAAACCCTTCGAATAAAACACCCGAACTCGAGGACGAGTTCTTCTGATGGGGGGGCTGTTGTTATGAGCCTAATAGTGAGAGGGACAGTGGCGGTTGAGTGAGCTGAGAAGGAATCCCAAGGCAAAGGATCGGGAGACACTTGGCGAGCTTCGCTGGTCTGAAGGCAATCCCAAGGAGAAGATCGAGCGACACATGGCACAAAGGAAGACACGCGGGATGATCAACACGTGGCGAGCGACCTGAATGATTGACACGTGGCATCCGGGTGTTTTATTATTTCGAGTACATGCTTATTTAATTCGAGTACATTATGCTTCGAGTATTTTATGTATTTGTTTATTTGAATTATTAGATTTATTAAGAAGTAATGGGTAGTTAACGGGGTGGTTTATGTCCATAACCAGGGTAGTTATCATTTTAGATGTATTTAAAAGACTCGTTTACTTTTAATGAAGGATTATCAAAACCCAATTATATTGCTTAATGCAAAGGAGGAACTGGATCCTAAAATAATCCGGACTTATTCGATCTCAAAAATTAAGTTCATAGCAGTTTCATGAATTATTTAATTAACAAATAATAAAATTACCCTACTAACTCTAGAGTTCACTGTTCTGTTTTGTTTTATATAAAGGTATATTTGTATTTAGCAGACAGCTTACTTGACGTAAATGCCACCACTTGTTATTTGATTAATTATTCATTTGCCAACCCTAACCTAACCCATCTTGTTGTGGGTGCTTGTCTAGAAGAGATTTGGTTGTCAACAATAATGAATAGTGAAAATCACTGTTCATTACTATTGAAACCGACCGAGAGCCTAGTAGCCATGATAGGGATCAGGGCAACAACTTTTGTGGGTTATGCTAAATATATTTGACCTTGGGCCACCAATCCACTATGCTTCCTTCTCTCCTTTCCTTGTAGTCTATATTTGCTAGAGGATCTCCGGGCATCAGGCCTTGCTACTTATCCTAATGCACCCGTGTTCCTCGAATGGATCTCTTAGTTGTTGAGAGGGTTGCCCAAAAACAGTATATAAGGCATACCTGGTAAAACTTACGTTTTCAAAAGTAATGAACAATTTAAATCACTGTTTATTCATTGTATTTTGTGGGCGCTTCTCTAAAAGAGGTTTGATTTTCAATAATAATGAACATCGAAAATTACTATCTATTCATTGTATTTTGTAGGTGCTTCTCTAAAAGAAATCCGATTTTCGACAGTAATAAACAATGAAAATCAAAGTCTAGTTTTCAAAGGTAATGAATAATAACCCCGACTTCTTTTAGCTATTCTATAATAATAATAATACTCAAGTTGTGTAATATTTTAGACTTTAATTATGTTATTTTATTAGATTTTTCTATTAGTTAGTGGCTTTTATATATATATATATATTCTCGACATTTCCATCAGTTTTTGATGTAAAAATGACAGACTTTTCTTCTCTCTGGATTCTCGATTCCTCCTAGCTCACTTCAGCCACACAAGATGCGGAAAATACAGAGGGTGATATCACACGACGAGCATAATCCAAAAGAGAAAATAACATGACATTCACTTTGCGGCACCATCACCGACAAAAGAAAGTCAACTCACCCACAAACCCTTTAACAAGCTCAAAGGAGAGAGATAGGGAGTGAGGGAGTTCGAGTATTTGGTTTCGAAACTTTCATTACTGCAAAATCTGAACAAAACGAGACTCTTGGTCAAACTGATGTTTGCAATCGCCATTGGCGACACAACCATAGAACTACAACGGGCTTGTTTAACATTCACAAAAATACCCTATCTCATGCATAACTTTCCCCTCTGATCTCATTCCATTCCCAACTTCACAATGAAATCCAAAATAATCCAGCATGGTCACCAAGTTTCAAAAATATGGACCTGAATATATTCATGGTGACCTGCATTCTTTCATATCACTGTGGATTTACCTTCCAAACACGAACACAGGCATCCTCACCAGAACTTACCACACTATGATCATCAGTAAACGCTAATCCATAAACTCCACCCAAGTGAGCTCCCTTGATGGTCATCCGGCTAGATGCTGGCTTGTCGATTTCATATATGATGATACAGGTGTCAAGCGATCCAGTAGCGACCATTTTGCTATCAGGAGACCAGGCAAGGCAGTTTATGCGGGCAGTGTGGTACAGCATGTTTTTAAGCTTTACCTGCACAAAAATTGCCAGCAAAAAATAAGGCTCCACAGTTCAGTTAAGTAAAGAAGGAAACATGGTTACATAAAATAGACATTATCTTTAATTTAAGAAAAGAAAAATAAGAATGAAGCACAGACAATTAAAAACAAACACAAATCGGTAAATCCCACATCAAGGAGCAGCACCAGACTGCAATATACCAGTCAACCTGTGCCTGCTTATACGGAAAGCAATCCTTCCACCAACCCCATCCATTGCCCCTTGCAAACTAAAAGAACAATATATAACATAGAGAGATTGAGGCAATGTAAAAAGGTTGATGTTCAACTGTATGAACAGTAGTTATTTCTGAATTTCACCTGCAGTGCAGCCTCACTTGCCCCTTGCATGCATACTAAGCAAAACATCATCCAAAATTAGTGACTGCTTATTTAAGCTGATTTTCTAGCAACCTCAATAGTGATAGCTGGGCATACAAGAAAACATTCTTCTGGCCTATGCCAGATGTAAGACAAGTAACCATGGAAGTCTCTGTTTTGAAAACCAAGGTTATGGACAATGATATGCAAACGGGAAAGTATTCGCAGAACCAAAAACCATAATGACAGGAACTATGTTATCCATGATTCTATATATAAAGAACTGGCCAAACCCCCCCAATCAAAATCGATAGCTATTGCAAGTGCTTAATTTGATTTGGTGGCTTCTCCAAATAATGCAATTCAATAAAATTCCCAGAGATGTGTCAGCCAAACTTGCTTTGCACTGTGAGAATTAGAAAGCAAAATAACAGAAAACTCTCAATGCCTCGCTATCATGTAGACATGCTCTTAGTGCAGCTCACTTACATAAAGCACACATACCTGGCCAAGGTTGCACATCTGCAACTTCAACCAACAATAACTAAGTGCTATGCATAAGCAGCTGTAATGAGAGGAGTAAAGCATCAACCTTTTGGATCTAAATAATAAATCAAAGTACCTCTCTGGTGGCACAATCCCAAACCACAGCTTCCCTATTTAAATCACCAGAAGCAAACATTGAAACATCTGGGGAGTAGCGGATGACACTGACAGCACCACGATGTTTTTCAAGGACTGCATCTTCTGCAAGTGTATCACCCGTGACAGAATATATGTGCAATTTTCCATCCTGCCCACCTATGATTGCTTCACTTCCATCAGGTGCAATTGCAGATGCCGTCACGGCAAAGTCAAGTTTGATGGTTGACACTACTTTTGTACCACGAAGCATGACAACACCTGAATCAATTGCGACCAAAGCAAGCTCAGGGCAGAGAAGGGCAAGACTTATATCCTTTGGTTGGTTGCCGACGTCAATGGAATCTGCATCTCCACATTGATCACCAAGAAAACGAACTCTCCATAACTGAAAAATAGAAAGCACAGCAGAAAGAAAGAATTAGAGGTGAAAAGGGGCCCAAATTTCTTTCCTCAAAGGAAAAGAGCTGCGCCAAACCTTATGTAGAAATCATAATTTACCCAAATCCTGTTTAATTAACAGACATTGAAAAGAAATAAATGAAATTCTGGGCCTCGTAAGGTTTTCAGTTCGGCGAGTCAAATGAAAAGCTATCCTTTTTCTTTCTTAGTTTGAACTTGTTTTTGTTTTAGGCTACTAAAAATTAGAAATCAATGCGGGCAAATCATTTTCATATTAAGACAACTTGCAGAGGCGCCAAAATTGCACAGATAGTTTTTAAAAGGATACTTGAAGAGGCATGCTAGAACACAATTCAGGTGATAAGAATCACATTTGCTGAGTTTTGTTGCAATCAAAAGAGTATAACTATATACACAAGAAAGGGAGGAATTCTCCATTCAGCACCCATTAAACATGTGGTCAACATGGAGAAAGCTACAACACTTAATAGTCCTTCTAACAATAGTATGACTGTTCGAATAAAAGAAAAACACCCTCTCACAACCAGTAGGTTAGAAGCTGGAGCACCCACTACAATCCCTATAGCATTTTTCTTATGCCATCTATTGATCCTGATGAGCAGGAACTCAATCACCTCCTGAAATTCATAGTAGATAAAAATAGAATAGGAAAACAGCATGCACATTTAAGAATCAAAACATGCAGCCAAGTTAATCACCTTATTATCAAAACCAGATGTGATGATTTCTTCTTCAGCAGCAGCTAAGCATTTAATTTGAGAATTCTCCTTTCTCCGTAATTTGCTGCTGTATCCAATGCCTTGAATCCATTTAACTATCAAACCATCATAGCTGCTGGACAAGATTGTCTTAGGGACATTTTTAAGCACAGATAAAGAAGTAACATTCTTCATATGACCAGATATTTGCAGTGCACTTTTATCAAGATCACTAGCTGAGAAAATGCTAATTGTGCCACCAAGAGAAATAGTGACAAGATGATCATTCTGCCAAAGGCAACTGACTAGCATATCATCCACTCCACCAGAATCAGAAGAAGTCAAAGTTTTTGTCAACTTTCCACTACCATCATCACAGATCTCCCACACTTTTGCAGACTTGTCGGCAGATACTGTTAGCACCTGTAAAATAGTTTGACCGCAATTTGGTTGATTATCAGGCACAAAAAGACATGCTTTGACTAGGTGGAGGAGCAGAAAATAAAGGAATGCAAATACAGAAATGGGGAAACAGAGTATCATCGGAAAGGAAAAAAATCCACAATAAAAATAGAGCACTATTTGTACAGTCCTCAAGCACATCAATGAAAAGTAAATTACTTTAAACAAGTAGGAGAATAGCATGAAATTAGTCCTTGATTATGAAATACTAGTAATTGGCTGCTGATTCTGTTTGTCAAAAATGTCAATGAAGAAGTAAACAAAACACACCACAGAATTCATTTTAATCCTCTGTATGATGAGATGATATTGTACATTTTTATACCTTAACTTCTACTGTAATATCCTCATTTAATATCTTCTTATAAATATCTTATCAGCTAAAAATCTTTCAAGTGTCACATCAACAAGCATTGGTTCAGGCACCACAAAACAGGTGTGTTCACCACAGAAACTTTCATTATAAGTTAATACTAGGCTTACCTGTTTACCATCAGGACTCCAACTAACAGCATAAATACTACCCTTATGACCATCCTCAGATGACAACTCTCCGATCTTCTCTCCTGTCTTTCCGTCAAACAGTATGCCTTTCTTATCAGAACTTACACTGATAAACTTGCTACCATCCGGAGAAAACCGTATACAATTGACAAAATTTGAATGATCCCTGCATGTAACCTAAACTTTTCAACCAATGCACCCTCTTATTTTTCTCTAAAAACTTAAGAATCAGAATTCAAACTCTCATTATTTCCTGCAAAGACACATCATTACAAACCTGTGAGATGACTTGAATTTAAATGGCGGTCCTTCATAGAAATTAACCAAGAAATCCTCTCCACACGTGACAATTCGAAATGGCCTAGTTGGCTTAAACGCACAGCTCAAAACTCGCCGTGAATGCCCATCAAATTCACCTACATTAGTCCCTGAATCCCACCTGTAAAAACAAAAAATAACAACTATCGACATCAATCATCAAACCATAGAAAATTTGCTTGCTGACGTCTAGCCATATGTTTAAGGAGTAAGAGAAAATTATTTTTAGACTCACATAAAAGCGCGAACAAGAGATTTCCCTTTTCCATCCCCAGAGGCAACAATCCTCAACCCATCAGGGGACCACTGAAGATCATCGATCCGACCGGTGAGTACTTTAAATTCTTTTTTCAAGACATGATCATTGTAAGCACCCCAGATCCTGACAGTCCCAGATACATCAGCGGAGGCGATCCACTCGCCATTTGGAGAGTATCGTGCGACGGTGGCTTGGTAACCGTGCTCACCATAGACGGAGACGTCAAGTGGGTTGTCAAGGTTGAGGATGAGAACGGATCGGTTGTTAGTGTAAAGGATTTTATTGGTTTTTGGATGACCGGAAATTAGGATCCCTCTGCCTCTTTCGGTTGAGGGAACGCAAGCATAGGTTTCTGCGAGCTCTGTCATCTTCTTTTTCAGATTTGATTTGATGGAGAAAGTGGAAATGGTGGGGATTTTGAATGTTTCTTCGTTTTATATATTTGGAGACGTGGAGAGCACCAAATGGGCATTTTGAACGTTAAATAAAGCGTTTAAAATAAAATTGTGATGTTTTTTAATAAGTTTTTTTTATTAGATTTTTTCGACACCACCCGTTGTTATATGATAGCATGATTATGATTGTTTTAAAAAATATTTTTTTATTTAAAAATATATTAAGAAAATAAAAAATATTTTTTATAATAACATTTGAAAATGATATAAAGATACCAAAAACTAATTTAAAATAAAAAATAAAAATAAAAATTTCATTTTTTTTTGAAATGCAGTAATAAACACCCACTAAACGGACAAGATAGCGTTTTGATATAAATGCCAAGTGTGAATAAATATTTTATTTTTACTTGGGTGTCTATTTTTTTGTATTTTCTATTTGTTTGATTTAGAAGAAAGTGGAAGAAATCAATTCAATTTGATTTATTTTATTTGTACAAATTATCTCTTATTCTTATTTTTTTAATATGAAACAAAATTTTTATTTCAATTTTCTGTTTTAATTTTTTATTTTATTTAACTTGATCAAATATGGCTTATATAAGAACGTGAATTTTCCAAACAATTGAATTTTTTTAAAAACACAATTAAACAAAAAAAACAAAAATAAAAATGGATTTACTTAAATAAAAGAAATAAAAGCATCGACACTCTCATTTGAAACTAAAGTGTAACATTATACTCTATACTAAAAAAATTAGCATACAAAGTAAAATCCTAATTTTACCTTTGATAGACAAACTAACATGACTTGGGTTTAGAGACAAAAAAAAAAGTCTTTTTCCATGAGATATATTAATCATTATTAGAAAGGGAGGTGTTAAATGGTATTTTTTTTATATTTTCTTTGCACAATGTGATTCCTTAATTGTCATTGAAAAACAAAAAAAATCTTGAGTTGATGAATTTTTTAGTCTTTAATTTTATTTTTAAACAGGTTACTTCATTGCATTTGGAAACTAAAAACAAAATGTCTTTGACCTAGGGCTCTATTGTCATTTACTTGTGGTGATGTGATAGTTATTGAGGGGATAGTAAGCTAATTTGATAAATATATAAATTATTATAAAAATTTCAGAAACATGTAAATAATGTCTCTCATTTTTGGATGCATGCACTAAAATCTGATGGCAAATCCATGATTTTAGGGTGGTACAAAACGTCTTGAAATTCTCTTCACAAATAAATAACATGTGTAGTACCTAAGGGGTCCTGGCGTGAGTGGTGAGGGCACTCTCGTCCCTTAAGAGAGGTCAGGGGTTCAATCCCTCCTCTTGTATGGAGCCGGCTATTTGGGGAGCACTTTCACCCCTTCGGAGCCCACCCGGTGCGAACGTGGATTAGTCTAGGCCAGCGTCTGGGACACCGCGTGGTTTATACAAAAAACAAATAATGTGTGTAGTCCAATGGTGGTTAGGATGGTATGTGTGACGTTTTGTTTTGTTTTTTTCCCTCTATCCTATTCAATTTTTGTGTTGGTCTTAAAATAAAATAAAATAAGTCTTTAAGGTTTGATATATTTGAAATCTCATCTCTATTCTCTTTATTACGATATTTAAATTTAGAATAATTTATGAAATTAATGTTTTGTTTTTTTATTTTCATCTATGCTCTTTTCATTGTTATTTTTATTTATTTAGAATAATTTATTAAATTAAGAATGTTTCTTAATTTCATCCCTAATAGATATTTTGGTCATTTGTTTTACTCGAAAATACCTAAAATAGTATTCTATAGATCCTAATAAGCTCTCAACTCACGAAACACCACGATAACACATTCAAAGAATGCAATAAAAAAAAACTTCATTGATTAAAACAACAATTTACTAATTGAATCTATAATGAACTATGAGTGTACACAATGCAATGCATTGTAAAATAATGATTCAAAGGCATGTATTTGTAATTCATTTTGTTATTGATTTATTCTTTTGAAATAAATAACATAAACATGATGCCATTGTATTTAAATTGTATAAAAAGAGTGGATTAAATCCTCTCATATTTTCTAAGACATGGTACATCATCTTTGTTTGATCTAAACTATTTAAAATAAATTAATGGTCACTTAACTGCTCTATAAGAGTATTCTTTTTTTTTTTTAAAAAAAACTTACCTTTCATATATAATTGTAAATTCCATGATTTAAAATCTAAGAGATATAAATATATAGCAAATATAAAAAATTAGATAGGTGCTTAATGCTATATCATGGGCCACACCAAATGTTTATATCTAAACATTGAAAAAAAATGATCAAGCTGCAATAAACTTCTTAGCAACTAGCAAATTAATCTTAAAACCTTTTGACCCAACTTCTTACCTATCTCGAGTTTCAATTAAATCATTTGGAAATTGTCCTAATATGACATTGTTGACCTCATAGGTCCAAAGACAACCAGTATGATGGTTTGACTTTAAAGGATTTTTTTTTGCAAGGTAACATCATTTTTCTAAAAAAAATAAGATGATAACATACTAGATTAACTTGGGTTTCTTAGCCTAACCCACTAAACTCGTGACTAGGCTCATAGACTTTGTTATGTTTACTAATTTTTCAAAATTATTTTTATTCGATTACATGATAACAAAAATAGTTCTTTGTAAAATAAATCACTAATACCAACTTGATATCATGACATTTATTTGAGACAACAATAACCCTATATAAAGTAAATTATAAATCTCAATCTTTGATCAACCTGAGTTAATCCATCAAACTCATGATGCATTGCTTGTCTTTTTTGAATTCGATCATTATAGGTGGAAGTCACGAAGTTAACTTCAAAGGCTAAAAAACCTATTGCATCTATTTTCTCCAACTTTAAACACCTAAGCAGCACATTAGATACCTCTATAATTTAATTTATGGTCTTAAATTAGCATTTAATTAGTTGAAAAGTAAAAAATCAAGTCGAATAAAAAAAATATATCGAGTTTTGACTTTTTATGGAATGATAAAGAAAAAAAACAAGTCTTAATAAAGCTTTCATCATTGAATAAAACCCATTGACACCAATAATACAGAGTTTTGTTAATGAAAAATGGTCATTCTTATCTCATTTCATTACTTTCTATGTCTTTTCTCTCAAACTCAAGGATTTCATAACCTAATTTTTGACCCCTCTCAAAAACTAAGAAATATTATAAATATATAAATATTTATAAACAAATAAATAAAGTAATTATAAAAAGAAAAAAAAGAAATTAAGGGTGAAATTAGAAGAAAATTAAAAAAGAGAGTTCAAATTCACTAAGTAAATGATTACTCATAAGATCCATTAATGAGAGCTTAATGATATATCAATATTAATGAGATCATATAGTTTTTATCCTAAACAAATCATGCTTTCTCATACTTCTTGTTTTTTAAAATCTTGAAAATAATTAGTCCTTCAAATTTTGAATATTTATTTGCATGGACCTTTCCTTTTTTTTCTTCCTATCAAATTAGCCTATCTTTCTTGCTTATTCTCAAAAGATTTTAATAAATCTTCCCAATAACTCACACATGATCTTATATTAATATGGTTGATAAGTTAATATGTCTTACTATGATAACTTTATAGAAACCTTTCTAGATTTACAAAAAAACTCCCCATTAAATCTATGTGTCACACTATAATAAAAATTACATTGTATTTTGATTTTAGAAAGTAACTCGATGTTTTTCTAGAAGCAACAATGTTTGACATCTCATTTCACCACCTCAAACAATGAGATCTCAAATTTCTTAATCAAATAAAAATAAAAATGTTTAGATTGACAATCATAATCTATACAAGGAGTGTGTCTTTTAATGTAATTCCAACGTTTTTTTTTGTTAACCATACATATGTACAATGGAGTGAATATTTTTCTAATAAAGGATAATGTTTTGACTATATGGAGGCCCTCCTATTCAACACACTAAACACAAAATTTACTTTATATATACACATCAACTATGCATTGGGCCTTTTCACTTAAATAAAAGGATTTATGTAATTTTTGAAAAACATTGGTGGAGTCTCCCATGCAAAGGTCCCGTAAATAATACTTGCATAACAAAATTGTAACCCAAATCACATTTTTTTACACCATCAAAGCTCATACACAACCTCAAGCATACCACCCAACATATATCATCAATTAAAATTATTTACTACATTAATACACAAAGAGAGTTTATATTATTTTACGAGATATATGCAATTGTATATATATATATATATATGTGTGTGTGTGTGTGTGTGTAATGCTTAGTAATTCATTATTTTACATGCTTATAATTTTTTAAAAAATACTAAACCTAGCATATGCATAAATTTAATTATATGCCATAAGTTGAAAATTAGAAATTCTAACTAATACAAAAAAAACTACCCACTCCCAATCACGGGATCATAGTTAAGGTAATAAATACGATGGACCTGAAACATATAATAATGTAGAGAATGAATGAAAACATGTAAATACACCTAACACACATGTACTAAATTAATCCTTAACACATCACAACTACAATGGTTCCACTTCATTTAAACTATCTCTTTTCAACCAGAAGCTCTATCATTACGATTAGAAAAAATCCCTAACATAATTTTTGCTATTATAACATACTCAACATCACATAATCAATCCTTATCAACATGTTAGACTTAACTCTACATCATTATTCTCCATTAGTGTGACTGGATTTAATATATAAATGACTAATTTTAATATATTAATAATCAGTCTTTATGTCAACCTTAGCAAATAATAATCAATCTCTATCCAAATAACAGACTTGAAGATATAATAATCAATATTCATCCAAATATACAACTTTAACATATAATATATCAATAATTAGTCTGTATTCAAATGACTGACTTTAGCATATAATAATCAATCTTCATCCAAATGGTCAACTTTTAACATATAATAATCAACCTTCATCCATATAAACAATGTTATAACCTATTTCTAGGTTATTTTCTAATTTCACTATTTTCCTCCCAAAATAAAAAAATAAAGTTTTTAATAGGCTAATTTGATTTAATCATGAGTCAAATAAAAAGTTTAAATATGTTTAAAAACTAATATAGGTCTAATTAAAGGATTTAATTAAGTGCAAAGAGTTAATTATACTTTAAATGAGTTAAATTAGTTTTATCAGGAACTTAATTGGTGAAAAATTAAGTCAGGGAGCCTATTAGGCTTAATTGATAAAAATTGATTTTTAGGAGATCAAATTTAACTTTTACCAAGTCAGTTGATTGAAATCAGAGGTAAAATCGGTCAATTGAGGATACAAGTGCATAAATTTAAGATCAATGA
Source organism: Salix exigua (assembly GCA_032356905.1). Classification (NCBI taxonomy): domain Eukaryota; kingdom Viridiplantae; phylum Streptophyta; class Magnoliopsida; order Malpighiales; family Salicaceae; genus Salix; species Salix exigua. The sequence goes on along the minus strand of CM063602.1, from coordinate 13,563,293 downwards.
TCAAAATAAAAAAAAGGTTTTGAAACTCAAGGGCGAGGTTGAATTTCAGCAACTGCAAAATTGCAAACAATTTAAAGTTTTTGGTCAATCGAAAGTGTGATTAAAAGAAGTCAAAAGATGAAAAACAATTAAAATTTGACCAAAATATTTAAATTAATACCCAAAATGCTTTGTTTGGAATAAGAAAAAAAGGAATTAAATGACGTGTGATTTTCTAGCAAATTTGTTTAATATTGGATCATAAACTTACATTGTAAGATACAAACTTGATATAAAATACTTGATTTTCCTAAAAATTTATGAAAACAAATCCTTACAGAAAAATGTTTTCAAGCATGCAATGAAATCCTAAAATGTTTCTAAGCAGTTTTCATAAAAAGGTAAAATTGCATCTTTATCATGCTTTAAAATTTAAAATGGATATTGTAATCAATTATTTGTTATGGTTTGATCAAAATATAAACAATCCTTCATCAACTATTTTGTTCAATTAATATTTAACGTATTAAGTATTTAGATATAGATTTTAATATTTGAGGGGGGTAGGGGTAGGGGTGTAAAGCTACAATGTTGAGTATACTCTATGGTATTAAAAATACAAATAAATAAATGTGATACCAAAAATTAGGCTCTAGAACAATCATGTTTTGACCAAATAAGGTTGAGACTCCCTTACGAAGGAAGATCTACCTTGAATCCTAGATGAGACAAACAAATAGAAAATTCAATCTAGAAAAATAATCAAACAACAATGCCACTTATCTTAAATAGGGTATACTAAGGGTGATGCATTTTCTTCTTGCATAACTAGTCCCATACCTATGATCTTGCATACCATTAGATTTTCTAGTAACCATAATAGTAGATGACAACTATTGAACTTTATAATCATAACTTTATGATTATATCCAAAACCTCATTTTCACAATTAGGAGGTAGATCCGCAATTCCACGCCATGCACATCATGAAAACTGCCTTAACATAATTTATTTATTTTATAATTCATATTGAAACTAATTATAAAGTATAAAGATAATTATAATAATAACATATCTTTAAATAAAAAAGGTGAGGTGACAAGCACCTAATTGACACTCTAGTAGTATACGCTTCTTCAACTACCGATCCAACCTTAAATGTATTTCCAAATTTTTAAGATAACATCCCCAATTAGTAACAACATAATTTTAACTCATTGTTCACACTTATTGAAACACCTAAATATTTATTTTCATACCATTAATTTTCATCTCAATAACAATTTAATATTTCCTTATATTTTCAACTTGCATCGACATACAATTTCACATTTTTTATTATTTTTATGCATTAACTTATATTTTTTTCATTTTCTTAATTCACTAACTTGTCAACTGAAATGCAATATGCATAACAATTTGAATTAAAGGTTCATAATATGTTTTTAAACATAACATCAATACAAATACCCATTATTTACATAAATCTACAAATTCTCATACTTTCATCCTTTTACATTTACAAACAGTACCCTATATCTAAACATTTATATTTGCATGAATCACAATCATTGTTAAATACAATTTCATCATCATACCGATCAAATTTAAGTATATTAAAATCATTTAAAATACCTAAACTTACACAATTCCCACCCATTTTCATATTTCCATTTCCCATATTTAGCAAACCTAAACTGATACCTAAGCAATTTATTTCACATGAATTAGAATCAAGCATAACACATTACCTTACTTATAGGAATCAATTTTTAGCATAACAACATCATTTAAGCACCATAACTTACACAATTTCTTCATTTCTATACCTTCTATTTTCCCATATTTAGCAAACATAAACCAACACTAAAAAACGTATTTTATATGAATTGTAATCAAACATAACATACTATCCTTATCATACCAATTAGATTTAAACATAACATAACAACATCATTTAAAACCAAAAAGTGATATAATTTCATTAATTCCCATACTTTTTATTATTTCAAAATATACTAACAATAACTAGATTCTTAGCCATCCACACTATAATATTCATAACCAATTTAAAAAATCCCAACATAATTAAAACATAAAATATTAACCCAATTAAATGAAATTCCTAAATCCTCAAAATTCTTAAGCCATGGCCAACCACTACATGCTTTAATTTTTTGTATTTGGTTTTTAATTTTCTTTAATTAAATCCTTAATCATTTCATATGAACCATAATTAACTCATAATTAGACATATTCATATTTCTATTAATAAATACACATAAACCCTATAATTCACAAATTAATTATGGATTTTCAATCACCAAAAAATATCCAAGAAGAAAATGATTTTTATTGGGAAAAAGAACATACTACTTCCAAGTTACTCACTTTAATGAGCACTTGAGATAAATTCCAGCAATCTTTCTTTGTCACATCCAATTATTAATGAGTTTTTTTTTTATCTATTCTCCCTCATTTCATCTAATCTCTTTATATGGTTTTACTAATTCGATTTGTCTTTTTGGTAGGAAGTCAACCAAATCACACTCTCTATAGCATATAAATGAAGGATAAATTGAAAAGATTTCAAGCTTTCTTCTTCTTCTCCCTACGCCGTTAATCTCTTGATAAAGAAGAGAAGGATTTTTCCTTTTATTTATTTTATGTTGCACATGTTAATTATAACCAATCTCCAATCATTGGTGTTTTATCCATACCAATTTATATTTTATTTCATTCAATATTTTATACTAACTATGGATTGTTACTATATCCATAAAATTATTTCTCTAGTTTTATTATTTTCTGGTTGAGAATTACATTACATAAGGTTTACATAAGTGGTCAACAAAGGTTCTATGGTAACATATTGATTGTGGTAAAGATAATATTCTATTACCTCTAAAACATTGTACTTAATGTAGACTGCATTGCTGATCTTGTTTGAAATTACTAATGGTCTATTGTGCTATACTACTAATGGTCCCTTGTAACATTCCTGACTCTAATGTTAATGAATATAATACTATGAAATACTTCCAATTCTGACATTGAAAAGTATAGAATAAAAATATAATACTCTTGAATTTGGTGTTAGTAAATACTGAGATAATGTTTTTTAGTTTTGGCATTGGTTAATATTGTTAGAGTATAATATAATCATATATGGGGCCTCAACTACAAGCTTAAGCTTTTAGGTGAGATGGTTCCTTAACATGGTATCAGAGCCTTGTTGATCCAGCTGTCACTAGTTCGAATCTCACCACCCCTATTCTATTTGATAAAAAAATCAAGTACAAGGTAATGTGGGTTTGTGCAAGTTTCAAGCCTAAAAGGCTTTCACTTGAGGGTGTGTGTTAGAGTATAATATAATCATATTATGAGGCCTCACTACAAGCTTAAGCTTTTATGTGAGATGGTTCCTTAACAAATATTACACAAAAAAGATCTAATATTTTTGATGCTAGCATCAATGAAAATTATTCTTAATTATGGCATTGGTGAACATCATTGAAAATTAATATTACTAGATATAATATCCAAAAGACTTAATATTCCCAATTCTAGCGTTACTAAATATTAAATTATTTTTTTAATTTTGAAATGCTTTATTCGTTTTAATATCTAAAGCAATGTCTCATTATAAGTCCATTCAGCTCAAACATTAAAATAACAAGACATTGTTTTTTTTTTCTTGATTGCGATTTGAAAAACCAAGGTTTGAGTTTTTGCAAATTTTAGTATGCAAGCCCAACGAGCCTTTTAATTTAGTCTAAATCTCAATGGACTTAACTAGTTATAAAGTTAAAAAATGCATGGAAAATAATTTTTTTTTTGTGAAAACCCTATAACAAATATTTTATCAAATGCTTATATATGCAAAATAAATTTACTTTGTTATTTTTGTGGAAAGGCTAAAAAAACACAAATAGATGAAAACACATTTTTTGGTAGTTTGTTATACTTGGCCAAACAAATTTTTTCTTAAAGGATATTTTAATGAAATCCTAATTTTTTTTATTTTTCATGTGAAAAGGGAAAATAATCACAAAAAGAACAAATGAGTATTGAAAGGCCTTAACCTTAATAGAAACATGGTATTTACATAAGATCAAATCATGTAAAGTTACAGACACGGATTGTTGTAACCCAATTTTGGGTCAGGCCCAAAGCTAAAATATATATATATATATATATAATAAATAAATAAATAAATGGGGGTTTGGTGTCGGTAAGAAAGTCAAGTTAAAATTTTGGACATCTTTGAAAGTTCGATTGTACCTTTTTATGCCCAAAAATAAAAACGCGGATCCAAAGCTAAAGTAATTTATTATAAGATAAATCCGTGCATAAACTAAGTCATAAAATATAATTATATTTTTATGGACCAATTTGATATAGTCGTTGGTTTAATATAAAAGCATAATTATATTAAGGAATTAATTTAGGTTCAATTGGAGGGTTTAATTAAGTTTGACGACTTAATTATACTTTAAATTGATCAAATTAAAGGCTTAGTCAATACGAAATCAAGTTCTTAAAATTAATTCGGGCTCAATTGGCGATATTTGAATTTTCGGTGATTAATTTGAATTTTTCAAGCCAATTAAGCTGAAATCGGGACCTAATTGAACAAATTAAGAGTTTTATGGTCGAGTGGGGAACTATATTGCACGAGATAAAAATCAAGGACCAAAGGTGCGCAAAAATAAAGATAACTTTGAATTTTTCACAAGGACATAATTGCAAGATCATAAATTTAAGTTCAATTAAGGATGCAATTAGAGGAGTAACAAATGGAGGGACCAAACTGTATTAAATAAATAAATAAATAAATAAAAAACACCTTGAGCCACCCGAAACCCCCATTGTTTTTAAACTTGGCATGCACATTGAGCCACCCAAAACTCATGTTTCGAAAATACCTCTAGGACCCGTTTCTTTGGAACTCGTCGCGGATATATAAGAGAGAGACCAGGAGGAAAAGGAGGGGGAAGATTTGGATTTTTTGAGGTTCTTTTCTGCACTCCTTGGCCTTCATTTCCGTCTCTCTCTCTCGCTCGGCTCTCCATCTTCTAAAACCGAGAAGAGCAGGGGACGAAGGATAGAGGGAAGGAAATAAATAAATAAAAAACAAAAACCGGGAAACCAGGAGGGGATTTGACGACTAAAAAACTTGGAATTTGATTTGTTGAGTGTGTCTTCTACATTTTCTGGGTAAGCTGTCTCCCTCCCTCTCTCGGTCGCCGTTGCTCTCTCTCTCAAGAAAACAACAGCCCTCGACGTCTCTCTCTCCTCTTCGGCTCAGCAACGCCGACAGCCATCGTGGTCATCAAGCACCATTTCGTCACCCCCCATAAGCTCCCCATACCCCAGAGACCATCGACTTTTCCCAGGTGAAGAATAGCCCGATCACGAGTGCACCGACCGACGCCTTCCGACCTCCTTTCCGGCAACCTCAGGCCACCATTCCCGATTCCACCATGACAGGAAGAACCACCTCAACGTCCTCTACACTAAGGTATTAACATAATTCTCATTTGTTATACTTGAAAAATCCTCTTTTTTCTTGTTGATCTTCTTCTTTGTCTGCGAAGAATCCGGTTATCAGTAGCTAACCTGGTCGGGCACAAGCCCGGCCGGACTACGAGACCGTCCGGGCCACGGCCCGGATCGAAACCGTCTGGGCCACAGCCAGACAGAGATCGAGATCGTCTTGGCCACTGCCAGACAGAGATTGTCTAGGCCATGGCCCGAACCCGCCAATGAAAGTCAGGTCGTCACCTGACTACTGAGTCGGCGACCTAGATTGGAAAGGGTAATGTGGCACCAATCCCACCCAAAATAATATAATAATAATATAATAATATAATAATATAAATAATAATAATATAAAAAATATAAAAAATATTTTTATTTTTTATATACAAAAAATCTAGAAAAATGTGTTATTTTTCTTGCATAAGGCCAATACACTAGCATATTTTAAAAATTGTTCCTTTTGAAAAAATATATATTATCTTGGGTTTTTTTGAAGAAAAAGGAGTTTTAGCATGGATTTTGCAACTGAAAAATCGTTTCTTGCATTTTTGAGATTTTACAATATGTAAAATCCAAAGGGTACTCGCCAATATTCAAAAAATATAAAAAACTTTTCGATGATTCATATTATTCATGTTTCGAGTTTGGATATCATCAACATGTAAATATTCGGCATGGATGATATATCATTAACATGTAAATATATTTTTCAATAACTTAGCAATCATAAAACAAAAAAAAACCAAGGAGCTTACCTTAGGTAGGGCGTATTAGGGGTGCTAAAACCTTCCCTTTACGCAACCAGTCCCTTACCCTAGAATCTCTGAAAGACCAGTCTTAGGTTTCCTAGTAACCATAATACTAGGTGGCGACTCTCTTTTTACAAAAAATAGATAATCCCCCTGACATTTAATCTCCCCACTCACGGGGACAAGTTGCCACGACGCCGCTCTCACCATTTTTTTTGGGGTGCGACAGAATGGCGACTCCATTGGGGACTTTGGACTAAGCTTGATAATTTTGTTTGTTTATGATATGTTAATTATTTATGTGTTTATTCATTCATTTATTCTCATGTTGCTATGAATTGTTTATTTGTTTAAAAGCTTTAGCATGCATCTTTTCATCTGGTCATCATAATATGCCTCGTCATGCATCACTTTTATTATTTTGAGAGCACACACTAAACCTTAAGATAGGTGGGGACTAGCAGACTTACCTATGACTTGAGTCAAGGTTGAAGTTTGTGTAAACCCCAACTCTTTGCTGAGAGCTTAGATGATAGTGATTGGTATACGTACCATCCCATTATCTGCTAAGACCCCATATTGCCTTTACGAAGGTGATCACTAGGACAGCGAGAGACCCTCTTTAGAGCCCAAATAGTAAGCCTACCCCCATGTCTCACATAAAAGAACTAGAACCTATCGTTAGGGTGTATGCTCCGTAATATATTTCACATGAGCATATTCATCATGCCACATACATTCTCCATTAGCTTATGCATTCATGTAAGCAGCTCAACCACGAAACATAGGTCCCCTGCGAAGGTCCACAACACCCGCTTAAGAAAAAGAATGGAAAATGTGTTGACATATAATGTCACACTTATATGTTTTATATATTTTGATGATAACAATAAAAGAAAATGGACTAATAATATGCTTGGATGAGATTAAGCGATAAGCAGGTATTATACAAAGAATACATCAACAAGCATAATGGAGTACACGAAGAAATCATTCCAAGAAGTCCAAGATGCAAGCAAGTGAAGACAAAGAAGAAGTTTTCATTTTAGTGCTTTAATTATGTAAATCTCAAATGTCTAACTTGATAGCACAATTTAAAATGAACTCACACACTTCACATTGCATGCATTAAAAGAGTTTGATGATTAGAGGATTAAGTCATATTCAATCGGTTCAAAAATTCAGAAAAGATAATTTGTCACAATTGCCTTTCTGCATGAACCGGTCGACCGCTTGGTGTATACCAAGTGAACCGGTCGACCGCTTTAAGACAAATTGTCTTTTGAGCTGAACCGGTCGACCGCTAGGTTTATCCGTTGTGAACCGGTCGACCGCTTGAAGACAAAATGTCTTTCAAGCCGAACCGGTCGACCGCTTGGGTTATCCGTTGTGAACCGGTCGACCGCTTGAAGACGAATTGTCTTTTGAACTGAACCGGTCGACCACTTTATTTGTCCGTTGTGAACCGGTCGACCGCTTGATATGACGAGTTGCATTAAAACGGCTATAAACGGCTAGTTTCTTTTAGAAACTTATAAATAGCCCTCCTAATTGCAAAAATAAATACACAAGAACTTTCATATCTTATATTGAGGCAATTAGAGTGCAAAAACATCTTCATATCATCAATCTTTATTAATACTCATATTTGTGTTTAAATCCTTATATCTTAACACAAAGAGTATTTTTCATTCTCACTACACTTAAACACCTTCAAATATTCTAAGTGTTATCAAGTGAGATAAAGAGATCATAGATCTTTATTTGTAATATCTACACTATTAAGAGTGTATTGTTGTTTTACAAAAACAACCATTGTATTATTCTTGAGAGTTGAAGTATAAAACTCTTTGATATTAGTGAGGAATATCACCAAGAAAAAATCTTGAAGAGGGTACATCTTCAAGTGGGAAGAAGGAAAATCTTGAAGAGGGCATATCTTCAAGTGGTGTAAAAGTCTTGGTGTGGATTCATCAAGCAAGATTTGTAATCTTGTTACTTGGACTAGTAAGAGAGTACAATACTCAAGTACGGATTTGTACTTGAATCGTGGACGTAGGCTTGCCGAACCACGTTAAAAACCGAGTTAGCAATCTCTCTCTTATCTCTTTACTTTAAAGTAATTGATTTTAGAATTGCTATAATTATCGTATTTACACCTAATTCCCCCTTAGGTGTATAGTTGCCTTAATCCTTGAATAACAATTGGTATCGAGCTTAGTTCTCAATTATTAAGTTTGCTTAGACTTTGAGTAGAATGGCAACTACAAGTTACAATCTCCAAAATGAAGGTGCCTCAACAACTAGACCACCATTTTTTGATGGTAATGACTATGCATATTGGAAAGCTAGAATGACTATATATCTTCAATCTATAGATTTTGATTTATGGCTTTCTATTGAAAATGGACCTCATAGACCACTCAAAATCGAAAATGGTGTTGAGTTTCCCAAAAGCATGATAGAATATACAGACTTAGATAAAAGATTACTTTCTATGGATGCTAAAGCCATGAACACCTTATACTGTACATTAAATAGAAACGAATTCAATAGAATATCTTCGTGTAAAAATGCTAGAGATATATGGCATACATTAGAAGTAACTCATGAAGGAACAAATCAAGTAAAAGAATCTAAAATTGATATGTTAGTTCATCAATATGAGTTATTTAAAATGTTACAAAATGAATCCATAACAAGCATGTTCACTCGTATGACTAGTATTACAAACAGTTTACATGCTCTTGGTAGAACTTATTCAAATACAGAAATTGTAAGCAAGATTCTCAGATCTCTACCAAAAGCTTGGGAAGCTAAAGTGACAGCTATACGAGAAGCAAAAGATCTTACAAAATTACCATTAGAAGAACTCATCGGTTCTCTAATGACTCATGAGATCACTATGGAAAAACAAGATCGGGAAGAAAGGCCAAAGAAAAATTTGGCATTTAAAGCTGTTCATCAAGTTAAAGACAAGGAGAATAGCGATGATGAAGACAGTGACGCCGATCTTGTGGAAGAAGTAGCATTGATCACAAGACAGTTTGAAACTTTCTTAGAAAGAAAAATAATAAGAGAAAGTTTTCGAACTACTGAAAGGAGGAAAGGAAAGGAGAATTTAGCAAAGAAACTCCAAGGTGCTACAAGTGCAACAAAGTGGGACATATCAAAACCGATTGTCCCCTTCTTCAAATGAAAAAGAAAAATCGCTTTCAAAAGAAAGCTTTGAAAGCAACATGGAGCGATGACTCAGACTCAAGCTCCAATGAGGAAGAAGAACATGTGGCGAACATGTGCTTTATGGCAATTGAAAGCGAAAATGAGGTACAATCTTCGGATGATGAATCGACCCTTCTTATATTGAACTACATGATCAACTTGAAAGTTTGTATATAGAATATAAGAAATTAGGTTCTAAATATAGTACTCTAAAAGAAATCATATATGTTTAATTGAAGAAAAAGATTTATTAGAAAAGAAAGTATATGATTTAAATGACAAGAGTAGCAAGACCAATCAATCTTGAAAAAGATAATAAATCATTAAAGAGAAAGTTGATGAGTTGAGTAAAATTATCACAAAATTCACACAAGGCTCAAAAATTTTTGAGAAAATGCTTTCGAGTCAAAGAAGTGTATTTAACAAAGGAGGATTAGGTTATAAACCTAATAAAAATCAAAAATACCTAAAGAATTACTTTGTTAAAGCTAAAGAGTCTTATGATCCAAGTCATACATGCAATTATTGTAGAAAATTAGGTCATTTGATTTATGCATGTCCGATGAAGAAAAATAAAATTGTTGACATGATTTGGGTTCCAAAGGAACCACCCCTAACCAAAAGGACCCAAGAAGGTATGGGTACCAAAATCCTCATCTTGATTCTATTTTGTAGGAACCAAGGGAACATGGGGAGTGGTTTTGGATAGTGCTTGTTCAAGACACATGACCGGAGACGGCACCCTTTTTCAAGTATTTCCAAAAATAAAGGAGGAATAGTGAATTTTGGGGACAACTCAAAAGGAAAAATTGTTGGAATTGGAAACATTGGAGGTATGTCTTCAACCTCCATTGAAAATGTATTTCTTGTTGATAATCTTAAGCATAACTTACTTAGTATAAGTCAATTATGTGACAAAGGATATAAAATCTTATTTGATCATACATGTTGCTTAATACTTGAAATTGACATAATTATTTTTATCTGTAATAGAATTGGAAACATCTATAAGATCTATATAGATGCTTGTTTGTGTTGTGTAAATTGTCTTTTTGCTAGCATAAATGATAGTTTTCTATGGCATAGAAGACTAGGTCACATAAGCATGGACATTCTTTCAAAATTGACCAAAAATGATTTAGTTAAAGGTCTTCCTCATATTTCATATGAAAAGGAAAAGCTATGTGACGCTTGCCAAATGGGTAAACAATTCAAAACATCTTTTAAAAGTAAGAATCACATTTCAACCGAAAGACCTTTAGAATTACTTCACATAGATCTATTTGGACCAACTAGAACAAGAAGTTTAAGTGGTAATAGATATGTGTTTGTAATTGTTGATGACTTTACTAGATATACATGGGTTATATTTTTGAAATCAAAAGATGAAACAATTCATGAATTTATAAAGTTTTCAAAGAAAATCGAAAATGAGAAAGGATTTTCTATAATTAACATAAGGAGCGATCATGGTGGTGAATTCACAAGTGATTTATTTGAAATGTTTTGTGAAGAAAAGGATACCACCACAACTTTTCAACTCCTAGAACTCCCCAACAAAATGGGGTTGTGGAAAGGAAAAATCGGTCTCTTCAAGAAATGGCAAGAACTATGATAAATGAATTTAATACCCCTAAATATTTTTGGGCGGAAGCCGTAAATACTTCTTGCTATGTTTTAAATCGTGTTACCTTGAGACCTGAGTTGAAAAAGACTCCTTATGAGCTTTGGAAAGGGAGGAAGCCCAACATCTCTTATTTTAAAGTCTTTGGTTCAAAATGCTTTATTCTAAACACTAAAGACAACCTTGACAAATTTGATTCAAAATCCGATGTTGGAATTTTTCTTGGATACTCCTCCTCTAGCAAAGCTTACAGAGTTTACAATAATAGAACACTTTGTCTTGAGGAATCCATGCATGTCGCCTTTGAGGAAACTCAAAATGACAAAATTGTTGAGATTCCAGATGACTTAAATAAAAATGTTCAACATTTGAATCTTCATGATAAAAATCCAAATGAAATATCAATTGAAGATACAACCAAGGACCAACCAAGCTCAAGCAATCAACAAGAGTTGGTAAGTAACTCCTTTGAGCCGCCAAAGGAGCTAAGGTATGTAAGTTCTCATCCTCCAGAATTAATTATCGGTAATCCGTTTGAGGGAACTAAAACTAGAGCATCCCTTAGAAATATTAGTGGTCATTATGCATTTGTTTCTCAAATAGAACCTAAAACCTTTCTTGAAGCTGAAAATGATGAAAAATGGATTTTAGCCATGCAAGATGAGCTAAATCAGTTTGAGAGAAATGATGTTTGGGAACTAGTCCCTAGACCAAAAGATTTATCAATAATTGGTACTAAATGGGTCTTTAGAAACAAAGTTGATGAACATGGGACTATTGTTAGAAACAAAGCAAGACTAGTTGCTAAAGGTTATAATCAAGAAGAAGGAATAGATTATGAAGAAACCTTTGCACCGGTAGCTAGACTTGAATCTATAAGAATGCTATTAGCCTATGCATGTCATGCAAATTTTACGCTCTTCCAAATGGATGTTAAAAGTGCATTTTTAAATGGCTTTATAATGGAAGAAGTATATGTTGAACAACCTCAAGGCTTTGAAAATTTTGAATTTCCTAATCATGTGTTTAAACTCAAAAGGGCCTTGTATGGTTTGAAACAAGCACCTAGGGCATGGTATGATAGATTAAAAACATTTCTTATTGAAAATGATTTTAACATTGGCAAAATTGACACCACCCTGTTTACAAAAAGAAAAGGAAAAGATATCCTTATTGTACAAATCTATGTTGATGATATAATTTTTGGTGCTACTAACGAATCTCTATGTAAGGAATTTGCAAAATGCATGCAAGAGGAATTTGAAATGAGCATGATGGGAGAATTAAATTTCTTCCTTGGATTGCAAATTAAGCAAACAAGAGATGGCATCTTCATCAACCAAAGCAAGTACACCAAGGATCTTCTAAAAAGATTTGGGATGGAACATGTCAAAGATGCCGACACACCCATGGGAACATCTACTAAGCTTGATATGGACGAAAAAGGTAAAACCGTAGACATCACCAAATATCGAGGTATGATCGGTTCTCTTTTATATTTAACCGCAAGTAGACCCGATATCATGTTTAGTGTATGTTTATGTGCACGATTTCAAGCATGTCCAAAAGAATCCCATGTTAGTGCAGTAAAAAGAATTTTTCGTTACTTGCATGGTACAATTAATTTAGGGTTGTGGTATCCGAAGGGAAGTGAAATGAGTTTAATTAGTTACTCAGATGCAGATTTTGCGGGTTGCAAAATAGATAGGAAAAGTACTAGTGGAACTTGTCACTTTCTAGGATCTTCACTAGTATCATGGGCAAGTAAGAAACAAAACTCGGTAGCCCTATCAACAACTGAAGCAGAATATATTGCGGCGGGGAGTTGTTGTGCACAAGTATTATGGATGAAACAAACTTTGGAGGATTATAGACTTAAGTTTGAAAATACTCCGATTAAATGTGATAATACAAGTGCTATTTGCTTATCTAAAAATCCTATTCAGCACTCTCGTACAAAACACATAGAAGTAAGACATCATTTCTTAAGGGATCACATTGAAAAAGGAGATATTGTACTTGAGTTTATAGGTACAGAACATCAACTTGCAGATATTTTTACAAAACCCTTAGCCAAAGATCGCTTTTGCGAAATAAGAAGGAACCTAGGATTTATCCATGCAAATGATGTTTAAATTATGTATACATCAATGGTTATAAGTTGGATTTATTTGATGTTAAAAAGTATACACTTGGAGCATAAGAAACTTGTTCAAAACAAATATTGGAGAACTTAGAAGTGCAGGATGAACCGGTCGACCGGTTCATCAAGAGCAAGCCAACCGGTAGACCGGTTGAGACAGAATAAAACAGAGGATGGCTACTGGAATTTTTCGAATCTTGGAGGAAAATGGTTCTGAACATAATTTTTCGACATAAAGGGTACTTTTGAAGATTAATGAATGATTTTAAAGTCAAAATGCAAAAATTTCCATTTTTGCATGTACCGGTCGACCGGTACATGCATCTGGATCAACCGGTCGACCGGTTGAGCCAGAGGAACAGTAGCGTTCGCTACTGCCTAAAATTTGCATTTTTAGCCCCTTGATTTCTTTGCCTTTTGGACATAATTTTTACATGAAAAGGCTACATTGTGAGTGGAAAGAACGGTTCAAAAGAGAAATTTGGAAAATTCTCAACTTGGGAGTCAACCGGTCGACCGGTTGAACTTACCCCAAGGCAACCGGTCGACCGGTTGCTCGATAGTATAAATACTATCTAGGGTTTCAGAACGCATTCAACAGACAAATCCGAAAATAATAACCCCAAATCCTCTCAAAAACCACTCCAAATCAAAACACTCATAGCCTAATTAAAGTCAATGGCACCTCAGAAGCGATTAAGAAGGACTGAATCAAGGAGCAAAAGAGCCAATGATCCGGCTTCCTCATCAGGTGATAATGTTCAAAGATTTTTGAGTAATTTCTCAAATAGAGCTATCATTGTAGAAAGAGGTTTAAGCAATGATCTATCTGCTTTAGGTATAGACACTTTATTTGCTGAAATGGGTTGGTACTCATTATATGAATATAGGAAACCTACATACCCTAAATTGATGAGAATGTTCTTTGCTAACATGAGGGTTAATGTAGAACCTAGAATAATAAGTACTCTTCAAGGACATCCTATTGAATTTAATTGTGATGAATTAGCTGAGATATTGGGAATATCTAATGATGGTCCGAGGGTGTTTGATATTAAAATAATTCCGACCATTGAAGGTTTTAGCTATGATTATGCTGTTGCATTGCATACTGGAAATAATGGATTTGCTCCAGGTGCTAAAATAAAGAGTCAAGATCTTTTATTGAGACCTAGAATACTCCATAGAATCATTGCTCACAATATCTTGCCCAAAAAGGGGCATTATGATGAAGTCACATTTATGGAGTTATGCTTAATTGACTGTATGATTCAGCGAAGGCCAATAAACCTTCCATACATATTGATTAGGAATATAATCTTAGCATTTGATCAAAAACAAAAGGCTCTACCTTATGGTCAAGTGTTTACCACTATTTTTGAGCATTTTGAGATCTTGCTGACGGGTACGGATAAGAGACCGTACTCAGATAAGACGGAGATAAATAACACCACTCTAACTAGGATGAAATATGTGCTTAATGAGCATGGTGAGTGGATCCAAGGGCACCAAGAAGGTGCACATGCTGAGGAAGAGCATGAAGAGGAGGAGAATGAGGCTGAGGATCAAGGTGAAGACGAGTTCACACATTTATTTGAGTCACCACCTCCGGCTTCCTCCCCAGATGAGCCATCTGCGAGTGGCTGGTCGCATAGGATAGAGAGTCGTCTCACGCTTATGGAGACAGATATACGATCCATGAGAGACTCTCACATAGAGATGCGGGCTGATATTCAGGAGATGAAGGCGATGATGGCTTCACTTCTCTCACGGAACCCACCTCCTTCGTGATTTTGTATCATGCATCTCATCTTATTTATGCTGTTATTTAGAAATATTGTATTTATGCTTTTCATTTTGGATATATGTACAATGATATTGAATATTTTTTTATCCACAATGATTAACCTTCTTTTTGTTGATGCCAAAGGGGGAGAGAAATATGAAAATATCAAATGCATCAATAATGGGGGAGTAAAATATGAGAATATAAAAGAATTATATGCATATATTTAGGGGGAGAAATATGAATTTCTCTTATAAATTGCATATGATATTTGTACTTAGATTAAATTGCTACAAATGTTCAATGTCTCCTATATATTGCATTATAATATTTAGGGGGAGACTCAATTTATTATCTAAGTCTTTTTGTTTATTGTCATCATCAAAAAGGGGGAGATTGTTGACATATAATGTCACACTTATATGTTTTATATATTTTGATGATAACAATAAAAAGAAAATGGACTAATAATATGCTTGGATGAGATTAAGCGATAAACAGGTATTATACAAAGAATACATCAACAAGCATAATGGAGTACACGAAGAAATCATTCCAAGAAGTCCAAGATGCAAGCAAGTGAAGACAAAGAAGAAGTTTTCATTTTAGTGCTTTAATTTTGTAAATCTCAAATGTCTAACTTGATAGCACAATTTAAAATGAACTCACACACTTCACATTGCATGCATTAAAAGGGTTTGATGATTAGAGGATTAAGTCATAATCAATCGGTTCAAAAATTCAGAAAAGATAATTTGTCACAATTGTCTTTCTGCATGTACCGGTCGACCGCTTGGTGTATACCACGTGAACCGGTCGACCGCCTGAAGACAAATTGTCTTTTGAGCTGAACCGGTCGACCGCTAGGTTTATCCGTTGTGAACCGGTCGACCGCTTGAAGACAAAATGTCTTTCAAGCCGAACCGGTCGACCGCTTGGGTTATCCGTTGTGAACCGGTCGACCGCTTGAAGACGAATTGTCTTTTGAACTGAACCGGTCGACCACTTTATTTGTCCGTTGTGAACCGGTCGACCGCGTGATATGACAGATTGCATTAAAGCGGCTATAAACGGCTAGTTTTTTTTAGAAACTTATAAATAGCCCTCCTAATTGCAAAAATAAATACACAAGAACTTTCATATCTTATATTGAGGCAATTAGAGTGCAAAAACATCTTCATATCATCAATCTTTATTAATACTCATATTTGTGTTTAAATCTTCATATCTTAACACAAAGAGTATTTCTCATTCTCACTACACTTAAACACCTTCAAATATTCTAAGTGTTATCAAGTGAGATAAAGAGATCATAGATCTTTATTTGTAATATCTACACTATTAAGAGTGTATTGTTGTTTTACAAAAACAACCATTGTATTATTCTTGAGAGTTGAAGTATAAAACTCTTTGATATTGGTGAGGGAATATCACCAAGGAAAAATCTTGAAGAGGGTACATCTTCAAGTGGGAAGAAGGAAAATCTTGAAGAGGGCATATCTTCAAGTGGTGTAAAAGTCTTGGTGTGGATTCATCAAGCAAGATTTGTAATCTTGTTACTTGGACTAGTAAGAGAGTACAATACTCAAGTACGGATTTGTACTTGAATCGTGGACGTAGGCTTGCCGAACCACGTTAAAAACCGAGTTAGCAATCTCTCTCTCTTATCTCTTTACTTTAAAGTAATTGATTTTAGAATTGCTATAATTATTGTATTTACACCTAATTCCCCCCCCCTAGGTGTGTAGTTGCCTTAATCCTTGAATAACAAAATGAAGGAAGGATCGAGCCGGAATCTCCGTACTAGAAGGATCTCGAAGCCGTCCAAAACGATGTGGCAAGTTTAACCAAGCATGCTGGAAAGGGTATTAGAAACAAGAGATGGAGAAGGAACGTCAGCTCAGACGAAGGAAGCACCACCGGCAGTTCAATGCCCCGAGGCACCTCATATTCCAGGGTCGAGATCACCAAAGAAACAACCCGAACCCACTCGGCCCATTCCAATCCTTATTACATTGGATTCAACGGATGATGAACCACAAGATTCTAGATTGTTCAGCCATGAAGGATATGACAAGTGGTCCGCATTAGAGGAAAGATTAAGAGCAATTGAGGGGA
Organism: Salix exigua; assembly: GCA_032356905.1. Classification (NCBI taxonomy): domain Eukaryota; kingdom Viridiplantae; phylum Streptophyta; class Magnoliopsida; order Malpighiales; family Salicaceae; genus Salix; species Salix exigua. Next base: position 13,546,128 of record CM063602.1, on the reverse strand, counting down.
ACGATCTATCCGACCCAATCACAAGCAATGAAGAGTGCTTGGTACCAAACATTGTGATACCACAAAAGTTTAGGGTACCCGAGTTTATGAAGTATACTGGAATAGAATGCCCAAAAACTCATCTTTGTTCTTACTATAACAAGATGACAGAGGTCATACATGATGACAAATTGCTAATATATTTCTTCCGGGATAGCTTGACGGGTTCGACGCTTAGTTGGTACATGAAGTTGGATAACATCGGGATTCGAAAGTGGGCTGATTTGGCGAGCGCTTTTTGAAGCAGTATAAGTTTAACCTCGAGATTGCTCCTGATAGGACCAGCTTGATGACAATGGAGAAAGGAGCTCAAGAATCTGTAAGGACTTATGCTCAGAGATGGAGGGACCAGGTTGTAAATGTGCAACCTCTATTGATAGAGTCTGAAATGGTGACCCTGTTTGCCAACACGTTTAAGGCTCCATACTATGAGCACCTGATGGGAAGCTCAGTCCAACACTTTTTTGATGCAGTACGGATTGCTGAAAGGATTAAGCAAGGAATCCGGAGTGGAAGAATTGTGGAACCCTTAGAGAAGAAAGGTTTCATTGGGAAGAGAAAGAAGTTGAGATGAATAATGTGGAAGAAAGGTACAAGGGGAAAGAGAAGAATTACAAGAGCTACCAAACACCTATCCCCCAAACCACCAACATCAACTTTTCCAAACCCACCACTCCGAACCAACCTTTTTACCCAAAATTCCCCGCATATAATCAAAATAACTACCAAAAAAGAGACTATCCGCAAGCTGAAGAACAACTACCACCTTTGCCCATGACCCTAAAAGAATTATATGCCCAATTACTAAACATTGGACATATTGCTCCCCTACCAGTACCACCGACACGCCCACCTTTCCCTGCCTGGTAGGACCCAAATTTAACTTGCGAGTACCATGCCGGTAATGCCGGCCATAGCATTGAGACCTGCGTAGCTTTTAAGAAAAAGGTGTTGCAACTGATCAAAATCGGATGGATCACTATTGAGGATCCACCCAACGGAAGTCTGAACCCCTTGCCCAAGCATGCAACAGAAGTAGTGGGGTAAATGCAATGGAAGTGGATATCAAGGAAATGGCTCTAATAGTGACCATGACCAGATTATACGACATGTTGGTGCAATCTGGACATTTGATGGGATCAACTAAGCATGACATTGGCGAAAGTGACTTTTGCCCATTTCATAATGAACAAGGGCATCACATAGATGAGTGTACCGATTTCCATCAAAAGGTCGTAAGAATGTTGACTTTGGAGGAGCTGAGGATAGAGAATATGGAAAGTAGTGGAGAGGTAGCAGCAATGGAGGCTTTGAGAGCAACAAAAAAGAAATTTGAATGGATTGAGGTAACGAAGCTGAAGGCTGCAGAACAAAGGTTTGGGTTGGGATATAAACCTAAAAAGAAAGATTACCAGCGGGCTGCCATGGCAAGAAGAGAGAAAAGAATGGCGAGGATCGAGGGAAGGAAGCCTGAAGAAGAGAATTTAGTCATTCCTCCGATCAGAGTCTCATTTTCAAAGTCAGCATATGTCATACAACCTGATCTAGGACACGAGAGTTTTCTTCAGAAGATGTCATCTATGAGCATAAATATTGTGGAAAAGGAGGAAGTCCAGGGAATTGTCAAGAAGACTCAGTCAGGGAAAAAGGATGAAGAGCTACCACAGTTGACCATCTATACCGTAGAGGAAGTCACTGCTCGTGCATGCATTCGGAAATTGGCCAAGGGAGAGAAGTTCCAGAATTGGGAAACCCAAGAAGCTCCATTGGTTTTCAGAATGTAATGAACAATGTTTTCTACATTTGTTTTGGTTTGTTTTGTTTTAAGGCCTAACAGGCCAATCGGATTTTATCTTGGTTTGTTGTGAACTGAATTTTTATGAAGATCACGCATTTTTGTTCATCTCTTTTCTTATTTTTTATTTGGTGCATTTACACTCATTTTCCGCTTTCAGGAACCCTGAAAGCGGAACTTCCACAGCACCACCTGCACTTCACACTGAGAATGAATGACCGAATTATAAAGAACACATAATAGCTGTAGAGGAGGAAGACGAGGATGAAAATAGCATTAAAGAATTCACAAATTTATTAGAGCAACACGAACAAGTTTGGAAACCCGCTAAAGAGGAACTTGAAACCATAAATGTGGGTACTGAAGAAAGCCAAAGAGAACTCAAGGTAGGAACTTTGATCACGCAAAAGGAAAGAGAAGACTTGATTGCACTGCTTCGAGATTATACGAATGTTTTTGCTTGGTCTTATGAGGATATGCCCGGTCTAGATACAAATATTGTGGTCCATAGGTTACCATTGGAGGAGAGATGTATACCGATTAAGCAAAAGCTAAGAAGAATGCACCCAGAAGTTTTAATCAAAGTAAAGGCGGAGATTGAAAAACAATGGAACGCTGGTTTCTTAGAGGTGGTCAAATATCCACAATGGGTGTCCAACATAGTAGCGGTACCCAAAAATGAAGACAAGATTCGAGTCTGTGTGGACTTTAGGGATTTAAATTGGGCTAGCTCTAAAGATAATTTCCTTTACCACATATAAACATGTTAGTTGATAATGCGGCTCGTAGCTCTGTGTATTCTTTTATGGATGGTTTCTCAGGCTATAATCAAATAAAAATGGCGCAAGAAGATAAGGAGAAAACGACGTTTGTTACACCATGATGACTTTCTGCTATAAAGTCATGCCATTTGGGTTGAAGAATTCCGGTGCCACTTATCAAAGGGCTATGGTGACTTTATTTCACGACATGATGCACAAGGAGATTGAAGTATACGTGGATGACATGATCGCTAAATCAGGAAAATGAGAGAATCATGTCCAAATATTGAAGAAATTATTTGAAAGGTTGAGGAAATATAAATTGAGGCTTAACCCTCCAAAGTGTTCATTTGGGGTGAAGTCTGGGAAGTTGTTAGGGTTTGTAGTGAGTGACAAAGGAATAAAAGTAAATTCTGAAAAAGTAAAGGCTATTTAGGATATGCCCGCTCCGAAGACTGAGAAGGAAGTAAGGGGATTTTTGGGAAGGTTAAATTACATTGCTCGATTCATATCCCAATTAACCACAACCTGCGATCCTATTTTCCGTTTGTTAAGAAAGAAGAATCCTGGCATTTGGAACACAGAATGTGAAGAAGCTTTTGAGAAAATCAAGCAGTACTTGTTGAAACCACCTCTATTGGTTCCCCCTATACCAAAAAGGCCATTGATTTTATACTTAACAGTGACTGAAACAACGATGGGATGTGTACTTGGGCAACAAGATGAATTAGGAAGGAAGGAAAAGGCCATTTATTATTTAAGCAAGAAATTCATGGAGTGTGAGTCTAGGTATACTATGATTGAGAAGTTGTGTTGTGCATTAGCATGGGCTGCAAAAAGGTTGTGACAATATATGTTATATCATACCACATGGCTAATTTCTAAATTAGACCCGTTGAAGTACATCTGTGAAAAGTCCTACTTATCCAGCCGAATCGCTAGGTGGCAAGTTCTGCTATCTGAGTATGATATAGTGACAAGGAAAGCGGTGAAAGGGAGTGTCATTACTGATCACCTGGCAGACCATGCTATGGAGGATTATGAGTCGTTAGACTTTGATTTTCCTGATGAGGATGTGTTTTCAGTAGAGGAGGGAAAACCCGGATGGTGGACTATGTACTTCGATGGTGCTGTGAACATATGCGGTAACGGAGCCGGGGTAGTGATAATATCTCCTGACAAGAAACAATACCCAGTCTCAACTAAAGTGCAATTCAGGTGCACTAATAACACAGCCGAATATGAGGCTTGTATTCTTGGTTTAGAGACTGCATTAGAGTTGAACGTAAAGAAGATAGATGTATATAGAGATTCAATGCTAATTATTTGTCAGGTAAAAGGGGAATGGCAAACCAAAGAAGAAAAGCTAATACCCTACCAAGAGTACCAATCTAAGCTGGCTAAAGAGTTTGAGGAAATAGAGTTCACATATCTAGGAAAGGAAGGAAATCAGTTTGCAGATGTCTTGGCTACACTAGCTTCTATGGCTAGAATAGATTTTGGGCAAAACTTACAGTCAATACACATTGACATCAGAAATAACCTGTCTCATTGTTGTTCAGTTGAATGAGAAATAGATGGAAACTCTTGGTACTACGATATCAAAAACTTCATCCAAAATCAGACTTATCCCATGGGGGCATCTTACATCGAAAAGAAGACCTTGAGAAGGCTGGCAATGGATTTTTACCTTGATAGAGAAGTTTTATATAAGAGGTCATCTAATGGGACTTTGCTGAGATGCCTAGATGGAGTTGAAGCTAGAAATGCATTGCGAGAAGTTCATGAAGGGATCTGCTCGACCCATGCTAGTGGACATATGATGGCAAGAAAAATACAAAGAGCTGGTTACTTTTGGATGACATTAGAGAAGGATTGCATTGACTATGTCCGCAAATGTTATAAGTGTCAGATCTACGGGGACAAAATGAGTGCCCCTCCGATCCTTCTATTTAATTTGTTATCTCCATGGCCTTTGCGATGTGGAGGATCGATGTGATTGGACCTATCAACCCAAAAGCCAGCAACGGTCACGAGTTCATTCTCGTGGCAATCGACTACTTCACAAAATAGGTAGAGGCCGGTCATTTGCTCATGTAACACAAAAGGTGGTAAAGAAGTTCATTGAGAGAGATTTGATATGTCGGTACGGGCCACCAGAAAAGATTATAACTGATAATGCCCAAAACTTCAATGGGAAGTTGATAACAGAACTCTGTGCTAAATGGAAGATCAAACATTCAAATTCCTCTCCTTATAGGCCCAAGATGAATGGTGCTGTAGAAACTGCTAACAAGAATGTCAAGAAGATTTGTTTAGAAGATGGTAGTCACCTATAAGGATTGGCATGAAATGTTGCCATTTGCTCTTCATGCATACCGTACCGCAGTTCGGACCTCAACAGGAGCCACTCCGTACATGTTGGTATATGGGATGGAGGCGGTAATGCCCTTAGAGGTAGAAATCCCATCACTAAGAGTATTGATAGACTCCGAACTAGATGAAGCAGAATGGGCAAAGGTCAGATATGAGCAATTGAATTTGATCAGTGAAAAGAGGTTAGCCGCAATCTGTCATCATCAATTATACCAAAGAAGGATGGCCAAAGCATATGATAAGAAAGTCTGACCTCGAAAATTCCAAGGCGATTTGGTATTAAAGAAGATATTGTTTGTACCAGGGCAAGATCAGAGTAAATGGGCCCCAAAATATGAAGGCCCGTATGTGGTGAAGAAGTCATTCTCAGGGGGAGCTTTGCTATTATCTAGAATGGATGGAGAAGATCTAGCTAGGCCTGTGAATTCTGACTCTGTAAAGAAATATTATGCCTATTATGTTGTAACCTTCCTCAATAGATAAAATTCGCCAGAATTCTTGCAAGAAATCTTTTCCAACGCCTATGATCTTATAATATTTATTTACATTCTATCACTTATTTTTTATCTATTTTGTGCACCACGCTGGGGGCAAAATTATAAAATGGCAATTTGTTTTAAAAGTATCAATTTGTATTTTTGATCTATTTTGTGCCTCATCGTCGAGGCAAGATTATAAAATAACGATTTGTTTTAAAAGGGTCAATTTGCAAATAAAACCATGTTTTGAAATTCTTTCAAGTATATATCTTTTGAGTTTTTAGACATGAGTAAAAATAAAAATAAAAAATACAATGGAGCTAGAAAGGGTCCTATGTGGAGCAAAAGTCTCATCGCCAAGCGTAAAGATATGGCATGGGGAACACATCCTATGAAGGAAGACTACCACGAAGAAGGGGGGACCTATGTTTCTAAAGAGGTAACAAAACATGCATATTATTGTCATAACACTAACCTGACAGGAAATGTGTGGCGAAAGCTGATATAATTGCAAGTCATGAAAGATATGGAGAAATTGAATCTTAGGTCGACAAAACCACGGACAATTGATTGAGAATCGGTGTTGTTTCGTTCCTTGAACCGGGTCGGTCACCCGTAAAATGAGACCCTTCCATCCGGGCAGGTCACCCGTCATAATCAGACCCGGGTAAGTCATCTGTCACTATCGAGACTCTTTGAACTCGGACGAGTCACCCGTCATAATCCGACCCGGGTAAGTCATCCGTCACTATCGAGACTCTTTCATCCGGGTAGGTCACCCGTCATAATCAGACCCGGGTAAGTCATCCGTCACTATCGAGACTCTTTCATTCGGGCAGGTCACCCGTCATAATCCGACCCGGGTAAGTCATCCGTCACTATCGAGACTCTTTAATTCGGGTAGGTCACCCGTCATAATCCGACCCGGGTAAGTCATCCGTCACTATCGAGACTTTACTAACCCGGGCAGGTCACCCGTCAGAATGAGACCCGGGTAAGTCATCCGTCACTATCGAGACTTTACTAACCCGGGGAGGTCACCCGTCATAATCAGACCCGGGTAAGTCATCCGTCACTATCGAGACTTTAGTAACTCGGGCAGGTCACCCGTCATAATCCGACCCGGGTAAGTCATCCGTCACTCGTCGAGACTATCCTAACAAGGGTAGGTCACCCGTCACAATGAGACAAACTCTATTTTTTTCTTTACAACACTTACTAAGCTAAAGTCTTTGGTAAAGACTTTAGTCGTAAGCATTGTAAAGAAGGAGGCAACTCGTTGTAACCTAATTTTGGGTCAAGCCTCAAAGTTAAAATATATATATATATATATATATATATAATAAATAAATAAATAAATGGGGGTTGGTGTCGGTAAGCAAGACAAGTTAAAATTTTGGACATCTTTGAAAGTTCGATTGTAGCCTTTTTATGCCCAAAAATAAAAAACGTGGATCCAAAGCTAAAGTAATTTATTATAAGATAAATTCGCGCATAAACTTAGTCATAAAATATAATTATATTTTTATTGACCAATTTGATATAGTCGTTGGTTTAATATAAAAGCGTAATTATATTCATAAATTAATTTAGGTTCAATTGGAGGGTTTAATTAAGTTTGACGACTTAATTATACTTTAAATTGAACAAATTAAAGGTTTAGTCAATACGAAATCAAGTTCTTAAAATTAATTCGGGCTCAATTGGCGATATTTGAATTTTCGGTGATTAATTTGAATTTTTCAAGCCAATTAAGCGAAATCGGGACCTAATTGAATAAATTAAGAGTTTTATGGTCGAGTGAGGAACTATATTGCACAGATAAAAATCAAGGACCAAAGGTGCGCAAAAATAAAGATAACTTTGAATTTTTCACAAGGACATAATTGCAAGATCATAAATTTAAGTTCAATTAAGGATGCAATTAGAGGAGTAACAAATGGAGGGACCAAACTGTATTAAATAAATAAATAAATAAATAAAACACCTTGAGCCACCCGAAACCCCCATTGTTTTTAAACTTGGCATGCACATTAAGCCACCCAAAACTCATGTTTCAAAAATACCTCTAGGACCTCGTTTCTTTGGAACCTGTCGCTGATATATAAGAGAGAGACCAGGAGGAAAAGTAGGGGGGAAGATTTGGATTTTTTGAGGTTCTTTTTCGAACTCCTTGGCCTTCATTTCCGTCTCTCTCTCTCGCTCGGCTCTCCATCTTCTAAAACCGAGAAGAGCAGGGACGAAGGATAGAGGGAAGAAAATAAATAAATAAAAACGAAAACTGGGAAACCAGGAGGGGATTTGACGACTAAAAAACTTGGAATTTGATTTGTTGAGTGTGTCTTCTACATTTTCTGGGTAAGTTGTCTCTCATCTCTCTCTCGGTCGTCGTTGCTCTCTCTCTCTAAAAAAAAACAGCAGCCCCCGACGTCTCTCTCTCCTCTTCGGTTCAACAACGCCGACAGCCACCGTGGTCATCAAGCACCATTTCGTCACCCCCATAAGCTCCCCATACTCCAGAGACCACCAGCTCTGCCACAGGTGAAGAACAACCCCGTCACAGTGCACCAGCTGACGCCTTCCGACCTCAGGCCACCATTCCGATTCCACTACGACGAGAAGAACCACCTCAACGTCCCATACACTAAGGTATTAACAAAATTCCCATTCGTTGTGCTTGAAAAATCCTCGCTTTTTTATCGTTGATCTTCTTCTTCGTCGCGAAGAATCCGGTATCTGTAGATAACCGGGTCGGGTCGAGCCGGCACAAGCCTTGCCCGGACCCACGAGATCATCCGGCCACGGCCTAGACCGAACAGAATCGTCTGGCCGCGGCCAGACCGAGACCGTCTGGGCCACGGCCAGACAGAGATCGAGATCGTCCGGCCACGACCAGACAGAGATTGTCCGGGCCATGGCCCGGACACGCCAATGAAAGTTGAGTTGTCGACTTAGACCACTGGTCGGTGACTCAGATTGGAAAAATAAAAAATATAAAAATATTTTTGTTTTTTTTTATACAAAAATCTAAAAAATGTGTTATTTTTCTTGCATAAGGGCAATACACTAGCATATTTTAAAAATTATTTCTTTTAAAATGTATACATATTATCTTGTTTTTTGAAGAAAAAATGAGTTTTAACATGGATTTTGCAACTGAAAAATGGTTTCTTGCATTTTTGAGATTTTACAATATGTTTGTAAAATCCAAAGGGTAGTGGCCAATATTCAAAAAATATAAAAAACTTTTCGGTGATTCATATTATTCATGTTTCGAGTTTGGATATCATCAACATTTAAATATTCGGCATGGATGATATATCATCAACATGTAAATATATTTTTCAATAACTTAGGACAAACAAAAACCAAGCAGACTTACCTTAGGTAGGGCGTACTAGGGGTGCTAAAACCTTTCCTTTACGCAACCGAGTCCCTTACCCTAGAATCTCTGAAAGACCAAGTACTAGGTTTCCTAGTAACCGTAATACTAGGTGGCGACTCCCTTTGTTACAAAAATAAATAATCCTCAGACATTTAATCTCCCCACTCACGGGACAAGTTTCCATGACGCCGCTCTCACCGCTTTTGAGGTGCGACACGGATCATGATATAAAAAAATTCAGACTCGGAAGAATATAAAACTATATTGTTAATAAAACACATCAAGCATGACATACAATTTTGAATTTTATAAAAGGCTAGAAAACCTTAAAATATGACAATTATGAAAGAAAAAAGACATAAGCATACATAAACTTACACATCTAGGACATTTTACAATAGACATACTAAACTTGTGTGGGTTCTTACCTTTATATAATAATGATGGTTTTTATTTTCTTACTGTATAAAAACATTAGATCTCTCTTTCTTACTAAAATTGGTGGCCTCTTTTCTTATCTTTTTTTTTCTCACTATGTTTTTATCTTTACCGTCGGGGAAAATGAAAATTCTTTAAGGTAAATGCATAAAAGGGGAGAGATAGGGTTCAGATGATGTACATTTTTTTAAATGTTTTATATGTTTACTAGGAGCTTGGGGGAATCAAATAAAGCAAGGTTTTGTGAGCTAAATCTTCTATTAATGGCTATTATTCTAGGATAAAGTTGTTTTGAGTAGCTTTAAAAAGTGATTTTAATGGATGAATTGTTATGAGAGGCTAGGGTCTTTAACTTGGTAGTGTTGTGGCTAAGTGTGTCTCTTGAGATTGTTACTTATATGGAGTGAGAGATAAATGTTTAAGATGTTTCTTGGTATCTCAATCTTACAAACAATATTGGTGAGAATACAAATTGATGTTTAAGGCTTGGTATACCACTCATGTTGTGTGATATTTTTAAGGCTCCTATCCCCCTCTCAATTATGCTTCATGATTTTTTTATAGAGAATTGAAGATACTTCTACGCCCTCCCTTTTTTAGCAAATCATAGCCCTTAACATTCACCAAACCAATCTATACTCTTCACACAAATTTGGTTGGGACTGTACTAGACCCAAGTTGGTAGAGGAGAATGATCAAGGCTAGGGTTCTGGCAAGATATTGTAGATATTTTGAAAGTTGTCAAAGGCTGATTTGTTTTTTGTTTAGGATGAAATACACTTCACAATTTATAAGGAGATGTGTCCATTGTCTTTTATGGGGCACGTGAGATGTAAACAAGATGTCCAGAGTTTAGGCGATGTGTTACAAAAGACATAAAAATAAGAAGAAAATAATTATTTCCTATGAGAGATAGAAGATGTGAGATCACTTGAGTTCTTTCAAGAATAAGCTTGTTAAACAAAGATCAAAATGGTTTTTGTGCTTGGAATGACTTTGAAATTCCCAAGTGGAGTTGTCATCTGTCGCGACTAGCAATTTTTTACGCGCTTCGCGCCCCACCATCTACCCTTGTGGTTTGGGGGGGGAGACAACGGTGCGTGGTGAAATGGGGGGTTGTTTATAGCCGTTAAATTTATGACTATAATTATTAGGAGTTGCCACCTAGTATTACGGTCACTAGGAAACCTATTAGTTTGTAAGAGTCTTGGGTAAGGGGACTTGTTGTGCAAGGGGAAGACGCATCACCCCCAGTGCACCCTACCTAAGGTAAGCTGCATTGTTGTTTGATTGTTTTTCTAAGTTAAAATTTTTACACTGCATTTAAAAAAAAACAATTTTTTTGTCTGCGGGTGTACTTTACAATGTAATTTTACACCGCAGTTATAAGTTTTTTTTTATCTACGGATGTACTTTACAATGTAATTTTACACCGTGATAAAAATAATTTTTTATCTACGGGTGTACTTTACAATGTAATTTTACACCGTAGTAAAAATTTTTATCCGCGAGTGTACTTTACAATGTAAATTTACACCCTGATAGATGAAACAAAAATATTTATAATTATTTTTGATATTTTGGCAAATTCTAGCGGATAATCATAAACCAGTTACGATATCCAATTTTCATTTCAAAATATGAGAAAGATGCAACATAATTTTTACGAAAAATATGTATGGAAAAATCATAGAATTTGGCAGCATGCACGAAAACAAATATATTTTTTTTGTATTTTGAATTTTTTTTTGTAATAATAATAGTAGTAAAAAACAAAGAAAATATATTTTTTATTAATTTGTATTTTTGAATATTTTGTTTTTTTTTCTAGGCTAAGCTGTCATCCATAGTGGGCTGACAGCCCACCCTTAGTGAGCTGACAACCCACCCTTAGTGAGCTGGGCTTTTAGCCATCGTGGGCTGGAAGGCCACATGGTCTGGGATGGGCTTCCAGTCCTCACGGGCTGGAAGCCTAGATGTTTGTGGGCTAGGCTTCCAATTGTCACTGGCTGGAAGCCTACACATATTTGGGGTGGGCTTCTAGTCCCCCGGGCTGGTAGCCCAAAGGTTTGAAAGCATGGGCTGGGCATGAGGCCCGACCTGCTTACTCTACCTCGTCCCGCATGAACAGGGGACACAAATCATGTCCTGATGTTGCATGAAGAGCCGAAGAAGATGATAAATAGTGATTTTTCGACTGTGACGAAAGGCCTACCTGTTAGTATCGTTGGGTAGAGGAATCGAGGTAATGATTCCTATCGTGGTGGCGTCGTCGACGGTGTCCTGTGATGGCCGGAAACGGTGTCCAAAAGGGACGGGCTGGCGCTTGCTGTCGTCAGCACTGTCGCCGTTTCCTCACCGGAGAGGACGGTTGGGCTGCTGGAGTTGAAGGGAGGCTGAAGACGGTGATAAGGGTGGATATGGGTGGTTGAATGGTGGTTGTTGGAGGAGAGAGAGAGATGTCGGGTCCTCTGTTTTAGAGAGAGAGAAGCTGGCTGAGCCGAGAGAGAAGAAAGAAAAAGAAAAGAACTGATCACCCTCAAATGGGTTGAAGATGTGATTTTTACTTAGGTTTTGCTTGTTTTTTATGCTAAAAATATGCGTAAACGTTTCCCAAAATTCCCTTTTTCTTCTTTTTTTCCCTTTGTTTCAAGCTTTTCTGCCAATTCCCTCCTTTTTTTCGTTACTCTTTGTTCCCTTCTTTTTTTTCTCTCTTGGTCTCCCCTCCTATTTATAGGGCAGCCTCCTCTGCAAATTCATTGCAGAGGCTGCCTCTGCAAAGAATTTGCAAAGAGGCCGTGGGTTGCCATGGCTGTATTGTTTTTACAATTTGATCCTTCAATGTTTGATTGATTTAATTACACCCTCAATTAGTTTTAAACTTTTAATTTTATACAATTGTATCCCTGTCAAAATTTCAACAGCAACCTTAAATGGGCGCGCCTTTTTATTTTGGTCTCTGGTTTCCGATTTGTGTGATTTAACCCTTAATTGACCATTGGATTCTCAATTTGGCCCCTGATTTCGTATTATTGACTTAAAAATTCAAATCGGTCTTCGAAAACTCCATTCTCATCAATTGAGCCCGAATTAAATTCAAGAAATTGATTTCTCATTGACTAATCCTTTAATAAAATTAATTTGACCAATTTAAAGTATTATTAAGTCCTTGTACTTAATTAAATTCTTCAACTGGTCCTTAAATTAATTCCCGATCATAATTAAACTTTAAATTTGTCGACGATTAACTCGAATCAACCCATAAAAAATATAATTATGTCATTTAACTTAGTTTTTACACAGATTCATCCAACGATAAATTATTTTTGCCTTAAATCTTTATTTTCTCTATTTTTGGAATCAAAGAAATACGATTGGACTCGCGAAAACAACAAAAATTGCCACATTGATTTTTCTACCTACGCCGGCTCCTTTTATTTTATTTTTGTCATTTTATTTTATTTTAGGGAGTAATCCAAAAATTGGGTTACAACAATAATTATATTCCAAAACTTGTTTGACATGTAGGCAAGGTTATTCAATTCTTTTTTTTTGACACGACATGAAAAACATAATGTAGATTTTTGTCGTATCGTAAAATCATAAGTACATTTTTTAATTATATATTAACAATTTCAGATAATAAAATAAATTATATTAGAATTTCATAAAAAAGTCAATAATATTATAATCAATTAGTGATTTTTATAAATTTATTATAATATTGATAAGTCGTGCACTTCCGATACACAAAAGTATTTCATTGTATTAAATTCAAGTCAATGGTAGCCTAGGCCAAGCAAACGAGTGCTGGTTCACAAAATTATAATATTATTAATAAATCTCATAATTACTCACCACCTTTAGATTCAAGAAGGCCTTTTTATAATAAAAAAAGTTAATTACCAATAATATAAATTATATTTTGAAGCCTTCACCTCATATCTTAATTTTTTAGATAAAATAATTTTTTAATATAATATCAAAATCTTATTGACCCAGCAATTACGAGTTTAAATCTCACTATTCTATTTTATTTGGAAAAAAAACTAAGTATAAAATGGTGTGAACATATACAAGTTTCAAGATTAAAAATTTTTTACTTGAAAAAATATGTTAAAAAATAATATAAATACATCATAAAAAAATTAAAATTTTAAATGATATAATTCTTACCTAGACCAATGACATCAGTGCTGTGGATTAGACAACCAGTTGTTAGTTTGAAACATGTGCCTCATGCTACTCACCTCTCCCAACTGCAAAAACAACTGACATGATCTCAGTCCACCTCTCACCTCTTGAGTTTTCTTTGAATGTTAGGTTACACAGGATGCTCAACGTCCAAACCCTAGAGATACTCAACTTTTTGTATTAAAAAGAAGAAAAAAAAACAATTGGTCAACAGAACTCCTCTGTTACCCGTCGCGACCTCCGAGGAAATAATCCAAGTATGGTGGTGGGACTACAAAGCTAGATTTGGATATAAGGGTTTAATAAATTCTTGGGCACATGATCACGCATACTCTCCTGTATGATTCTTCTGAGTTTGGAACTTTTACTCAAAAAAAGTATTAACAATCTGTTTAGATCTAATTTTTACTTGAAAGTATATCAAAGTTGTGTTGGGTTCTCTTACATTTTTTTATTAGAATCTTGGATGGATGTTAGATCATCCTCCATCTCAAATTATTTCTTTTGTTAGAATTCAATTTTAATTATTAAAAAATAAACAAGTGTTGAGAGTTTAACTCCTTGTAAATCACTTGACTAGAAAAATCACTTGACTAGGAAGATGGTACTTTCATACTAAAGAATCACGGATCAACCTTGAAGATTAAATTTTCTATATAAGATGTCCAAAATTGATATTTTTTAAGTGTTTGTTTGAGAGTGTGGTTAATGTTATTTTTGAAAATGTTTTTTGTTTATAAATACATCAAAATGATATTTTTTTTAAAAAATCTTTTTAACATCATCACATAAAAATAATCTAATAATATATAAACACTAATTTTTTTAATATAAAATAAAAAATAAAAAAATATTTCTTTTTCTTCTCAAAAACACTTTTAAAAAATAAACAATGCCAAGTCAAATATGTAAAACCTTGGAAATTGAAACGGGGACTTTAATTTTGATATCATTGTTATTTTTCTTTTCAAAGAAACGTGTTTTTCCTTTTCTTTTTCAAACTTTGAAAAACACAGAAAAGCCAACAGCCAATTGTTAAAAATTTCAAAGTCAAACAAAATAGTATTAAGAAATTGTAAAATAAAAAAAATGAAAATTTCAATAAGCAAGCGCCCCAGTTTGCTGTGCTTTCATTTATAGTTTTTCGTTTAAAAAAATAAGAGATAGCCCTTAGCATGATAGGGCTGGCCATCGCAATTCAACCTGAAAATAAATATTATTATGAGAACTTATGATCTCAAACCTTACATCTTATTATAATAAACCTTAGCAAGCAACTGTGGCTAGCTAGGATTACAGTCATACAAACACATATACAAGAACTTAGGTCATGGCAGAGGGTGTGTAAGAAGAACCCTTTTCTTGCCATAAGATCTTTCAGACAGGAGATAACTTTGCCTAACTATATTTACACCCAGTTACAATTTCTTTGGCAGGAATACAATATTGCCAAGTTGGATCATATATATATATTCGCAGCAGTGTATCTTGCATAGAAAGTTAAAACCACATGTGATCTAAAATTAGAACTTTAATTTTCATCGCTTGACTCGAAGTTTTTTGAGGGAATGCTTAGAGTCAGATCAAGATTTATGCCAGACGAACTCTTGTTGGTGGGCTCGAGCTTGCCGCCATTGAAATCGAGGACCTGATTATTCACATCAATGAAGGTCTCTGGATCATTAGCCTGGTTCTTTGACCTAGCAGCTGATATTTCTGCTCTCAATCTGGTGAATCCAATATGGCGATGGGATTCCAGCTTCTTCCTTATATGAGAATTCCAGTAGTTCTTCACTTCATTGTCTGTACGTCCGGGTAATCTTCCAGCTATCAAGGACCACCTAAAAAAAATGAACAAAATATAACTATATATTCTTCAATTTAATAGTTCAAATTATCTATAACAGTATAATTGTGAAAGCACAAAGTTATTTCCATTTCTGAAATTATTACAAGTTTTATCAACAAACTACATTACCTTTTCTCTTTAGTATAACTATATATGGAGAATGTTATTAATTAATCTTGAAAATACTTTCTAAATATTTAAATTCAAAACTATTTCAAATAAAAAACAAAAAGATATAATATTTTCAGAATTTTAATTAATTATTTTCTTTTAATGTATTTATTTTTAAAATATATTTATTTCTAAATTATATTTGGAAACATAAAAAAATCTCGAGCAAGAAAAAACATGTTCCATGACAAAAAAACGTTTCCGAAGAAATTAAATATGCTGATAAAAAGGTAAGATTCTGAATATCCTAATTACAAAAAGGAATACTTTCTCTTTTTCTCTATATTTTCAAGATATATATGAAATACCAAAATTTGTGAAAACAAATAATCATCATCATCCTTTATGAAAAGTTTGGTATATGGATGATCGTCAAGGCTTGTTGACATAGCTAGGCATATTTCTCTCTTGAGTGCACACCAACTAGCTAGTTTCTCTGATCTCTTACATATTTTTGTAAGAAATCTCCTGGATGCATGGGATCTAGCTAGAGAGCTCATGATTTGATCATTTCTAGCTGCACAGAAATAGCAAACTAGAGAGCTCATGATTTGATCATTACCGGTTGCCAAGTAGTGCATGAAGCCTGATGATTAAATCCTCTTCATCTTCTCCAAATCCATCTCTTTTCAGGTCAGGCCTCAGATAATTTCTCCATCGAAGCCGGCAACTCTTTCCACAGCGAAGCAACCCTAGTGAATTAACGAAGACTCCATTAATCAATATTATTTTCATTGAAAAAACAATGATAACCCTCCTCTCTTGGAATGCACGAGCTTCTGCAAGTTAACAAATTTCTAAGAAAATAAGGTCGAGGAAAACCCACCAGCAGCCTGAGGAAGCGAGCTCCAGCAACCTTCACCGTGTTTCTGTATGTAATCAATGAGCTTCTGGTCTTCTTGCTGGGACCAAGCTCCCTTGTTTGTGTGCTGCTTGTCACAGCAAGGCTTCCTCATTGAGCTCTACCCTAGCTAGAAAAAACTACAAATATTGATGAAAAAAGCATGAAATTAGCACTAGATGAGTGATAAAAAAGGGCACCAGGAGAGAGCAGATGGAGCGTGGAGCAGAATAAGTGCTCCCTCCCACTATTATCTTGATCTGGTGGTGAGATTGGACTGGTTGTTCATCCGCATGGTCTGAGTTGACAAAAAATAGCAAAGGTTGGTCAAGTGTGCATGACTGTGTGTTAGTTGACACCGCCAACCACCAACACAGTTCAGTTAATTGGATGCCAACCCAGACAGGGAGTGGCTGCTTAGTTCCAAGCGACGCATAGTGTTCTTTGAAAGCAGATTAGGAATTATGGATAGAATAGGTGTAGCGTATATGCAATGGTAGAGTCAACAAATTTCTTTGAAAAAATAATTTTATAAAAAGAAACAAGAAAGATTTGTGCTCAACTAAACCAGAAATCTTATAATACTTTAGGAGTATTCTTGATTCTTACTTCATGAGCCCATTTTACGAAATGGATTCACAAAAAGTAATATTCCCTATGTCCTATTGATCCTTTTACAATATTTAGTTGTTTCATTTTGATAGTGATTTTTTTTAACTCTATCTTTTTCATAGTATTTTTTTAATATACAATTCAAGAATGTGTAAGGGTGTGGATAAGTGAAAGAATAGCATACTAGAATCAACACCAATTGTTTGAGTTTGTTTTCTTGAATTACTATTATTTTTTGCAATAGGATCAATAACAATTCAATATTAAAAAAATACGCAAGCTTTTGGATGAAAGCGTTAACGACTATAGTAGCTTCCCTGAACGATAGTCAATCACAATCAATCTTGATTGGATGAAAACAAGGACAATAGTGTTTGATTGTGTGATCGACTGTCATCTAGGTAAAGCTAATGTAGTCGTTAATGCTTTAAATCAGAAACAAAAAGCAGTGACATATGAGGTGAAGTTCCAAGAGCAAAAGGTTGTAAAAGAACTGAAAATGATGGACTTATAATGTAGAACTAGAGGGGTCATTATTGAATTAGATCAAGGTTCAATTAATATTATGAGATAAAATGTAAGATGCTCAACAATAAGTTGAGGAAGTGAGCAAGGCTAAGAAAAAGGTGCATCAAGAATTTGAAACACATTTTTAAATTTTAAATGATGGTATACTGGAAATAGACAAAAGGGTTATAGTTTTCAGATGACAAGATGAAATACTAAGGGAGGCTTATTACTCTAAATTTGCAACCCACCTAGGTAGTACCAAAATATACAAAGATTTAAAGTACTATTATTGATGGCCTAACATAATGAAGAAAATTGTTGGATTTATGGCAAACTATAGAATTTATATACAAGTATAGGTGAAACACCAAAAGCCTGAGAAAACAATAGCCATTATTAATTCCATAATGGAAATGGGAAGACACCTTTTTGGACTTCTTCATCTCCATATCCTATATGGTTATGATGAATAAGACTGAATCAAATATGACAAATTCTATTTTTCAAACTTAGATATTTTAAAATTAATTAGATATTATGATTTTGTACTTTATCTTATATTGAGTGTTGAAATTAATAACATTATACTAACCTTAGTTATAAAGCCTTGACTTACTTGATACGTTGATCTGAGGCTTAAACTAGTCTGATTTTAAGATAAAGATAAAGGATTGACTAACTTGACTTGACCAGTCAAAAACACAAAAGAATAATCTTATTAAAAACAAGAACTCATTTAACAAAGAAAGTCATGTGGTTTTATGAGCCAAATTGCAACAACGCTAAAACTGGTTGAAACAAAGATAAAATATTTATGCAGACATGATTACAAAAACAATAATTATTAAACAACAACAAGCTTCATCATTTGACCTTAATATGTCCCTTCTTCAGAAAAAAATTGACACGATATATTTCCTTACTAGATGCCCCAATTCATGATTTGCATCAGATTATTGTCCCATTTCTTGAAGCATGATTAGACATAGTGTTTGGATTTGAATATTATCCACTTACCTTTAATTAGTTGTATGAGTTTTTCTTGAAGACAATGCAAGTGTGAATATTATGTCCTGCTAGAGTAACATGATACTTGCATATGAGGTAAAGGATAAAAAAAAGATATATAAATAACATGTAACAATAGAGGCTACTAATAGATAAGAAGAAATCAAACATGGAGGATAGAGAGTGCACCATCTAGGAGAGAGAGAGTGTCCTTGTGATTATTAAAGAATAATATAAATTATATTATGGGGTCTCACCTAACAGCTTAAACTTTTAGGCAAAATAAGATGGTTCTTTAACATGGTATCAGAGACTTGTTGACCCAACGATCACGAGTTCGAATCTCACCACCCCTATTCTATTTTATAAAAATCAAGCACAAGGTAGAATGAGTCTATGCAAGTTTCAAGCCCAAAGGGCTTTCACTTAAGGAGGTGTGTTAGAGAATAATATAAATCATATTATGGGACTTCACCTTACAGCTTGAGCTTTTAGGTGAGATAATTCCTTAATAGTGATATGGACAGAGATATCATCGGTGATGTCTGAGGTAAAATAAAAAGAAAGGATAAAGAGGATAAAGGGACTATCAATTAAGAAGATAATGGGGGAAAAGATAAGGTTTTCCTCTATATATTTGAGTTTATAATCATCAATGACAAATTTAGTTGATGGGTTTATTAGTAAATAACCACGTCAGCATATTATCAATAAAAATACTATTGATAAACTTTAAATTTTCGGTGAATATAAAAGTCAATTCAAAATTCTCTAAAATCTTTTGAAAAATCCCCAAATTCATTGCTGATTTTTCATTTGTCAATATATCCATCGATGAATCCAACCCCTTGAATTCTTCCCTAAACTCATTGTAATTCTCCAATAATTTTATATTTCATTGGCATTGTCATTAGAGAATTGAAATTCTTGATTTATTCTTTGCAATTCTTTGATGATTTTATATTTCATTGATAAATCCATTGACAAATTAAAATTCTTGAATTAGTCTCTATAATTATTTGATGATTTTACTGTTTGTAAATTTGTTGAAAAATTAAAATTCTTGATTTCTTTCTCAAACTTTCTACAATTGTGGGATGATATTAGTATTTCTTGGTTAGTAAGTTAGTGTGTACTTTATCATTGGCAAACATAATTTCATTGGATAACCATTTATTAGTTGAGATTCCTAAATTCTTTCCTAAAATCTTTGTAATTCTTCAATGATCTTATTATTCGCATGTGAATCTATTAGTGAAGTTATATTGGCAATGGATTCACTAATAATTAGTTAATATTGTATTAAAATTTTATTTTTATTAGTGGTTTTGTTAGTAAATGTATTGTAAGAAAATATTGGATTAAAACTTTATCAAACCTAAATAAGCAACGACAACATGTGCATTTATAATTTATTCAATAATAAATTATTAAAACCATAACCATAATAATAAATACTTTATAAACATCTAAACTATAATGTATTACACCATGAAAAGAAATATGTTAATTGCTTCTAAAATTAGTTCAA
Source organism: Salix exigua (assembly GCA_032356905.1). Classification (NCBI taxonomy): domain Eukaryota; kingdom Viridiplantae; phylum Streptophyta; class Magnoliopsida; order Malpighiales; family Salicaceae; genus Salix; species Salix exigua. The sequence goes on along the minus strand of CM063602.1, from coordinate 13,526,139 downwards.
ATCCATTGTTTAATATGAAATCATATCATCTTTATCTTCATCATCATCTTCGTTGAGCTGATGTTGTTCAATGCCTTTATCTTCATAAACTTTTGAATGTGTAAAAGTACTTAAATATATTATTTAACTCATTAGGATCAACATGAATATAAGTATTCTCAATTGTTTCAACTAATCAATTAATGATTCAAGATAAACATCTATATTCGTATTTAGATTATAAGAACCAAGTATGATTGTAGCCAAGAACATGAATTCCATGCTCATATATATCCTCGGGGATAAATTGTAAGCTATTAGTATGACCAATCAACAAAAATAGGGTGCAAAAAATAAACTAAATTGATTAAACCTATTTGTACACATACAAAGATGCATGTTCCCTGGTTTCATTGAAAACTAATGATGAACCCTATTAAACTACTTTCAAGCTTCACCATTGAAAGGGTGCATTGTTACTCTATCTTGAGTATCATGTGAATAATATCATGCCATGTTCTTGGATATATTTGCATACATAAATAACCTTTACAACCTAGGAGTGATTGAAAAATACCTAAGTTTTTTATATGCGAGAAATTCTATTTTCATACACATATTGGATTCAAATCGAGCATGCCAATATATTTTGAACTTAGTTAAATTTATATCTTCATTGTAGAATAACGTGTGAAAATTTAGGCATATATTAAATTTTTTTATATCTTAGACCTAGGGGTTTTACCATAAATTTTGCAAAATATAAGTTTTCTTTTAGCCTATTTGTTTAGGTAAATTTCCTTTTTTCTATTTGTTTATGTATCATAAGAACCTAACTCTTACAATAATTAGGCATTATAATAAACTCTCGTGAAATGGTTGATGATATTTTTTGTAATATACACGCCTTTTACTAAGTATATTTAATATTGTGTTAAAAATACTATATTCATATATATATATATATATATATATATATATGACTCATCCTCATTTTCAACAACTTTAATATCTATTAACATTTAGGTCATTCATAATATTTTTTATGATAAAAATTATACCAAAACAGAATAATGATATGTTTAGTTGAGAACATGCTTGAAATAAGTTTTATATGAAAACCCATGAATTCAATTTAGTTAGAGTGAATGAATACAAAAAAAAAAAGCAAAACAAAGAATTAGTTTTTTTTGGGTATAAACCACGCGGTGTCCTAGACGCTTCATTTTAGTTCTCAAAGTTTAGATATCCTACCTGAAAGCACAAATTAAAATAAATGCACACATTTCATTTTAAATGTATTGAAAATCATTGACAAAATAGTTTTAAGAACATACCATAATAAAACACTTAAAATTAGAATTCTGAATGTACCAATCAATCTTTTATTCATCTGTGATAAACACTTGAGCATTTTATAAGAATTAATATAGTCCTAAGAATATACCATAATAAAAATACTTAAAATTAGAATTTTGAATGAAGCAATCAATCTGTTCATCCATGATGAACACCTAAGACTTTTATAGGAACTAGTTGACTGAATGTCTTGGACAAATTGAATCGGTCAAGCATATCATCCTTTAATATGACTAAAATGGCTAGTTTATGCTAGAATATAAAACATATAGGGAATCCAAAATTATATATTATACAAGCTATTCTAAGTAAAAAAAATACAAAATCATCAGTTTAGGATTTTACTCTAATTAGTGTTATATAAACCTTTATATTCTAGCATAAATGTATTTAATCTCATTATTATTACACTTGAACAACTTCAAATTATTGAACCTTGAATTGTATTATCCATTCTATACTCTAATTGGCAAACATATGTTTCATGTTTATCAAAAATCATAATGAGGTATATTATTTAGATGATGAATTTGACCTTACTTATAATAAGTTGCATGATGCTTTTGAATCATTATATGATAATATTAAAAAGTTTAGTGCTAAATATAATTAGTTAAAAAAGAGTCATGCATGTTTACTTAATAAAAAAAATATTAGAGAAGAAAGTCTAGATTGTAATTGATGATATAATAGGATGAACCAAATCAAATAGGAGAAGTCTAAAAAGAAAATGTCGATAGGTTAAACAATGCACTAACTAAATCCAAACAACACTTAAAGATTTGAGAAACCATCCTTTCTAGTCAATGATGGTTACCACTCTAAAAAGAACTAAAAGTATATGAAAAATTATTTTAAAATTCGAACAGTCATATGACCTGGCCACACATGCAATTATTGTAAAATCATAAGTTATTTGATTTATGCATGTCCTATTAAGAAAAAAAAGTTTAAAAATAACTTAGGTTCTAAAAGGAACCACCACTAACCACATAGGACCCAAGACGGTACGAGTAATAAAAACCTTTTTTTAATTTTATATGTATAGGAAATGGTTATTAGATAATGCTTGATTATGACACATGATCGAAGATGTTTAATTGTTTTCAAGCATCACCAAAATTAATGGAGGGAAAGACATTTTTGAAGACAACTCAAAAGGCAAAATCGTTAGAGTTGGCAAGATTAGAGGTATAGTTTTACCTTCCATTGAAATATTATTTATTTTGAATAGATTAAAACATAATTTGCTTAGTATTAGTCAATTGTATTAGAAAAGTTTTAAGATCCTTTTGGAGACAACTTAAAAGGAAATATAATTGGAGTTGAAAACAATTGAAGTAAATCTTCATCTTATATTTAAAAATTATTTAATATTAATAGCTTAAAACATAATTTGCTTAGTATTAGTCAATTATACTAGAAACATTTTAAGATCCTTTTGGAGACAACTTAAAAGGAAATATAATTGGAGTTGACAACAATTGAAGTAAATCTTCATCTTCTATTTAAAAATTATTTAATATTAATAGCTTAAAACATAATTTGCTTAGTATTAGTAAATTGTATATCCATGCATGTTATTTGATTAAGAGTTATATGATGTTAGCCAAATGGACAAACAAGTAAAAACTTTGTTTGACAACAAGACTCATATCTCAACCTATAAACTTTAAAATTGCTACACATTGATTTTTTGGACCAATTAGAAATAAAAGCTTAGTGGCAATAGATATATGTTTGTGTTTGTAGATGATTTTAAAAATTGTACATGTGTTTTGTTTTTAAGCCAAAAGATGAAACTATTTATGAAAGAGTAAAGATTTTACAAAAAGTTTAAAACAAATTATCATAAACATAAGAACTGGTCATGGTGGTGGAATTATAAGTGATTTGTTTGGATTATTTTATTAAGAAAATGGATACACAATAATTTTTCAACTCCTAGTACTCCTCAACAAAATAGGGTTATGTAAAGCAAAAATTGAATCCTTTAAAAAATGACAAGAACAATGTTAAATGAAATTCATACACTAAAATGTTTTTAGGCACAAGTTGTTAACATCTCTTGTTATGTTTTATATCATGTTAACATAAGATCAAAGTTTAAATAGAATATTTATGAGCTTTGGAGAGGGAGGCAACCCATCATCTTCTATTTCAAAGATTTTGTTCAAAATATTCTAATCTTAACACCAAAGACAATCTAGAAAATTTGATTCAAAATCTGATGTTAAGATTTTTCTTGGTTGTTACCCTCAAGCAATACATATAAAAATTAAACACTTTATTTTAAAGAATCTATCCATGTAGACTTTGAAAAAACTTAAAATGATTTTTTTTTAGTTTTTAGATGAAATTAATAAAAAAGTGTTTAAGATTTAAATCTTTATAACAAGACCATTATAGTGGAAAACAATGTAGGAATGCAAAAAGACCAATCAAGCATAAGCAATCAAAACAAAGATATAAATAACTCTTTTTCTGACACCAATCTAAACAAGTTATGTAATCTATCATTATCCCAAGTTTATAATTAGTAATCCTTGGGGATGCTATAAATTAGTAACCCTAGGCCCATAAGACCCTTAAATATTTTTTGAGGCTATAAATTTCATTTTCCTTCATAGCCATAAGTTATAGCCTTGTTACGTGCTTTTTAGACAAGCCTTTTTAAATCAAGTAGGTAATCTGAACAGATAAATGATGCTCTCAAAATATGAAGAGCCTTTTCTATAAGAGTTGTGACTTCTCAAACTAAGTTATTGGTCATTATGGATACTAATAAAATGATTGCTAAAAATAAGAAAAATTTTCACCTAAACCTCAAGTCTTTTCTTCAACTTCTTGCACTTAAAAATCACAGAAGTCACCTCGTCAAATACCATCAAATAATAAAAGTTACACAAAGAACCATTAGAAAAACTTTTTTAATCTTACAACAAGTCAATTTCTTTTTTCAAAATACAAGACCATTAAAGAACTACATGTATTGAATATTGTATGTTGCGTCTTTCACAAAAGAAGCATGATTTTCAAAGCACTTGAACATATTATCTTTTTAGTTTCATTTCATCAAAATTAGACTTGCATAGACATGATCTTTAAAATATTTGAGTTAATTCCAAAACAAGAAAGATTTGAAATAAATAATAAATTGACCGAGTTTTCCAAATCCTTCAAAAAATATGACATTAAAAGCTTTTGATCTTCCTTGAAAATTGTATCAACCAGGGACAACGCAGTGGACCCTATAAGGGATGTAAATAACATTCAAATTAGTTAGGGGCAAAGAAATGTAAACAAATGATGATTTTGTGAAATTCATCAAATCTATGGCAATGAAAAATGTCTCTTAATGATAAACTAAAGAACAAACACATTCAAATCAACTAAGGGTAATGTTGCTCAATAGAGAACCTATAATTTACCAAATTCTAGCAGTAGTTGAGAGTAACATTTCACTTAAAGGGCATTTCTATATCTGAAATATTGCTTGACCATCTGAAATACTGTTATGATTCCTAAAAAATATTATTGCATAAGTACATTTTGATAAATGTTAGAAAAAATACACACCACAAAGACTAACTATGAGGCAATCTACTTTAAATTCCATCAACTTAAGGTGCATTTCACTATATAAATATGGGTGATAAAAAGAACATCATTAATGATAATAGTACATTTATTTTCATGGGCTGAGAGAAATTTATTGTGGAAAACATTGAATATACAACCAAAAGCCTTTGCTGAAAGTCATGATATTCATGTCTGGACAACTTTACTGTTCAATGACGATTAATCTTAGCATATTTTGAAATAGATATGTTGTAATTTAGGGCAACTTCATGGCTAATAGATAATCTAGGATAAGGTCCATACTAAAAACTTTTTTTATGATAGTTAGCAAGATGCACACAACTAATCAGAGAATAATTTTTAGAGAACCTAGAAAATGAATGACTTGTTAAGCTTTTCATAATGAATAATAATTTTTAGAGAATCTAGAAAATGAATGACTTGTTAAGCTTTTCAATGACTTGTTAAGCTTTTCATAATGAATCAAAAAACAAGAGTAAATTAGAGAACTAAAAAAGAGTGAGGGCATGGTCAGGCTAGATAGAGAATAATGACTTGAGGGCATGGTCACACTTGATAAACAACAAAAGCAATAACGTCGTGGATAACCTATATGTGGCATTGAACTTACATTTAATTAGACGACTAACATATGATAAACTTAAATCAATGACTTGAGGGCATGGTCAAGCTTGATAAACAACAAGAACGATAATCATCGTGGATAACCTATATGTGGCATTGCACTTACATTTGATTAGATGATTGATACATGATAAACTTCAAGGAGTTAGTGAATCAGAGAACTGAAAAAGCTTTGAATAGTGAGCAAAGACACCCTATAAAGATAGAGCATCAAAGAAATAAGGGAACCTATATTTCAAATCAGGTAAAGATGCATGCATGTCATTTAACCCCAAAATATTGCATATATATTTTTGAATTTTTCAAAATCAAACAAGATTTTTATGAATCGGAGTTCACAAAGAAAGAATCTTTAATAAAAAGGAATCCAAAACTTGTAATGGAGAAATTTAAGGTGACCCCTACGAATCATGTCACGTCATCGTATTTTATAGATTTTTGAATCTTACTATAATTTTGTATATCAAAATGTCAGTATTTACCAACAGAATTGCTGATAAAATATATCTATTGGTAAATCTGTCGAGTACATCATACATTTTTGAATTCTATTGTGATTCTCTTGGTGTTTACCATTGACAATTACTGACATAATGGTTCTATCGGTAAAGGTGTTGGTACAATGCTGACGACAATATTTATCAGTAACTACCGATGAAATTGCAACGATTATATTCTGATGATAATATTATCAGTTAAATACCAACGAAAAAATTCTGTTGATATTTCTGTATGAATTAGCTAATTTTCTAGTAGTGTTTCTTTGGTTTTCGATATAATTTTTACATGAAAAATGTTCGTTTTAAGTACAAATAGGTTCAAGACTATTTCAAAAAACAATTCTAGTTTACGGTTTCAACTAGTCAACCGATTGAACTTAACAGAAAGCAATTGGTCAATCGTTTGCTTGGCAATGTATATAGAACCATCACTCTCTAGCAATAGTAAACAAAACTCAAATTTGAAGACAAAACCCTAACCTGAAACCCTCTAAAAACATTTGTTAAAATCGACCATGTTAAGCCTTTTGTAAAGACAATTACTTGAAGATTTAAGTTCAATGGCATCCAAGAAACATATTAAAAAGGAGGAATCAGGGAGCTGAAAGACCTATGATCGAACCTCCTACTAAGGAGACTATATACAAAATAAATTAAGTTGTTCATTTCTATAAAAAGAGGCTTAAATAGATTATTTAAATTTATCGACACGATTTTACTATGAAAAATAGCATTGGTCGTTACACCAGCTAATGATGATGTGTAATCTTAACAACAAAGTCACAAATATAATATATTTTTAATTATTTTTATTATATAAAATATTACGTTGAATCTCATCAATTCATTTAATCCATGTAGTTAAAATGCAGTCATTTTTATTATTATTATTATTATTATTATTATTATTATTATTATATATTAAAACCAGATCCATTTTGAAATTAATAGTTTAAATTTAACGAATGTGACAAAATATGAAAATGTAACGGAGGCCATTTCAAGTCGTGTTGTCTTCACGGAGAAATAATTCAATGTATCGGCATTGTTCTATGTCTTTCTCAAATTTAGTCGAGACCTTTCCCTTGGAGAATCATCAAACATGTCATCGTCACTCTGGCAATTCATTATCTGTCAAACAACCATTTGTCAACTAAATGCCCTTTCAAGGTCAATCAGAAACAAAAGGAAGGCTACGATGTAGTGCTTTCAGGTCCACTTTTACCACACTGTACCTACTCCAAAACAGCTGGTTCATTCAGTGGGCTCCACAAATGCACTTTTCAGATGTGATTTCATGGCATTAGAGGGATACCTTTTCGCCTGCTCATGTATATTTGTAAGGTGGTAACACAATTCAACGGCGGTGATTAAACCACCTGTTAAACAAAGAAACAAAAATGGCAGCGGTTTTGTTTCAGAGAGCTGCTACCCATGTGGCAATCGCTGCTTCTATGAACTTTACAATGCCCTATGCAAGACCAATAGGTCACACTAATCCACGAGGCCAACTCACTTTCACGCTTCTATATAAGCTATACGCTCTAGCTACTCAGTCGCACAGAAAACCATTTTAAGAGGGGTTTCTCTCCTCTCCTGTTCTTACTCTTCTCTTGCTACTGCTCTTGAGCTTTCTTGGTTTTGTTTTCCATGGCTGCCTCTGTTGATCCTCTTGTTGTGGGCCGTGTTATTGGTGATGTGATTGATATGTTTGTCCCTGCTATACACATGTCTGTTTATTATGGATCGAAGCATGTTAGCAACGGGTGTGAGATTAAGCCTTCTTTGGCCGTGAACCCTCCCAAAGTGACCATTTCTGGCCACTCTGACGAGCTGTACACTATGGTTAGCTTTTAATAATTAGATGCTTAAGCGTTTCTTATGTTCTTGCATGCAAGTGTCTTTTAATCTAAAATATGTATCTTGTTTCTCTCTTTGTTTGTTCATGTCTATCTGCTAGGATATGCTGTGTTCGATTCATGCATGATGATGATGATATATATATATCTAACAAGCTTATGATCATATGGTTCGTGCAGGTGATGATTGATCCTGATGCACCCAGCCCTAGCGAGCCCAGCATGCGAGAGTGGGTTCATTGGTATGAACTTTTGCCTGGATGAATCTTGTGATCTAGCTTTTTAGTTTAGAAAAAAAACATAAAACTTAACGTTTTGCTTCTTATTGTAGGGTCGTTGCGGACATTCCTGGGGGCACAAACCCTACTCGAGGTGAGAATATATGAAACCTCTCTCTCTCTCTCTCTCTCTCTCTCTCTCTCTCTCATCCCCTAAAATCATTGTTTTCTTACAAACTAGTTTCGATCCTTTTCTGATCTCTTTAACTATCTCTAGTTTAACTTATTCAAGATGAAAAGAGGTTTAAATCCCTTTTCATGACCATTTACTAGCTAGTTGCATGCATTCAAAACCTTCGAGCTCATTTCCTACATTTTTCTTTGTTGTTGTTCACGTTAAAAACTAATCTCAAAAGGAAATTTATTTTATTTTCTTTATCTTTTTTAATCAGTGGAAAGAAGATCATCGTATTTGTACAAAGCCGATACATTACAAGAGTTATTGCTAGAAAATCAATGGTGTAGGTAGTCAGAATTACTTCCAAAACTTCCAATCCTGCGTGTTTTCCTTATTGTTAAGCAAATCAACATGCAAGCCTCATAGTGCTTGGCAGAAAATTAATAGAAAAAGAATTATGAAATCAAATTTAGCCACCAGAAACACCATCCCCGTAGTTTCATTTATGAGAATTATGGCCTGGAGTATATAAAATATTAATTTTTATTTTTATAAATACGTTAAATAATAAAACATATCTTCACATGGGTAAGTAAAAGTTGGCAGAGATATATTTCCTCACAGGCAGACATGACCGCAGGGAAGCATATTGGCAGCAATATCGCTTCTATTGCCACGTGTGCATCTGGTAACGTATGCGCTTTTCCCGGTTCCCCATCACTGCATGTACAATTCTATTTACAAGTGGTTGCCTGCATTGACTACAAGTATCAACCCTAAGGCTGCCGCTGAGGTGACACGTCTCCTGCCACCTCCACCTCTAAAGCCTGGTGGAAGCTTTTTCCTTTCTGATACGTGGCATGCTATAAGATATCCACGTGTATCGCAGTGCTTGCGCAAAAGGAAAAGCCCCCCCCTCCACCATTCCTAAAGGGTGTTGATGCAGATGGTGCTTTCTTCCCCAACTTGTGCATTCTCTTGTATGAAATAATCTGCATGTGTGGCGATTCAATTAGTGAAACGTAAATTTCTGGAAATTTATTTCTGATTAGTAGCAAAGAATGAAAGAGATACTCTTTTAGCTTTAATATCTGCAAATGCTGGGCGAGCTTGACAGATATTTACGGAGAAATAACAAGTGTGAAAACACATTGAATAATCTGTGTGCATTATGCTAATGTTTGCAGGGAAAGAGATCCTTTCCTATGTCAGTCCTCGTCCGCCGGTGGGAATCCATCGCTACATACTGGTGCTTTTCCGGCAGAAGATGCTGCTGGGGAACATGATGGAGCCACCACAGAATCGTACTCATTTCAACACTCGACTATTTGCTGCTCATCTGGACCTGGGCCTGCCGGTAGCCACCGTCTACTTCAATGCTCAGAAGGAGCCGGCCAATAAGAGACGCTAGGTTATCAAACACCTGGGGTGCATGTTGGTTTGGGGGCTAATGTGATAGCAAATAATGAAGCTTGCTTCATTCGTCTTTTTACATGTTTTTAGTAAGAAAGGATATTAGTCTTCGGTTCTTCTTGCGAGGCTAGCTATGCCGTGCTTTCTGTAACGGCTACTGCGGTTGTATAACAAGTGAAGAAAGCACATTTAATTTAAGGGTGTTCATTCATTGATTTTCCTTAAAAATTCCTCTTTGTGCAAGATACATAATATTGATTAAAAAAGCCTGATAACCGTTAGGGTTGCATATTTGTACGTTAATTTATTTTTGGCCATATTAAAAACTTGTATATATAATATAAAATTTGCATATTCATTCACACTCTAAGTCATAATTGTCATATAATTTAAAATCTACATTGTTCCTCCTGAAAAGTGAAATATATTTATAGAGTTCAAAATATATAACAAATGATTAATGACCAAATACAGCCTCGTACTACCGAACCAGGTTTCTTGACACAACGGAAAGCAGAAACAAATATAATCAACATCAATATTCTGTAAAATACTCTGGATCCCTCAAAAACAAGAGAAACTCTAAAGAAAATTCAAATTTTATTGAATAACTGATTGAATTCGGCCAAAAGACTTACAATTATATTTAAAGCGAAAAATATAGCCTTAATCCTTGTTGGACAAGAAAACAAGACTAATTACTAAAAATTACCAAAATTAGCAAAACTAAAATAATTATAGAAATTGAAACTGCAAGAAATCATAAGTAAGTCAGAATGGACGGAAGTCGATTCGGACTTTAAAATCAAAAGTCATGGCTAAAATGAAACTTTTCTAAAATGGAAAAAACGACGATTTTGGGGTCTAAACAACATAATCCAACTAAAAAAGGCATGTATCAATAGCAAAACTTTGACTATTGACGGTCTTGTCAAAACGCATTAACTGTAGGAGTTTCGTGTCATTCTGACTTCGACGCCCGGACTACTAGAATTATATTGCCCTTGAATTTAGGATGTTCTCTCTTCAACATGTTCACATTCACCACTTGTTTTACATCATTTCTAATGTTGGTTTGATCAAGTGTCCGATGTTTATTAGGGTGGAAAATTCTCAAGAATAGGGTTGACGATGTAGTATAAGATTAGAGTTACTAGAAAGCATGTTTTTTTTTGTCTTAGCATTAAATGGCTCCATAAAAGGATCTCTTAATCAATTTTTACATGACCAAACAAATAAGGCAATAAATAGTGCTAGACAATGTGTTGCCTAACTTTTATTTTAATGGGGGTGTAGACAAAAACAACATCATTTTGAATCAAAAAATGTTTTAGTTATCATAAACTAAATTAGGTCATAAATTCTTCTTTTGATTTCAGCCTTCAATATTTAAAGTTGTTCAATTAAGTCCTCAATTGAATTTTGATTTTAATAATTAATTCAATTTACCTCTTTTAGAAAGACCCTCTAATTTAGCATTTTTTTTAATTTGATCCTTGGTTTTGGATTCTTTAAAAATTTATCCTCAATTGACCTTCAAACTTATAATTTCTCTAATTTCACCCTTATTTTCAATTGAATTGGTCCCCTAATTCACACTCGTTTTGTAAAATGATCCTTTATCTTTAATTGCTTCAATTTAGCTTTTAATTTACCCTCAAATTTAAAATTTATTATAATTTCACCCTTGATTTCAACTGAGTTTGTAAGAAATTAAATCTAATTATAAGAAAATATAATTTGTTTTATCAAGCTTGAATTAGCCGTTCAAATTTTATTTTTACCAATTAAATCCTTAGTAAATTCTCTTAATTTTGACCCAAATTAATTTTTAGAATTAATTAAGTCTATGATTAAATCAAATTAACTTATTAAAAATCTAATTAAACCCTCAAACTTATATCCACTTAATTTAATCTTGAATTTGCATTGTTCTTCTCATTTAGATCCTTTAAGAGTGCAACTAATTGCACTTAAATCCCTCATTATTTTGTCTTTGTCAATCAAGTTGTTGATCCCCATTTATTTTTTATTTTATTTTATTTATTTATTAAATAGGGAAAATATGATTTAATGAAATCTAAAATTGAATTATGTTAGCCATCGAAACTTTTATTATTAAATGGTTTATCTCACTCATTTGTCTTGTCTGACTTTGTGCATTTCTGGCCGGCAAGGAGAGGTCATGCCACATAGCTACTCGTATGTATTAAACTTCCACTTTTATTATCTAAATAAGAAATATCTAAAGGCGTTATACAAAACAGCATAAAAATGGCCTAAGAACATTAGTTCTTGATACAAATATCTCTAACCAAATCAAATAACAATTCAACACAAGTAACAAGTTTATGCTTGACACATCAAAAAAATTGAATTTCATTGTGACATATATCATGTAGCATAGCAAAATGAAGCCATGCAAACTTTGTTTTTTTTATGCGAGGAAACCTCCTCTTTGTAGAACAATATGATTTTATAAGACTTTCTCTGCATATTCCATATTGAGTCTGTCATTACATGTGTATTTATATATTCTACGTAGAGCAGTATTGCATGTTTACTGAGAAACGTTTATATGAGATAAAAGGAAAAGTCCTATTCTAAAAGAATACTGGATAAGGATGACTGTGTTCTGTGTTTGTTACGTAGAGGGTAGAACTTTTGTATGATCTTCCTCTACTGCTGTTACAGCCCCTCTCAAGCTCATGGGGAGAGGACGAACCATGAGCATAAGAAACTGAGCACTAGTGAGACCTTTGGTAAAAATATCTGCTATTTGATCAACGATATTGATATATTAAGTTGAGATATCTTTAACCGCAAGTTTCTCTCGAATGAAATGGTAATCAATTTCGATATGTTTAGTCCAGGCATGAAACACGGGATTGGATGCTAGAGCTAGAGCACCCATATTATCAACCCAGAGGGTTGGGGGATCTGTCAAAGGAACTCGTAAGTCTTGGAAGAGCATACGAATCCAATATAGTTCAGCAGTAGTGATTGTCATGGCCTAGTATTCAGCTTCAGTACTAGATCTTGAAACAACAGGTTGTTTCTTTGCCGCCCATGAGATTAGACAAGGTCCTAGGAAAATGTCGTAGCCCGTGGTGGAACGCCTATCATCAGGACAGCTAGCCCAATCGGAGTCACAATACCCATGTAATTTTAAAGAACCTTTTGAGAAAGAAATTCCATGCTCAACTGTATATTTAAGATATTTGAGAACTCTCTTTGCAGCCATAAAGTGTGTTGTTGTGGGAGCATGCAGAAATTGACATAATTGATTCATACTAAAGGCAATATCATGTTTTGTCAACATGCAATATTGTAAGGAATCAGGAAGCGGGTCACCATCTTGTTTGGACATCTTGGTACCAGAGATGCATGGTGACTGATATGGTTTAGCTTCATTCATGTTCGTATAAGTCAATAGATCCACAATATACTTGGATTGATGCAAATGAATTCCTTCTTTGCTACAATGTACCTAAATTCCTAAAAAATAGGACAGAGGTCCTAAGTCTTTCATTGATAATTCTTGTTGGAGCTTGACCATGAGAGTAGAGATAGCAATAGGCATGTTACTGGTTACAATAATATCATCAACATAGATCAGGACATATATGCGGGTTGTCTGCTGAAGGAGGACAAACAATGATGTGTCCACCGTGGAGCCTACAAAGCCAAGATCAAGAAGTACTTGGGAGAGTCGTTGAAACCAAGCGTGATTTCAAAACATAAAGAGATTTTTGTAGACGACAAACAGAATCGGGTTGAGATAAATCCACAAATCCCTGTGGTTGTTCCATGAAGACTTCATCTGTCAATTGTCCATGTAAAAAGGCATTAGAAACATTTAGTTGCTGAATAGGCCAATCATAATGTACTGCAAGAGCAATAATAAAATAGATAGTAGCTGGTTTGATGACTGGACTAAAGGTCTCGGTATAATCAATTCCATCTTGTTGCTCAAAACCTTTCGCGACAAGACGTGTTTTATATCGATTGATAGTGCCATCTGACTTTTATTTATTTTTGTAGACCCACTTATTACGAATCATGTTTTTATGAGAAGGTCGTGGACACAGTGTCCAAGTGCCATTAGATATGAAAGCATTGTATTCAACAACCATAGCTTCGTGCCAATTAGGGTTTTTTTAGGCTTGTAAAAAGGTAGTTGGCTCAGGCGAGAGGAGGATGGTGTGGAGGGGTTGGAGAGGATGTTTAGTAGAGTGATATAGGTGAAATTCAGGGAATGGTTTAGGTTTGAGGGAGCCAATGATGTTGCATGTAATCATCCGATGAGGCTAAGAAAAGCTCAACAGTGGTGTAGAGGAACTGGGCAGTGGTGCAGGGGAACTGTCATGAGAAATTGGTTCTGCTGGAGTCAATATGTCAGGCAGATGGTGCAAAGATTTTGAGACCATTTGTGGTAAGGACATACATGATTAAGTAGGAGGAGAGGAGGATGGTGATGGAGCTCCATGAGGAATATCTGCAGAGATGTGAGTAGCAGAAGAAATAGGAGCATATACAGTTGCAGTTGGTGGGGGGGATAGAGACTTACTTGCCAGATTTATGTGAGAACTAGCAGAGGAGAGGTCCTATTGCGGGATAGTATCTGAATGTATAGCCTTTGCTTGAAACACATGCTCATCAAATGTTACATGTCGTGAAATATAGACTCGATTAGTTAAAGGATCTAGACAACTATAACCTTTAGAATTGGAATAATAACCATAAAAGAGACAACGTTTACTATGAAATGATAATTTATGATCAGTATAAGGACGTAGTAAGGGATAACAAACACAACAGAAGACTCTAAGAAAGGAATAATCGGGTTCTGTTTTAAACAATTTGGGATACGGGTTATTGTTATTTAAAGTTGGTGTGGGTAATATGTTGATGAGATAAATGGATGTAAAGAATGTGTCAGCCCAATATTTGTTGGGCAAATGCGAATGAGCAAAAAGGGCTAAGCCAGTTTCAACCACATGTCGATGCTTGCGTTCAACTATACCATTTTATTCGGATGTGTATGGACAAGAGATTCTATGAACAATGCCATTATTTTCAAGAAATGCTTTAAATTGAGAAGAAATGTATTCTCCACCCCCCATCCATTTGTAATTGCTTAATTTTGTGAGACAAAAGGTTTTCAACTAAGCATTTATATTTAAGAAAACAAACAAAGACTCCAGACTTGTGTTTCAATGGGAAGAGCCAAGTGAAACGTGAAAAATCATCAACAAATAAGACATAAAACCTGCAACCACTTATTGATTGTACTGGAGATATCTACACATCAGAATGTATAAGTTCAAGAGGAAAATGAGAAATACGATTAGAATTTAGGAAAGGAAGTTTTTTGCTCTTTGCCAATTGACATGGCTCACACAAAGGTTCTTGTTTTTGTGGACTGGACACAGACAAATGAGAATGACGCAACAACTGTTGAATGACAAAAGAAGATGGATGGTCGAGTCTATTATGCTAGATTGAAAGTGAAGCTTTGACACCAATGAAAGCAACCAAGTTGTGACTATGATTTGATGAGAATTGTTTCAAGTGCATTGGATATAATCCAGCTTCACTCGGTCCCTGCAAAAGGATTTCCCCCATCTGCATGTCCTTCACAAAAAAATGGCTAGATGTTAGTTGAAAATAACAGTTATTATCAACATGGAACTGATGAATAGAAAGTAGATTTGTTGAAGCTGAAGGACAATGAAGAACAGTATTCAAGTGAAGTATAGAAGTAGGTGTTTGGATAAGGGTGGAACCAGTATTGGAGATTTATAGGCCACCACCATTGCCAACTATAACTGTGTCATTACCTGGTATGGTTGTTGTAGAGTCAAATTGTCCAGTGCAGGAGTAATGTGGTTGTAAACGCCACTATCAGCAAACCATGGATAATCATTTGTGTTGAAATTATGAGTGTGTGCTACCATTGCAGCCAATTGAGATGGTAGGTGTCGCCCTTGATAAGAGAAATCCATGCGATGATAACAATCTAATGCTTGATGATTAGGCTTGTTACAAATCTGGCATGGAGTACGATTTTTGTTCAAACCTGTAGATAAAGACTAATTCTCATTGTGAGAGAAAGGCCGAGAACTTGTGTTGATGTTGTTGTCATTCCGAGGTGGTTGTGGCTGCTGCATAAGAGAAGGATATGAAGAATACTGGTTGCGAGTAGGATATCTAGTTTGACCATATCTCTGTTTTTGTCTAAAGCCAGATGATCCCTGATATTGATTGAATAATGCAAAGTGTCCAGTTTCTGGTGGTATTGTTTTGATTTGATTTTCCAACAAGGTCTCATAGCTGACCAACTCAGATTGGAATTCATTGAATGAGAGGGAAATATCTCTTGTTGCAAAAGAGAAGGCAGTGATGAAGGGAGTATATGCAGGGCTAAGACCACCAATAATATAGGATATCAGATCATCATCTTCTACTGGTTTGCCTACAGCAGCAAGTTGATTAGCTAGTCCTTTGGTAGTTTGAACATAATCAACACAGTTTTTGTTTCCTTGTTGTAGGTTTTGAAGTTGTCTTTTGATGTGTGAGACACAGGATCGATTCTGGGCAGCAAATCGATTGGCCATCGAATCCCATACTTCCTTAGAAGTATTTAAGCCAAAAATTGTAGGAAGAATTGTTTCCGAGAGGGTAGCATTTAACCAGCTAAGCAAATACTAATCCTTTTTGGTCTATAAAATAAATTTTGGATCTGCTGTGGATTTTTTTGTCCATTTGAATCAACAAGAAATTTGGAGGGACAAAGTTCTGAGCCATCAACAATGCCCAGAAGATCATTGCTCCTTAAAATTAGCAGAAATTGGGATACCCAATAAAGGTAATTAGATCCTTCTAATTTGGCAGATATTAGATGATTAATAGTGGGAAACTATATGAAGTAGGAGCAGAGTTGCACGTAGTGTCTAAGATGGAGGAAGCCATAAGAAGGGATCTTTAAGGGTGTTTAGCCAAAGGGCTCTGATACCATATAGAACAATATGATTTCAGAAGACTTTCTCTATATATTCCATATTGAGTTTGTCATTACATGTGTATTTATATATTCTATATAGAGAAGTATTACATGTTTACTAAGAAATGTTTACATGAGATAAAAGGAAGAGTCCTATTCTAAAAGTAATATTGGATGAGGATGAGGTGGAAGTCCTGTGATAACTAGGACTGTGTTCTGTGTTTGTTACGTAGAGAGTAGAACTTTTGTATGATCTTCCTCTATTGCTGTTACACTCTTCAGGAAAACGCGCTTTGTGGGTCCAGATGAACGAGCAAAATTCTAGTAGTCCCAAACTCTTACAAAAGGTGCACATCCTAACTCAAACTCAAGACTTGTTCTACAGATCACAAGCTCTTTGTCATCACATCACGTCTCTTGAGGACGATTTTGGTGATACATAATTTATATCCATTAACACTTGCTAGCAATGTCTCCCATATATTTTGAATAGACTAGGTAAAATAATTAGACTAATAGCATTTAGAATATAGCTAAATCAGCAATGTATTAATGTCAACACTACACGAGGCACTCTAGTTCGATGTGTAAGAATCATCAGCTGGGTTCTCAAGAATTTTAACAGCAATGAAAATGCTCTAGCCACCAAGTAATTCAATTATGGTTCCTTTATATTTTGAATTTCTCCAGTTTTTCAATGTCAGAATAACTCCCCTTTTAAAAGTGATGGTGATAGGGGTGAGTGTTACCTTTACTTTGTCGTGAAGATCATCTGATAAAAAACAATATCCACAGCTAATATTAACAAATCATAAATGTCGAAAATAAATAAATGTATATGATATGCATCATCAGTGATGGCTCATGACCAAATACTATGTTTTTTAAGCATGCATCAAAGAAAATTATTGCTATTTCAGAACACTTCTATTCCAATTGTTCAAAGATAAAAATCAAGGAAGGCCAGAAAACTATCAGAATTTGAGAAAAAAAAAAAAAAAGCAAATTCACTTCTATTGGCCCTGCATGTTCTTCTATGCATGTACAAGCGTAAAGCAAAATGGTCAAGTGGTAAGGTTTCAACCATAGAAATGAAAAGAAAATTAATTTTTAGCCAATGAATAAAATTAACTCGCCATTAAACTAGAAGAGTGATACTGGAGCTTTGAAGGCGTGAGCAAGTAAATAAAAAACATATAGATCCGAGGAAAAGAGGGTGTTTTGGTCTGCAACTCCCAAATTCTCCATCTAGTTTAGTTTTTATTATATAATCAAATGCATAATAGAAGAACGATTATTTTTTATTTTTAAATATATTAAAATGATTTTTATTTCATTTTATAAAAAAATATTTTGAAAATACAAATCAAACCCTTTTTTATTCTTGTAGTTCGAATTCAGAGCATGTTGCTCTATATTTTTTTAAAATATTTTGCAATATTTTTTTAAGTGATGATATAAAAAATAATCTTTTTAAAATAAAACATTATATATTTTTAAACAAAAAACATTTTAAATAATTTTAACCGAACTCTTGTATAGTTTTTTTGTAATGATAAACAGAATTTAAAGCATGTTTGTTTTTACAATTGCTGAAACAATTTAAATTTATAATCTGTTAACAATATATATATACACACACACACACATTTATTTTAAAAACAATCATCCACACGGAATCAGCTAATAGAATTTTAAGCATAACATCTACGGCGGCTGATGCTTTTACCTTACTTAGAAACTAGCTAGGTTGGCGGTGGTATCCGTGCAAAGCCTTGTTAAGCAAACAGATCTGTTGAACCCCAATTTCGATTCTTGAACGACCTCGACTTTACTTGAATACTGAGAATCTGGGATGCATGGTAAACTACTTAAAAATATTTTTTTATTATAAATTAATATATTTTTTTATATTTTTAGATTATTTTGATATCCTGATATTAAAATAATTAAAAAAAAATATCGATAAGCTAAATATTGAAAAATAAAATCAATATAGGTTAACATGTTAAACCCACGACAAATTGAGTTATGAGGTGAGAAAGAAATTCATCACAATTGTTACCATACATTAGTGTAAATCAATCAGCAATTATTTAGCCAAGATATTAGACTAAAAACTCTTTATGTTTTGTATTTTAGTGTGATCCTTTCCTATATAAAGGGTGTGTGTGTATGTGTTTGTGTTAATATAATACACTCATAATTCTCTTGATCTTGTTCTTCTAACATGGTATCAAAGTCGGTCATTACTTGTCGATGCTGCTGACCATCGATTCAAACCACAATCATTGTTATCGTTAGTTGTTGTCTCCTTACATCGTTGTCGGACCATTGCTACTTCATCATCATCGATCACTGTTGTCTTCTTTATCACTGCTTCATTAGCGTCATCAATCGGTCATTATCACTACTACCTTCATCGATAATCACTGTCAATTTCTCTTAGATAATCTTCATTGTAGTTTGACAAGCCCATCAACCATCGTCATCTGCCAACGATCTTCATAGTTGTCTACCATAGGCTTCCCTTCACAATTCATCATCATCATCTGCATGTTGATATATAAGCTGCTCACGTGGACTCGAAGTATTAAAGGGAGAAGAAGACTTGTGCCATGAGAAGTTCTTTAACAGAACAAGTTGCATTATAAGTCAATTGTAACAATCACAAGAAGAGAATATGTAACTAACGTCTCTAGAGTAGTTATGAATTAGTTAGAAGTAGTTACAAAAATGCATAAAGCATGAACTAGTCCATACTGATTTATGTGGACCCATGCAAAGTGAGTCAAATGGAGTTAATAGATACTTCATTACCTTTATGTGGACCCATGCAAAGTGAGTCAAATGGGCTTCGATGAGGCAAAATTCAGTTGCATTATCAACTACAGAAGATGAATATGTTTCAGCTTCTGAAGCAACTGCTCAAGTAATATGGTTGGGGTCTATACTTGATGATCTCAGTGAAAAACAAGAAAAAACTACAACTCTATATTGTGATAACATGTCACTATAGCAATGGCAAAGAACCCATTATTCCATCAGAAAACAAGGCATATTAACAGGAACATTCATTTCATAAAAGAGGCAGTTCAAGGAGATATAATTGACATGAAATTCTGTAGCAGTGAAGAACAATTAGCAGATATATTTACTAAGGGATTGCCTAAGGACAAATTCATTGAACTCAGATCAAAGCTTGGTGTTAAAACTGTAAGCAGTTTAGGAGGGGATGTTGATATATAAGTTGCTCACGTGGACTGGAAGTATTAAAGAAGGGAGAAGAAGACTTATGCCTTGAGAAGTTCTTTAGCAGAACAAGTTGCATTATAATTTAGTTGTAACAATCACAAGAAGAGATGATGTAGCTAACTTCTCTAGAATAGTTATGAATCAGTTAGAAGTAGTTACGACAATGTATAAAGCATGATTTCTGCCAAGTATATAAGCTGGCAATTCATCAAACATTAGATATGCAATAATAAGAAATTGCTTATCTTTTCTGTAAAATCTCTCTCGTCTTTATCTCTCTCTCTTTACTCGTTCAATCTCTTTGTATGTTTCATTTTTCTCTCTTCAAAACACAAACCAAAGCACCTGCAATTAAAAAACACAAAATCAGCTAAATCGAACACTGCAGACGGTGGTTCTACTTTATTTGGAGTTGCACAGTTGTCTGCATCGATTCTCCTTCACCAACCCATCGTCAACCCATGACTTCTATTCTTCTTCAACGATCGTTGGTCGGTCACATCCTGTTGTTCTTCGTCATCTGCTCCAATTTGTAAGTGCTTCATAATCTGCAGCAGACGGTGGTTCTGCTTTTGAAGTGCTACTCTTGCTCCCAAATAAAATTTTGCTTTATTATTATTATTAAAAAAAAGTAATTTGGAACAGAAGTGCTGCTCTTGTTTAATTTTATAATGGATCGTTCCGAAATTGCGCAACCTATACCTATTGCCCATATTCTAATTATGTTATTTGGGTCGAGGTTTCTGGTTCCATTGGTATTTTGCTTTTTTAATTGAAATATAATATTTAAATTTTGGAGTGTTTAACTCATTGATTGTACTATTCATATATAATTAATTATATATATATATATATGAAAAAATATTAATTTGACAAATATAATTTAAATTCAAAATAAATTCACACCCATAAATTTACAACAACAAAAAAATCCCAAAATTTTAAAGAAAACAAATCCACATTTTTTCCTTCGTTAGAACCATACGCCTTTCTTCATTCATTTCATTTTATTTATTACATAATTCATTTATTTCCCATTTTTTAAGGAGAGCTAATTCATCCTAGGAACCAGAGTTGTCGCGACGGTGATTTTTCGACGCACCTCGCACCCCGCCTTCACCCCGGGATCCGGGGAGTCAACGACGCGCGGTGAGAAATGAGGGGTTTCATATCAGTAAATATTACGACTATAATTATTAGGAGTCGCCACCTAGTATTAAGGTCACTAGGAACCTATTGGTCTGCGAGAGTCTTGGGTAAGGGGACTTGTTGTGCAAGGGGAAGACGAATCACCCCTAGTGCACCCTACCTAAGGTAAGTTGCATTGTTGTTTGACTGTTTTTTTTCTAGGTTAGAATTTTTACACTGCATTTAAAAAAAAATATTTTTTTTTGTCTACGGGTGTACTTTACAATGTAATTTTACACCGCAGTTATAAGTTTAATTTTATCTACGGATATACTTTACAATGCAATTTTACACCGTAGTTAAAATAATTTTAATCTACGGATGTATTATACAATGTAATTTTACAACGTAGTAAAAATATTTTTTATTTGCGGGTGTATTTTACAATGTAAATTTACACCACGAAAGCTAAAACCGAAAGTTTGTTAAAAATATGGAAAAATATGCAACATATTTTTTACGAAATATATATATAATGAGAAAAGTTTTGGAATTCAGCCGTATGCACGAAAACATTTGTATTTTGATTTTTTTGTAATAATAATAATATATGTCTTTCAAAAGTATTAAAAAAAATTATTTTTTTATTTTTTATTTTATTTTTTACTTTTTATTATTGGGTTGGGTTGTCAGTCCAGTGCGCTGACAACCCGTTTTATTTTGGGTTGGGCTTCCAGCTCATCTGGGCTGGAAGCCAAGTTGATCTTGGGTTGGGTCAGGTGAACCCAGCCCGAACCAAAAAAAAATCAAAACCGAAAACGAAGAAGAACGTGAACAATGGCATTTGTGAACAGTAAAATGGTCGACTTCGATGAGAGGATTACCTGAGGATACAGTCGTGTAGAGGGGATCGAGGTGATCCTTCCTATCGTCGTGGTTTTGGAAATAGAGGTCTGTGGCGGCCGGAATGAAGGTTTGAAGTCGCCGGTGATGGCTGCCTTCGCTGCTATCCTCTGCTGCTTCTCGCCACCGGAGCAGGAACCCGTGTGATTGTTGGTTGTTGTGATGAGGAGGAAGCTTCTGGCAACGACGAGGTGGCGCACGGTGGTCGGAGACGGTGGCTGGAGTGAAGAACGGAGGTGAAGAGAGAGAGACCAACGGGCTAGTTTCAAGAGAGAGAGAGACAAACCGAGGGACCGAGAGAGAGATCAGACCCGAGAGGGGTGGGACTCAAGTTTTGATTGCATTCTTTGCTTGTTTTCCTTTCTTTTCTTTCCCTTTTCCTCCCTATTTTCCTTCACCTTCTCTATGCAATCTGTTTCTCTTCTCTTCTGTAAATTTTTCGTTCATTTTCTTGTTTTCTCGTTTTTTTTCTCTTTTTTTGCAGGTTTTTCCCCTCCTTTTCTGAACATCTATCTCGTTTTTTTTCTCTTATTTATAGGGATCATGGTGACTTGCTTTCAGTGGGTAATTAATGGTAAAAGGAAAAGTCAAGTTGTTGGCAGCTTGTCGGTGGCTGGTCGGCGGCGTGTCATTGAAAATGATAAATGGATAAATACACTTTGGTCCTTCAATTTGTAATTGTATTACTTGCATCCTCAATTGGATTTAAATTTGTAATTTTGTGCGATTATACCCCTGGCCAAATTTCAACTTAACCTTAGCTTTTGCGCGCCTTTTTCATTTTAGTCCTTCTCTTTTGATTTGTGCATTTTGACCCTCAATTGACAATTAAACTTCAATTTGACCCTTAATTTTGCACAATTAGCTTGGAAAAAATTCAATTGGGTCTCCAAAAATTCCAATATTATCAATTGAACCTGAATAAAATTCAAGAATTTCATTTTTCATCAATTAAGCCCTTAATAAAATTAATTTGATCAATTTAAAGCATAATTAAGTCCTTGCACTTAATTAAATTCTTCAATTGGACCCTAAATTAATTCTCAAACATAATAATATTTTGAATTAGCCCATGATTAAATCAAATTGGCCTATAAAAAATATAATTATGATTTTTGACTTAATTTTTACCTCGAATTTGTATTTTCTCTCATTTTTTGGCACAAAAGAGATACGATTCGGCTCAGAAAATATTCCACATTTCCATCGTGATTTTCTACCGACACCAAACCTCTTTTATTTTATTTTTGTTATTTTTATTTTATTTTAGGGAGTAACCAAAAAATTGGGTTATGACAAGAGTCATCCTTGATAAAAGGCAGAAAATTGCTTCAAATGATTTCGGGAATTCCCAAGCATGGGTCTTTGTTCAATCCTACAGTTTCTCAGCTTCGACACTAGCAGCTACTAAATTAAGTCTTTGTTCCTTCCTTTTTGGCCGAACGTTGTCTTCTTTGCAGATCAGAGTTTTAAGGGCAGCTTGGGTACTTAACTGGTATAGCTCTCCTTGATATTATCTCCCAGAAGATCTTTCTAAATTTAGAGAAGAAGAAACAATGGTTGTGACACCATGAGAAAAATTTTGGGGAAGAAGAAGTGAAGAACCGATGAGGCTGCAGGGCGATGCCGTCGTGTGAAGAACATTGGGATTTGAGATTTTGAGTTTGAGGGGAAATGAGCTAGGGGGTGTCGGGGGGTTAATTATTTGTTTTTATTATTTTTTGCAAGGCCAAAACGGAACAGGTGGCATGATATCGGCGTGTTTCGACCAATATTTCACCAAAATATCTAGAATGGGCTAGAATTCAAACCGAGATAAAAATGATATCATTTTGTCTTATTTTTTAATTGGTACAAAATGTTTCAGCCATTTCGCCCGAAACAAAATGAAACTGACAACATTGAGGGCACAAGTTATGTCAGACTTTATTAAAAGCAAAAGACTTTGGCGTATTATCAACAATACCCTCGGTAAACCAACACATAATGTAGATGAAACTGAGAATAAATTTGTCATTCGCCTAGATGAATGAGATGGAAGAACCTATCAAATTATTATTTGGTTCAGGAACACATGTGTGCCTTCCATCAGTCTACAGTTTGGATGATTTCAAGATGATAATACAATTGCTTCTCCGGCTAAAGCATTTTGAGATTTTTTAAAAGAATGTTATCAGACTACCAGGCATGCTCATCAATATCCTATTACATGATCTCCACTATATACGCCAAGCACTTGTTCAATCCATTAATGATTTTCTATCATGGATATATTCTATTTGGGATTAACTTGCTCAATTTGAACCTGATTGGAAATATTCTGACGATGCCAAACTCTTTATCACTTATCAAGATCATCAAAGATTGTTACAGTTTTCTAATGGCTCTTGATAATACTTTTGAACTTGTACGAGCTTCTCTGCTTCATCGTCTTCCTTTGCCTACGTTGAAGCTAGTTGTTTTAGAATTAATATCAGAAGAGACTCGTTTTGGCACTCTCAAAATTTAGAATATGAAGTCAGTTATGGCTAGCACTCTCAAACCTTAGAATATGAATTCAGTTATATCTACTCCCCAATCTCAATTTTTTTTCACAACGAACATGTCCTTACTGTTCCAATCGTCGTGCTTATCTTGCCATAAGATTGCTCCAAGTCACTTATAGAGTAATTATCCATAGTTTACTTAGACAAAATCTTCTCGTTCTAGGTATAAGTTCAAGCATTTTCCTGCATCTCGTTCTACTGTAGTTGTTGCCTCTAAGGGTTCTTCATCTTCTGGTAATATTGAGTCCTTCACTCCATATTTCTTTATGGATGATGTTGCCTCAATCATCAAACACATAATGTCCATTGGTACCATTTCATCTTCTTCTATTGCTCTGTCAGCCACCTCAGGTACCTCTTCCTGGTTTTTTGATTCAGCATGTTATAATCATATGACCTCTGATCTTGACGCCTTTTCTTCCAAAACTTCATCGTCCTCTATTCCCTCTGTATACACTATTGATAGTTCTAATATAATTATTAGTCATACAGGTCATATTTCTACACCAAATATGTCTCTCCTGAAAATTTATCACATTCTTGCACGTACCTTAAATCTTATATTTGTGGGTCAATTATGTGAACTTGGTCTACTAGTTATCTTCTTTGTTAATGGTTGTTTGGTACAAGATCCTCTAACAAGAGAGACCTTTAAGATCGATAGTAGGAATGGACATCTATTCGAGCTTATTTATCTCTGAATACCCCTAACTCATATTGTTGCTTTTGCTTCCGCCACATCTAATTTTTCTTTATGGCATTGTCGCTTAAGACATGTTTCTTTTATTAATTTGAAAACTTTGATTTCTAGTGGCAAGTTAGGTTCTGTTGGTCTTAATAATGTAGATTATCTATCTTGTCAACTAGTTAAAAACCTGCATTATCTTTTACTAAAAGTGTTTTTGCTTCTACTACTCCTTTTGATCTTGTGCATTATGATGTGTGGGGAACTTCACCTACACCTATCATGGGTTGTCTGAACTTAAACAAATTTATTATGATTTTCAAGCACTGTTAAATTTTTTTGTTGAGATAATACTATGGAATATCAAGATTCTAACGTTCTTTCATATCTTAAGGCTCAGAGTACCCAACCTCATCGCTCTTGACTTGAAACTTCTCAACAAAATGGATTTTTGTTGAGATAATACTATGGAATATCAAGATTCTAACGTTCTTTCATATCTTGGGGCTCAGAGTACCTAACCTCATCGCTCTTGACTTGAAACTTCTCAACAAAATGGTCGTGCAAAAGAAAAATATTGTCATATTCTTGATACTAACCGTGTTCTCCTCATATCCTCCTCATGTCCTGAACACTTTTGGGGATAAGTTGTTCTTACTGCAACTTGTACCATCAATAGAATTTCTACTCATGTGATAGGCAATAATTCTCCTTATGAGAGTTTGTATGGAACCTCCTTTAATTATATTACCCTTAAAGTTTTTGGTTCTGCATGTTTTGTCTTACTTCACCCTCATGAACACACCAAATGAGAACCTCTTTCTCGTCTTTGTTGCTTTCTAGGGTATGATATTGAACCCATAGGGTATTGTTGTTGGGATTCAATCTCTAAACATCTTCACATTTCTCATCATGTCGTTTTTTGGGAGCATAAATTGTTTTCATCATTGTCTAAATTTTGCTTACCTCACACATTTACCTCTCCAGTATTTATTGATCTATCTATAGACTTGTTTTCTAATGAGTTTGATGAAGGTACTTCCTCTACTTCACTAGAGATTATCATGTTTACTGCTCCTAATAAGGGTCCTGTTTTTATGATAATCCTTCATTTGACACTTTTGCTAAGATTCTTATTAAACCACCATCTCAATTAACTCTACCTTCATCCAGACAACCACAAAGGATAACAAAACCCTCTGTTCTTTTTTCGTGATTTTATTATTGGTTCCACTGTATTTCCTCTTATGAACCTAGTTCTTATCATGAGGCTTAGATTGTTCCATTAATTACTACAAAGCTCATCTTGTTGCTCAAGGTTTCTCTGAGGAATATAGGATTGACTATGAGGAAACATTCGCTCTTATTGCTCGCCTTATTTCAATACATAGCCTGCTTGCTATTGCTACATCTCGTCAATAGAATTTTTATCAGATAAATGTCAAGAATGCATTCCTCAATGGTGATCTTACTGTAGATGTTTTTATGAAGCCTCCTCCTGGTTCCAATAATTAGTCTCCAAAAATATGCAAACTTCATCGTGCATTATATGGTCTCAAGCAAGCTCCACGTGCCTGGTTTGACAAATTCAGCTCTACTATTTAGGATTTCCAATCATTCAGCTCTTCTTCTTTATATGGATGACATGATTATCACTGGGGATGATACTATTAAAATCTCTAATCTTAAGCAGTTCCTAAATCGTCAGTTTGAGATGAAAGATCTAGGCGTGCTTAGCTATTTTTTGGGATTAGAGATCAATGATACTATTGGTTCCTTTATTTCTCAAGCCAAATATGCTTCTGATCTTTTGGCTCGTGCTGGTCTCATTAATTGCAAGACTATGTCTACTCTGAATGATTCTCAAACTCATCTTACTCCTTTTGACGGTCAACCTCTAAAGGATGCCACACTATATCGACTATTAGTTGGTAGTCTTATTTATCTTATGGTTGCTCGTCCATACATTATTTATGTTGTGCATATTTTCAATCAGTTTATGGTTGCTCCTCATTCTTCACACTACGATGTCTTGGTACATGTTCTATGATATGTCAAGGGCACTATGTTTTATGGGTTACATTATTCATCTCATTCTTCTTTTAAGTTGCGTTCCTTTTCTAATTCTGATTGGGTTGGTGATCCTACTAATCATCATTTTACAACTAGTTTTTGTTTCTTTCTTGGTGATTCACTTATCTCTTGGCAATGTAAGAAGTACACTACTGATTCTCGTTCAAATACTGAGGCAGGATATCGTGCTATGGGCGGTACTACTCAAGAACTTCTTTGGCTTTGTTGGCTTCTTTCTGACATGGGAGTTTTGCATGATGATTCCACTATTATTTACTGCGACAATCAAAGTGCTATACAAATTGTGCATAATGATGTCTTTCATGATCGCACTAAACACATCGAGATCAATTGTCAGTTTATGTGACAACATGTTGTTAAGGGAACAATTAAACTCCTCCATGTTGCTTCTACTGATTAGACTGCTAATATTTTTACTAATGTTTTGATTCTTGCATTACCACCTTGAGCTTGAGAGGGGAGGGGAGGGGAGGGGGGGGGGGTGTTACCATATATTAGTGTAAATCAATTAGCAATTATTTAGCCAAGATATTAGCCTAGAATCTCTCTATGTTTTCTATTTTAGTTTGATCCTTTCCTATATAATGGGTGTGTGTATATGTGTTTGTTTTAATGTAATACACTCATAATTCTCTTGATCTTGTTCTTTTAACAAAAAACAAAATTGAAAATATTATGAAGACCCATTTCTAATATTCTAATATTAAAGATTAAAGTTAAAATAAATAAATAAATCCATGAGAATGATACTATATAACCCATCATATAGGAAAATGAAAGAAAAAGAATACAATTTCTTCTCTCAAAATAACCTAATAAGAAACAAACATGGATGGGCATCCATTCATTGAGCCACATCTAGGAGTATGTTAGCTAACAAACATCATAAGCTACAAGGCTTGGTTCAAAGGTTGTTCTTTTCAAAACCAATATAGACAGGTGTCTCATCAAATCATGTTTAAATGTCTCCTAGTCATTCTCCATTAGCCTTGGACTTCCAACCCTAAGCAATGTTGAAGAAGGCAAAGTGAATTATAATCTCTGTATAGAAGCTACAGGATGAGAGGTAGATTAGGGTGGTGTCCTTGTTAGGTCTACAGTAACTTGTAGAGAATGAGTTTTCTCTATTTTTGGATTAACGTATTGTCCGAGTCAGCTTACGCTTATCTTGACTAATTTTACAGGTCTTGAAGTTCACTACTATCTAAGTCTCTAGTGACCTTTCGGTTTATGATAGATAAACATTGACTTAAAGTTACAGTTGGGTATTGGAATCAGAGAGAGGGTGTGGGGAGGCAAAAACAAAATAGACAATACTAAAAAACAGTGATGTTAGCAATGAAATAATGTCATTGCTAATTTAACAATGGATTGTGTTTAGCAATGGAAAATATGTTGCAGATGTGGTTGTTTCAAATCTGCAACGGATTTTCTGTTGTTGATTGAGAAAACTTTACAATGAATTATTCAATACTAATTAAAAAATAAAAGTTGATTATATAGTATAGTAGACGGTTTGCTCTCATCTCTTCAAGTCCTTTCCACTCTCGAAATTAGAAACCATGGTGCACACATATACTTTCTTTCTCTCTTTTTCAGATATAGTTATTTTTCTTGGTGGTTGTCGCTGCTATCAAAGGTGAGGGGGACTTTGATGGAAGGAGCTGCTATTGTTGCATTGTGGAGAGAGAGGTTTGGGTTGCGGTGTTTAGGTGGAGGCTGACTTGGGAGAGGTGGTTTACTGACGTGGAGGCTGAGCTAACTATAATGGCTACGGTTGGTAAGAGAGGAGGATTTTATGATTATTGATGGTGAGGAATGAGTGAAGGCTGCCATGGTAGGAGGCTATGGTGTTGAGTTCCGGTCGATGATACCATGGCGAATGAAGATTTTTCAAAAAATTTATTTGATATAAGATTTTTTATAGTTAGTTTATTTACAATAAATCATATCGGATTTTTCATTGTTATTTTTTTTTTTTTAATAATGAGATGAGTGGTTTCTATATATTTTGATGAGAAATTCTTACACACCAATGAGCGAAAAGGCACGAGACATGAAAGGAAACTCTTAAAAAACCTAACTATTATTACCTCTTCCTCGAAAGATTGCTTGAGTGATCAAGGTCTGATTTTTTTTATAAAAAGATTTGAAATAAAAAAATAAAATAAAATAAAATAATCTTATTTTTTGAGTTATGAATAAAATAAATAGTTGCGTATAATAAACATAGTCTATAGACATTTTAAATATCAAACACCCCACACCAAGAAGCAGCCACCATATCAAACACCAACGCCCAGACTGGCTTTTGGATTTCTCTCTACCCCTCCTCTCCATATATAAACAGAAGAAAATGATGTTTTGTCATTTCGATAGAGAGGAAAATAATGCTGTAAAAATACAAAATAAATCCCTTCCAATTTTTATTTTTTTATATCCAGGTGGCAGTCACTCCCCGTCATTCATAGATCCTCTGCATGGATGAACCAAAGTAGAAGATAAGAGGCTCGTTGCTGTGAGATGTTGACACCCCATAAATTTCTCGTGAAGAATTCCACCAAACAAGTGAAGATTGTCGCTTGAGTCCACGGCAGATGGACACGGTGGAGCCCCGGATGAGACCTTCTTCACAAACTATGCTAAAATCTTAGTTGTAAATTTTGTCCGGCCCAGCGACTGGCTCGTAAGAATTGAGTCACTATTACACCCAATATTTCAAAAGTTTTTTAAAAAAAAAAGTTTGGATTTTTTTATATTTTTAAATTATTTTAATGTGATATATCAAAAATATTTAAAAAAATATATTTTTAAATATTTTTAAACAAAAAATAACATCTCAACAAGACCGTCTCTAAGGAGTTTTTAATGACTCCTAAAATTTCATTCAACTCAGCAGGATTTTTATCAAATTAATCTATATTTGTATGAAATCGCATATAAAATATTAAGATATTATTTTAATATTTTATATTAAACTTTCTTTTCATATCATGGTAGGTTTTATTTAAAAACAATGCTTGCAATTAAAACACATGATTTCGCTGAAACAATAAAGAAATGTAATAGCAAATAAAATGGAATTTATATTAAAGAGTTGCATTTCTTAAAACGTATTCTAAATTATTGAAATATTTAACAAGCTCGTATTTCAGTAAAAATAAGTTAAAACATGCCACAAAAACAAGTCAAATCATCCAGATCAGTCCAAAACATTGAAGCTTTTACAAGACTTTGGTTTGACATGAAATAAACTCAAAGAATAATGTTGATTTAATTAATATTGATTTTCTTAAGAACCAAGAAAGTGGAAAGATTGATTGAACACAAAAACAGCAGAGATCAACATATCAAGCTATCTCACAGCAGCTACAAATTCACATAGTGGAAGAAGCTACGCAGTCTTGTCTAAAGTCTGGTGGATGGTAGAGGGAGTAGAAAATTCAACAAACAAATTACAGCAATGGTAACGTAGATGGGAGCCTGATGGGAGATTGACAAAGAATTGTTGGAGATTTCGGAAGAATCAACGGCTAGAGGCATTCCATCACTGTTAAGGGTGCACGACCTTGGATCAGAACCGTCCATGCTCATCATCATAGCTCGTAAGACTGCAGTGACTGTGTGAATGTAAGCCGGGCGATTCTTGGCGAGTAGCCATGTGAGTCCCATCAGCTGGCAATCCTTGTTGTGCATTTTTGCGGTCCTGTCCTCTGATTTGCTTGAATTTGAAGTCTTCTTGCTGTTAAGCTGCACCAAATAATCATCAATCAGAAAAGGCAGATAAGAGACTACTAATGATTGGAGGAGAAACTGTTTTGGTGCTTCAAGTTTAAACTACCAATTATTTGGTGCTACTTCTAATCAAAATTCTACTGTAAGCTACACTCTTGTCTTCTGTCAGCAGCAACCTTCCAAACGATGTAAGAGAATCCAACCCACATAAAAAAAAGAGGGGGGTAGGGAACAACTTCAAGAGTAATTGTGGAGAAAAATCACTGATATTTGAATGTCTTCTATCTAATTTGCAGATAACCATGGTGAGCAAACATGGAGAAAAAACAAATTTTTAAATATCAAACAACACCAGTTCTTTGCTCGCAACACTCAACAGCACTTCATCCAGTATCTGTGAAAAAGACTACTCCTTTGTCACAGATATCTCAAATTTCCACCTATAGAAACTTTCTAAACCCTCCAGTGACTCATAATGTTTATTGTTGTTCATATTCTCCTCTTAGATTTCTCATTTTTGGGGGCGTTATCATAGAATTCTTGCATTGGAGTCTAAAGTCTCAGTCCATTAATGTAGATTAAAGTGAACAGAAGATGAACACACAACTTTCCCAATTTACAAACAAACCCTGTCAACTTCTTGATCTTCACTCTTTGACGACAACCATTAAGCATCAAATCAGGACAAACCAAGTAATTCAAGAACAAGCAGAGCATAATAATGATAAGAATTAACTAAGGAACGATTTTTATTTTTTACTTACCAAATAAAGACTGTGTAAGCACTTGGAGCAGCCACCTAGACCAGGAAATCCATTTACATTTTTGCTGTTACTCAAGCAATTTCTTTCTAATCTCTCAACCCTCTTGTCGCCAACAAGCTCTCCCTTTTGGTTCAGAGAAAAAGCTTCAGGACAGCTCAAAGGGTGCAATCTAATACCACAATAACAATACACCACATCACAAGTCTCATTGGGCTTAACCAATTCTATGCCTTTCTCTTTCAACCCTTTTGAGAGCCCGTCAACACACGTCTCAGAATCATCAGGGAGCAATGGCATGTCATAAGACGGTGAGCGACCTGTAGTTGTAGGCGGGATTGCTTTGCTAGCTCTGCTAAGCGCAGTGGCAGAGTAAGCAGAGTAAAGCCAGGCTGCAAGAACAGGACAGCAGCGAGTCCTATGGAGGTGCTCATTTGCAGAGGAGCCACTTCCACAGGCTGATTTAATGCCATGAAAGAGTTCATTGGGAAGGTCTAACGGGCAGCCAGCAAGGCTGGACTGTTCAGGGAATGCAGGGATTGTTGCTGGTGGTGATGGGTTCGGTTTAAATGGCTGAATTGTCTCCGGGTCCGGGTGGGGTAAACCCGGAAGGAGAAGAGGAAAGAAAGTGAGTAACAAGAGGAAAGTTATGCTGTTCAGGGACATTGGTGTTAGAAAGAGAATATGGCGTGGAGAAGGTGGATGCAGGTTTGAGTCTCCTTTTTTCAAGAGGGTGGTGAAGACTGAAGAGAGAAGGGAGAGAGTGTGATGAATAAAGAGTAAAGGCACTTCTTGGGGTTAGAGAAAAAGGCAAGAAAAAAGAAGGGTGGGGCTGCGGAAACCTGAGATAGTGGGGGCTTATTTATTTATTTATTTATTTTTGGCTGCTTGCTAGCTAGGAGGATATTATTATACTCATGTAGAATGACCCTTCAATAATAACTCCTAGTTAAAGAATTTTTGGATTGAAATATATTCTTAAATTTTATTTTATATAAATATATCAAATCAGTTATAATAAATAAAAAAGCTACTCTTTTTTTAAAAAAAATGTAGTATATAAGCAAGACTAGTTTCTGTGTGTTTTTTGTTTCTTATACCATAATATATCCGATCATCCTCTACAGTAAATTTTAAATTCAAGTTATAATGTATATTACTTATAAAAATCTGAAATAACTAAAATTTTATTCGTTCATCCAAGTCTATAAAATATACTTTCTAAAGTGTAAAATTTCCTCCCATCAAAAAAAAAATATCTATGAGCTTGCTGATAAATTTTGATGATCTTGAGATTGCAATCTTGTTTTGTTGTCTTATGTATTATGTAGGCCTCTAAGATTATACTTATACTTGAAGAGATTAAGAGTCAAATTATAGAATGGGCCAACTATGATCCACCATAAGTTTATTTTACATGGGACTATTTAATTTTTATTAGAAAAATTGTTTTAAATTTATTTTTTTTTGATGTGTTTGTATCTTTTTTAATATACTAATGTTAAAAAGAAAAAAGAAAAAAACCATTTTCAAATATTCATTTACTGTTTTTAATTATTCGAGTATCAACTTAGAGCACTAAAGCCAAAAGAGAAAACAAGTTGTCTGGTCATTCTGTTTTTTCATATTTTATATAATGCGAATCTTCCTAACTCATCCTAGTATAAAACAAATGAAAAATATATAAATTTCCTGATTTTTATTATATATATTATGATAATAATTAGCTATCAATCAATTTCATCCTACAGTTGTAATATTGTTCAAATTGATCCAATTAGAGTTTTTTCTACTAAAACATTGCCTTGCTACTCTAAAAAGCTTGGTCACAAGAAAATCTTTACAGATTTTTCTACGCTATTTTTTTCTTTTATATTTAATTTCTTTTATTTTTTTTAATATTTAATTGATTTTGAATTTATTGTTGTAAAAAATATTTATTTGTTTTATATCATATCATTGCCGTCTTAAATAAACATTCCAATATTTGATCGATGCTCGATTTTACTAGAAGCTAATTTTATTATCGAATAATTAAATAAAAAAAGTTTTAAAAAAATCATCTTGAATTGTTTGTAAAGTCAAATCATGATTTTTTGTTGTCGTTCGTATTACATTTGAGCTTTTTAGATTAATTGAATTATATCAAAATAAGCCTGATCGAATAAAAAAAATACAATTGATTAATTAATTAAATATAAATTCATGCTAGATAAAAAGTTTATCAGGATTAAAAAAAAAAAAAAGACGAATGCGGGGAATCTCTTGTATCTTTAGGCCTGATCGAATGGCTTTGTGTGCCAGAATGTGATCACACGTTCTCCAAACGCATGGATATGGGAGACTGTGCTTAAACTTCTTCCAAGGAAGAACTACGTGTCAAGATTTTAGATTCGAAATACAAAATTACAAGTGATTATTTTTAAAATAATATTTTTTTAATATATATAAATAATGAAGAATACAAAAAAATTAAGTAAAAATAAATATAAATGGTTTTAATTTTTTTTTAAATTAGTGTCGAACTAGTTTTAATGTTTGTTTAAGAGTATGTTTATAGTTGTTTTTTAAAATACTTTTCATTTAGAAATATATTATAATTATATTTGTTTGTTTTTTGAAAAATATTTTTTTTACCTTAAAATCATCTAAAAATATTAAATTTTTTAATTTAAAATAAAAAGAAAAACATTTAAACATTTTTAAAAACCCTTTTTGAAATGTAATGTAGTACAGCCCCTTCAAACATAAGAGTTTTTTTTAAAAAAAAAAACATAGAAAAAAAAAACTCTTTTGAGATTCTATCCTCTGTCATCTACCCATTCACCAGTTAAGAATTCTTCTTTAAGGTTTAGAACCTTGGAAACCCTTAAACAATGGTCGAGGCTCGAAAAAGAAATTGATTTGCATATATTATATATGGGCACTACAAAAATTAAGAAAAAGTAAAAATGTTTTGAACTGTACTCAAATATTGTAGTTTTGCATTTAGGATTTTGTTTGTAGTTGTTTTTAAAAGTATTTTTTATTTAAAAATATATCAGAATAATATTTTTTTTATTTTTTAAAAATTATTTTTGATATCTGTATATTAAAATAATCTAAAAACACTATTTTTTAATTTAGAGTTAAAATTAAAAAAAATCATTTCAAAAATACTTTTAAAACGATGTATAACCTTAGATTGAGGATAATATGGTTTTTACTTTTTGATCAATTAAATAACTAAGCTACCATTGAGAGCAAAAATCATTGAATTATCTCTTCGACTTTGTTAAAAATTGCCTTTTTCTAAAATATTTTTCGTTTTTGAAATCAAGTAAAATTAATTAATTAAATATAAAAATAGTATACTCACTCCGTTATATCTTATCTGGTTTGCTTTTATAGATTATTGCTTTGGTGACATATGTAACATTTTTTTTTGTGGTGAGACAATATTTTTTTAAGATTATATTTGTTTGATTTTGTGTTTATATTATATAATTTAAAGTTAATTTATCTTGAATTTTAATTATGTTTGTTAAATTAATATTTTAATTTATATATATATATATGAATAGTAGAACCCCGAAACGGCATGCCGAAACTTTCCGAAACCGGAACGTTCTATTCCAAAAAAAAACCTGAAACGGTGACCGGAACGGTATTGACAACTTTGTGGATAACGGAGCTACGATGGGTTTCTAACATGTTTTTCTTTTATTATGATTTTAATATCTTTTTGTTATTGCTAATTATTAGTATTTTTCTCTTTATTTTTTTTTATAATCATGCTATTAAATTAGTTATTTTATTGAACAGAGGAGATAATGTTTCCTTTTATTTATTTATTTATTTTAAATGTTGGTTTACATGCACAGTTTCCTATCATTAAAAAATAGAACAAGTTGGCCATGATGTATGGCTGGCACTATTATGTATTTTTTTTACTTTCCAGGAATTGAAAAAAAGAATTGCCAGCTGGCCGCATTGTATCTTTTCCTTTGCTTTGATCATGAGGAGAAATTCTTGCTTTTTATTTATTTATTTTATTTTCCACTCTTTATTTGCAGCGGTTGATTTTAAAACTCATTTCTCCGGTTCATCCTTTTAGAATAAAACCCTTATCTTTTCATTATTGTTTATTTAAGGAAATACTTCCTTGAGAATATATTTATTTTTTATCTCAAGATTAATTGTTTCAATATAATTTTGATTACTAGAATAGAAAATGATATTTGAGCATCTTTCTATTCTTGTCAAAATAAAGTAGTGAAGTTGCATCTATAAAATAAAAATCCCCTTTTATTTTTAATTATCCTGTTCATGTTTTTATATATATAATTATAAAAAAAATTATTATTATTTATAACCGTGTGAGGCAATTAAAATTATTTTTTATTTTCTTATAATATTTTGACCAGACCCAACTCTACTGATCAAATCGAACCTAATCCAAAAATTTTCAACACATCTCATGTCATATGATTGGGAGTACAGTTGAAATTACTTCTAGTTTACAAGTGTGTTAAAATTATTTTTTATTTTTATTTTTTTAAAAATTATTTTTGACTGTGTATCAAAATATAATAAAAAAATTTAAAATAAAAAAAATAATTTTATTTTTATTTTTTTTCAAAATCATTTTTAAAATGAATTGAGTTAATGCTGCTCTGGCAAGCACCCTTTCACTTCCCATCTGTCGTGAACAGCAAGTTGAACCCCAAATTTAATTCAAGTCCGTACGGTTCAACCTTTCCACCTCCACCTCCACCTCCACGGCTCCACCTCCTCTCAAAATAAAATTACTAATAGGCCATGCTCATATAAACTATCAAGAAAGGGGAGGGGAGGGAAGGAACATGTCAGAAGAGTCCGTAGGGTTACTGGCATCTTACACTTGAAGGGTGTAAGGGAATTACTTCAATAATATTTTTCAAAAAAAATTATTATTATTTTTATTTTAAATTATTTTTTTAGTATTTTTATATTATTTTAATATGTTATGTCAAAAATATTTTTTTTAAATGATATTTTAATACATTTATAAGAGAAAAAACACTTTAAAAACATATTCTAAAATAATTTTAGAATTTTTGGGTTTCAAGAAAGAATTTTTGGGGAATTAAATTCTGATTTTGATTTTATCGAGTTATTTTAATTTGTTAATATGAAAAACAATTATAAATAAATAAATAATATTTTGATAACGAAATCTGACTTTTAAAAATAGCATATACTACAATCTCAAACGCAGATTTCAGGGAAAAAACAATATTACTAGGTCAAACATCTCCAACGCAGCAGGGGAGCCTTCAAATTCCACGCTGATAGAAACAGCATTCAATTTTATTAGGTATGGATTTATTACTTATTAATAAATGTCAACTATTCAACGCTTGAATAATCTAACTGGATATTTGCTTCAAACCACAGTGGTCAATAATGTGATTTTTTGTGTTTTTTATTAAAACCGAACATTCCGATTTCAAAACATTTCAACGTCGTTGTTTTGAGATTGTATTGTTCATATATAATTAATTATATATATAAAAATTTAAAATATAAATTATTAGGCATAATTAAAATTCAAGATAAATTAACTTTAAATTATACAATATAAATACAAAGTCAAACAAACATCATCTCAAAATTAGAAAAACAAATCATAAGTTAATCAAAATAAAAAATATTTGTTTATTTTGGCGTTCAAACTATTTTGCACCCCGAAATATTTTTTTATATTCTTGTATTTCTAATTAAAAAAAAAAGTACCTGGGCTTGGAGAAGCTGCAGCATTTAAAGAATCACCACCTTCATGACTGTCACCGGTGTTTCACGCTATACTATTTTATTATTACTATTATCGAGTTGTCCGGATGAGCTTACATGTATCTCAACTAATTTTATGAGTTTTAAAATTAATAATTATATAAATATATAGTGGTTATCATATTAGCAACAACAAATCTCGAACCAGAAGCTATAAGATAAGTAAACTCATTAATCAAATACAATTAATATTTTGACAGATATGGTTATTCATGTGATATCATTTACTCTTCAAGAATGTGTTAGATCATTCCTCGTCGTTTGCCCTGCCCTGCACAGTACAAACAATCCAGACCCGTTCACGGGACAAGGATGACTATATTCATATTTGATTTGTTGGAGCCAAGAAATTAATATACAGAGAAGATCAATCTAGTTTTAGATTATGATTCGAGCCATTTTACTGATTGTTAAGTAAGATAAAGAATATATATATATATATATATATATATATATATATTAAACTCTAACACATATTTCATGTCAGTTTTAGTATCTGTTTGGGAGTGTGGTTGAAATTGTTTCTGAAATTATTTCTCATTCAGAAATATATTAAAATGATATTTTTATTTTCTTAAAAAATATTTTTGATACAAAACAATGAAAATAATCTAAAAACACCAAAAAAATTTATTTTAAATAAAAAAATAAAATACCTCTTTAAAATGAGTTGAAGTTACTTTTTAATTATTTTTTTCAAGTATTTCAAAATAATATATATTTTTATTTCTTAAAATTAGTTTTGAAAGAGAATTGGCCCACCCAAACGAGAGGTTACATCAAAGCATTATAAAAAATATGCAAGTAGGGTTTTGACCTAGCGGTTGAAAGGACTTGTTTCCTTCCTCTGTACTAGGGTTTAAGTCTCACCATGCACGTCTGTCAACACACGGTACCTTACATATTCACAGTATTTGCAGTGGTGTTCAGTGAGTTCAAAGATTAGTTGTGGTGCGTGTAAGTTGATCTGACATTCCAACTATAAAAAAATGAGAAAAAATATGTTTCAGAAAGGCTACTGTACTTGTTCCAATAAATAGAAAAATATAAAAGGTCAACAGTAGAAATTTTATCCCAAAAATCAAAGAAAAATATATTTATTATCTTTTTTGTTATATGGATCGCCAGATATATTACAATTTCAAGGACACTTACTGACACCAAACACCTCGAAGATAGTTTTAAATTTCTTTTATCACTTCCACCCAATTGCTCTTCCCTTACAGCCTAGCTATCATAACACTGTTAGAGCTTGGCTGCCACAGATGTTTGAAACATTTTGGTGATCCTACAAGATGCTATCATGATAATCAGAATCACCTGATCTCATTTCCATGAATCTCAACCGTTCAAGTTCCAGTGATCAGAGAGTATAAATACCTCGACTCATCATTATAGCTAGATTAGGGAGACTGATCATGAAGCTATTGATCATCTGCTAGAGGGATATCGATTATCAAGATCCTGGGATTTAGATTGTATAAACATGGAAATTGTTGGCAATTTATTGGCCCCTAAAAAATGAAGCTCATATTGAGGTGGCTCATTGGGGATGAGACTAAATACCACTTAGGCCTGGTTTGGTTCCAGCCAAGATTTGTCAATTTTGGTTTTTCAAAGTATTTTATTTCTTTATTTCAGGGTTTTATTGTTTATATATATATATATATATCAAAATACTCGTAAAATTTCATCTTAATCTAACGGTCGGATTAAAAGATATGATTGATATTGTAGAATTATTTATTATTTAAAAAAACTATTTGGATAAATTGGAAAGAAACCATAAATTCAAAAACAAATTCAGTTTAAATCTAAAAATTAAATTATTTTGAATTGTGCAATTTAATCTAAAAAAGACTCAATGAAATAATTTTTCTGAATAAAATTATGAACATGTATAATATTACAAGAATATCATTATCAATCTCACAAGGTCACTACATTTTCTGATTGCTCTGAAATTTAACATAATATGCATAAATATATCAAGAGACTCCTTGTAAAATTTCATCTCAATCTAACGGTTGGATTAAGAGATATGATTGATATTGATAAATTATTTATTATTTTAAAAAAATATTTGGATAAATTGGAAAGAAACCATAAATTCAAAAACAAATTCAGTTTAAATCTAAAAATTAAATTATTTAGAATTGTGCAATTTAATCTAAAAAAGACTCAATGAAATAATTTTTCTGAATAAAATTATGAACATGTATAATATTACGAGAATACCATCATCAATCTCACAAGGTCATTACATTCTTTGATTGCTCTGAAATTTAACATAATATGCATAAATATACCAAAAGACTCCTTGTAAAATTTTATCTCAATCTAACGGTTGGATTAAGAGATATGATTGATATTGAAAAATTATTCATTACTTAAAAGAAACACTATTGGGCCAAAACATAACGAACAGAACGAAACCGGAACACCTTAACTATAATTTGGGCGAAATTGCTGGAACGAACCAAATTTTACGCGAGGTATTTGGGCAATTTCAACCTAAACAAAATGAGATCAACAATACTGATTTCAGCCTCCAGAAATGCAATGCAAAACAAGCTGCCACAAGTGTGCCAGCTGAAAAAACCGAAGATCAGATGCTTACCACAAATTTGCACAAAGCTGTGCTCCAATAGCAGCACACAAAAGTTCATTATACTTCTCCACTTGCCTATTCACAAGCATCACTAACATATATAACATATAAACTATTTGATGCTTTCGTAAGAACTCAAGGAAAACGAAATGTAAAAATGATTAAGTTCATTAAATGCAGCGAGGCATTGACTAGTAGATGATTTATTAGCAGGGAGGAAGGTCTTGAGGGGGAGGAAGCATGCTTTGAGATGGTCCCTGACCATTTTGGACAATAAAGCCAGTCGCCAGACCCCATGAAGTATGTTGCTCGAGGTGGCAATGTATGAACCAAACTCCTGGATTATCTGCCTTGATCCTAATTGCAGCCCATCCCCCACCTGGAACCGCCACTGTATTCCTTTCTGGAGGATCGACAAGATTGTATCTTTTCGGATCCTTGGCTTCGTTGAAGTTTCCAGATCCACTCCCAACAATGAAGAAGTTGTGGCCATGGACGTGAATCGGATGGTTCTCCAGATTAAGAAAACTCGTGTCTTGCAGCACAATTTCCACGTTTGTGCCATAAGGCACTACTATGAGTTTGGTGCCGAATTCCGTGTTCATGTTCTGAGTCAATGGATCCCCACCAGTATAATCAAAACTATTTGGTGGTTTTTCTGGGAAATCAGAGGAGAAACTTCTGGTGGTGAGGTTCTTGTAATAGCTTTCTAATATTGAGATGGAAGGGCGAACGAATGATTGGTTGTTCATTGAAGCGAAGAAACTCTTGCCCTTGTAGCCCGAGCAGGTTTTGTTTTCTGGGCAGTCTTGAAGGTTAAGACTTATAGTTGTTATCACTCGCTTGTCAATTGTTTGAGGCACATTACAAGGGTACTGAGGAGATGCCAGACTCTTAATCTTGTCCGAAAATTTTGTTGCAAACGCATTGTCTTCCATTGCTGGAAGGTTGTGAAGTCTGCTCAGATCAACTGGGGGTTTTCCTGTCCAGGTCTTTGCATTTTTGTACCTGAAGAAGCCGATTGTGGTGGAGTTGTTGAAGGGGAAAACAGAAGTAAGATAAGGCCTAGCTGCCATGACAAACATGCCCGTAAAGTCTGGAACCTGGTTTGCTGTCATTAAAACAGTGGTGGTTTGTCCAGGAGCAATCATAATGGAAGTGGTGGTGAAGGGTTTAGTGTAGACTGCATCAACCTCCACCACCGTCATTGTATGTTTCGCCACCGCAAAGAAGAGCTCATCTGCTAGAGCTGCATTGATGATCCTAAGCATGTAGGTCTTACCATATTCCACTGTCTGAATAAAAGTATCTGAAAAAAGAATTTAGGAAAAATTAACAATTTTTAATTTCATCTTCGTTTTTTGTCGTGCTGAGAAACGTAAAGAGAGACAGAGTTCTCACAATTACCTTGGTTAGAGCAAGGATAGAGAGGCCCTGGCAATCCATTTATGGTGTAAGCATCGGAACTGTCTGGCCCTGCTCCTGTCAGCATCATTCTTTTTTCAACTTCATCTGGATCCCCATTCCACCATTCTCCTGCATTTTGTTACACAGAAAACTGTCAGAGAATTATATAAATCATGTTCTGAAGTTTCACTTAACAGTTTGAGTTTCTGGGTCAGATTATGTTTTTAGATAAGAAGGTTCCTTAATATGGTATAAAAACTTTTTGACCCAGCGGTCACGAAGTATTGTGAATTTGTGCAAGTTTCAAGCTCAAAGGGATTTCACTTAAGGGTGTATAGTAGAGAATAATATAAATCATATTACTAGACCTCATCTATTAGCTTAAGCTTTTAGACGAAAAGATACAAGTTTCAAACTCAAAAAGATTTCACTTAAGAATGTGTGTTAGAGAATAATATAAATCATATTATTAGACCTTATTTATCAGCTTAAACTTTTAGACGAGAAGATTATTTAACAAAAACATGTCGAGAATTAACGAGCAACATGATGATCAAAGCGTGAAAAGAGTGAATGTCTAATTATTACCAAAAACGATGGGGATTTCAGCTGAAATTGGGCGTGAGAATGGATATGGAATGCGAGGGTAGATGATCAAAGCACCATAAACAGAAGCCCTTTGCCAAGCATAATGAGCATGCCATAGCAGTGTCCCTCTCTGGTCAGTGACAGTGAACTTGTAGGTGTAGGACTGGCCTCCTCTGATGGGGCACTGGGTAACGTAAGCTGGTCCATCAGCCCATCCAGTTCTTAGCTGCCTTATACCATGCCTGTTACATTCAAATTTCCAGCACAAACATGAACTGGTGTAAGATAAACTCAAAATCTATTATACCACGGCACGCCAATTAGGAATGAAAGGTAATAGAAATCGAGGGAAAAGGGAGACATGAAGGCCAACAAGATTACTGGAACCAGCTAATAGGCAACTTGGGTCTCAGCCATACCTACTCAGTAATATTTTATTGAAGCTTCAGAAATATTTTTAAAAGGTAGAAATAGACGATTTCTACCACATGTTAATACAATTTCAGGCCCCACTAACATGCAGTGCCACGCCATGTAGCATATAGTTCAAAAAATATATATTTGCTCACACGAATATCGGAAAAAATGAAGACCGGGATGCATCTAAACTCACCAATGAAGGGTAGTGTTTTGAGCAATCTGATTTTTGACCTTAATCTCAACATCATCACCTTCATGAACAGCTATGGTTGGGCCTGGATACTCTCCATTCACCGTCAGAAGTTGCTTG
The DNA here is from genome assembly GCA_032356905.1 of Salix exigua. Taxonomy (NCBI): domain Eukaryota; kingdom Viridiplantae; phylum Streptophyta; class Magnoliopsida; order Malpighiales; family Salicaceae; genus Salix; species Salix exigua. The sequence goes on along the minus strand of CM063602.1, from coordinate 13,483,143 downwards.
GTTGTGCACAAACGTGTCACCTTCTTCCACTCAATCTGAAAATACGCACAGAATTGTATTAAACTTGTGTTTATATACACACGAGAAGGGCACCAAGAGAGATTTAATATTTCTAAGAAACGTTATGGCTCACATTAAATTGAAACTTCCTAGTTGTTTGCGAAGAACAACAAGGTAATGCCCCGGAGATCATAGCCAGCGATACTGCTAGCAAAATGCCGTAATGTTTGCCCGCACCCTCCATCTCTACCAATCCTAGATAGTTTATGAGCTCGAGCAGAACAGCTAGCACAGGTCGAATAACATTCGCGCACCCCAGATATATATATAATGGCAGAAAGCTTGAACCCCTTTTCTTTAATTTGTCAGGACTCGATTATATCAGCACTCATAATTTGATACACGGAATCCAGGGTAGGTGAGGACTGGCTATCGCCCAACGAAAGAGAACTTCAAATCTTCATTATTGTTTCTTTTTTTTCTTTTTTAATCTCCGTTTTTCTACTCCCTTGTCACCTAGCTCACCAATTGGATTCTTAAGTTGGGGTGGGTTGGTGAGTTGGAATCGATCGAGCCAGGAGTGGACTGGTCCAGTATCTTGAATGGGACTGGTGCTGATCATGTGGGGTGGTCAAACGAAGTGGGGGAGAGTTGGACAAGAGAATATTTAGTTGATGGAAAATTAGACGCCATAGAGGCAGCTGCCATGCATGACGCCATAGATGCAGCTGCCATGCATGCGGTTGGTTGCTCTGCGCAGGCCTTTCAAAAGGCGATAGGGCTAGGAGAGAGCAACCTTATCAGAGGTCAAAAGCTTCGTGAAAGCCGGCAATGGACTCAAGTGAGCTGAAAGAACTTCTTTTAGCTAATTTACATGTTTATTAAGGCTAAGGAGGTGTTTCGTTTGGAAATGATTTTGAAAAACATTATTTTTATTTTCCATTTGATTTTTTATATGTGTTTTAAAATTATTTTTATGTATTAATATCAAAAATAATTTTTAAAAAATATAAAAAAATCATTTTAATATATTTCTGAACGATAAACACTTTAAAAAATAATTATAATCACGTTTTCAAACACTCACCGAACACAATTTCATTATCAAACAGTAACTAAAGTCTCTTTTCTCTCCGCCATCATATATATGAATGACTAACACATATAGTCTTGTCATAAAGTCAAATTCTTAAAGAAATGGAGCTATGTTATTACCCTATATATAATAACAAAAATTCAACTTACACGTCAAGATTTGAGATTTACTGCTTAAATCAGCAAGAAATAATTGAATTTTAGTGCACACCAAATAATTGAGATATTTTGCAACGCACATGAAAATCAATAAAAATTACACAGAAAAAATATTTCAGACCCAAAAACGACTTTCGAAAGCATATGGAACCGGCCAGAAGTTGCTAGAAGTGGGATCGGCAATGGTGGCGCGTGCTGTCAGACGCAGCTGAAATGGAGCTTTGAGGCCGGAGTTAGGGGGAGGACTATGTGTTTGTGAACTGACAAGGAGCTGATTTCTACGGTGGTTCCAGGAGGGCTAATTTATGGGAGGGGGATGATTCGAGGCGAGTTAATCTATCAAATTATTATTTTTAATCATAAAAAAAATATAAAGAAGACTCGAGTTAATCTATCAAACTAATGAACCGAATTATCAAATTAAAATAACCTCAAAGAAAAAAATAAAAATAAAAAATAATTTGATTTAACCTAAACTAACATGTTAAATCCATGATTTCAATCATGAGATTAGGATAAGCTCATTGAAACAAAATCATAATAAACTATGAAGATTGATTCCGAATTGTTTTGTTTGATCTAAGGTTTAATGATAAAATTTATAATTAAAAAAACAGCATAAAAACTAAGTCCATCAACTTGGATTAACTTATTATCACAAGATCATGAAACCAATATAACTTAATAAAATAAAAAAGTCAATTTAATCAGGATTAAAATGTCAAAACAAAAATATCATAATGGAACACAAATCAGAATATGATAATAAAAAAAACAATTATAATATTAAAAGAAGATTTGTTCTTGAGTAATATTAATAAAAAAAGAGAAGCAGCAAAATGTGATTTGTAAAGTAAATCCCTCTCCTTTTTAGTCTATGCTTAATAATTAATTGTTCTTAGACCGGGGGACTTGGCTCCTAAGTTAACATGTGCTGACTTTCCAAAAGCTCTTCTTCCTTTTGCTTGGTCTCAAAACGGCGTCCGTAATCGTTAACTATTAAAAAAAAGAAAAATCATATTGTAGATGTCACCTTCATATATTAAAGTAATAAATAAAAAGAAAAATCGTATTGTAGATGACATCTTCATATATATATATATATTAAAGTAATAAATAAAAAGAAAAATCATATTTTAGTCAGGGTTAGGTAATTTCCGGATATTGCATTGTCATGGCTCAAGTAAGAGCTGTAACTGTAACATCACTAAGAACCTCGCTTTCCGGTCCATGTTTCGATTTATTTTTTAAAAAAAATGTGTGTTTAGGTTTTTTTTTTAAATTAAATATTATTTTAATATATTTTTTAATAAAAATAACTTCAAAAAATAATTACAACCATGCATACATTATTTGTTATATATATATATATATATATATATATATATATATATATTCGTGTAAACCTGTACTTATTAATCTTATAAATTTTAAAATTAATATAAATCTTTAATAATCATTATATTAAAATAACTAATTATAAATCTTTATTTGTTAGTAAAATATCTGCAGTTCTGTTGTGCTTTATTGGAAACAAATAACATAAGAATTTAAAAAAAAAACAATTCCCAAAAAATTGGCCAGACCCCACACATGATTTGGAGAGCAGAATTAATTCTGGATAATAAAATGGAAATAAAATGATGGCTAAATTGTGAAACACATGGGTGAAAATTATTATAATATTACTAACAACCCACTGAAGAGGAAAAGAAAAAGGCACTGTGTCCCCTCCCATATTGTCATGTGGTGGTTGCTGGCCATCTGTTTCAATTTCAAATTTCTTATATCACTGTATTTATTGTAGCCTAGTTTTCAAAAAACAAATAATTAAAAACATAAAAAAAATTCAATTTAAAATAATATATTTTTTCTAAAAATTATTTCTTATATCAGTACATGAAAATTATTTAAAAATACCGGAAAAAATTAATTTAAAATAAAGAATAAAAAAAACTTTTAAATCACATTATTAAATAGAGGTGGGTAAGAGGTCGACCATGAAGTCAACATGTAGACACCTCGCATATATAATTTTTATAGTTGAAACTTTGGGAATTTTGTCTGAACTGAAATGCCCATGCACTTGTCCTGTATTCTACCTTTCTATCTTAATTTTCTTTCTTACAAATATTTAATTTTAAGGGAAAATTCAACAAATATTTAATTTTAAGGGAAAAATCAACAAATATTTAATTTAAATTCAGCAGGTGGTGATGGGACTGTCTCACGTACTGATTATTCCTTGGCTCAACACTCACCTAAACGCACAATTATACACTTGGTGGTGTTTCAAATCTTTGCAAATCAATTATTTTATTTTATTTTATTTTATTGTCCATCATCGTTATCAAACAAAATAATTTCTCTGGTAAATTTCACTCTTCTTCTTCTTCTTCTTCTTATTATTATTATTATTATTTCATGAAGGATGAGAGCTCGGGGTGAGTTTGCCAAGTGAAAATGGCATCCCTTTCTGAAATCACCGGTGGCTTCTACCTCAAGCATGGTTGCTACTAATGTATATGAACAAACCTCCATTGATGGGTGCCTATTATCACCTCCAATATTCTTGGATTTGTGTGTTGTTTGTGGTCTATTAAACTATATTTATTGTCAAAATCATTCACATATAACAACTAATTAATATTTTTAAATATTTCGTTAGTGAAGTCAATGAAAACCCCAAACTTGTATGAAAGTTTTTAGGAACCCCTCCAAAAACATTTATTGTGGCGGTAATATTATCGGTAAAAAAATCAACCGTAAATGAGCACAGTAATTACCAATCTCTTAGTTAATGTAAGACATTACCGAAATTAATACGTCGGCAATACCGTGTATGGTGTTTAATATGAACAATCACATGAGGAGAGAAACAATTCTCATGACTGCTAGAAAATACCGATGGAATTACTTTGTCATTAATAGCATCTATGATATCTACAATGAACAATGCTACAAAGAAGAGGAATAGTTCTCATGACTACTAGAAAATACTTACAAAATTAATCCGTCGATAATACCGTGTGTGATGTTAATTCGTTAGTATTTTTGTCTGTGTTAAACAATTTCTGATGCAATCTTTTATTTTTATTCTCTATCTATTCATCCAACATACATTAAAACTTATGATGCAATACTTAACACAAATGCATACACAATGTAATAACATAAATAATAGTGTTGCATGATATATTTCCTTGCCCATGAATAACAATTTTACATCATTGTCATTACATTAAAATTGTATTCTTCCTCATTAATTTATTTGTCCTCATCTCCATCCATTATGTTGATTTCATCGTTAACAACATCTCAATCGACTTGTAAATTAAAAAAATTACCAATAGAATTACCAACTGAATATATCCTTCAATTAAGACATCAATAATTCTGCAAGTAACAATGTCACGTCATCATACTTCCAGGATTTTTTTAATCCCATTGTAATTCCCTCGTTATATTTATTATTGACATTTATCAATAGATAGTTTTTGTCGTCTATAAAAATTAAACATCATCTGACGTGTATTTTTTTTATTCTTTTTTTACCACTATAATTCTATCACTATATACAAATAGAATATTTCAGCTGGCATTTACCATCAGATTAGGGGATAAAAAAACACTATTGATAAAATTCATGGAAATATATTAACAAAATATTTTAATCTATATTTCCATATGAATTCACCGATTTTCTTGGTGTATATCAAATTGAGAAAACTTGGGTGTCTTTGCTATCCTTTAAAATGACCATATAACAACAGTAAAATTCAGTCTAAATCTGATGGTTTCGTGGATCGAGTAAAAGCATGTCTTGTAGACAATAGATATCGGTCTGTTTGGTATTGTGGTTGCTGTTGCGGTTGAGGTTGAGAAAACGGAGTTTCAAAAAAAGTGTTTTTTCTGTGTTTCAAAAAAAGCAGTTAGGTGTTTGGTTAAAACTGTGGTTGAGTTGGAGGTTGAAGAAAAAACAGTTTTTGGTGTTTGGTTTCCAATTTTTACAAACTGCTTTTAACTTGTAAAATTACTTAAAAGGGCATGGAAATACACACACATATTTATACATCCATCCATATATATATATATAAATATATATATATATATAACTTCTACAAATAAATTTAAAAATAAATAACAATTTATATTAATGTGAATACTTCAAATAAAATGAAAACATAATTTCATTCTCCCATTAAACTATTTGCAATGCTCTCGCGCACAATATCCATATGGGAATTTCTGCCCGAACTCTGACTAGTTTCACATGTTACAACATCTGGTAATAACTCGTCCGGGATATAATCGGGATTACGATCATATTCAACAAAAACATCATCATGTTGCGATCTCCTTCTAATATAGTTATTGAGTGTCATTGATGCAACAATAATCGCAACTTGTGTTTTGTAAGGATATGGTGGCATGCACTGCAAAATTTTCATTGTGATTCTATGTTCAATCCCTTCCGGCCATAATACTTTAGTATATTTGAAATAATTGATTGTTAAAAAACTTTGCTCCAAAGTTTGGGTCGGGTTAAAAATTATTTAAAAAAATAAATACAATCACTTAACAATGCATTTTTTTCGAATTTAGTTCCATGACCCATTCTCAAAAACTTTATTCCAGGATCGATCCGTCAGAGTGAAAGATCTATGAAGTCTAAAGGTGGAGTATGATCCATGGAAGATTTTGCCACTTTTTTCAACCGAGAGATGAGCCCAATGGATCGGCTGATCGGTCCTCGTTTTCCGGTTCACGCGAGATGCGAAGATGAGACGCCGATAGGATCGGCGTTTGAAAAGCACCTTCAAGATGCTTTTCAAAAACGCCGTTTGGAACTCTAAAATCAGTGGACCCTACACCAACAAAATGGTGTTTGGATTTATCCAAACACCTTTACATGCTTCCCGTTTGGCAAACGTTGTTGGTACCGCTGTTGCAAACGGTGCATCATCATCCAAACACCTTTATCCCGATGGCCGGGAAAACGAGCCACCACCAGTGTGTTTTCAACGTTGCTGCTATTATGATCAATGGTTGGGCCGGTGTTATTGCTAGTTTCATGTTATGATCGTATGCGTCGATCACCTACAAAAACACAAATTTCCCATCATTGTTTATATATAGACAAAGCTCAACCTCTACTATTATTGTGTGATGATTTGGATGTATTCAACAATCTTATATAAAAAAAAATTGAATTTTTTTTTTATTTTATATGTGATTTATGCTCCATATGATTCAAAATAATTTTTAAAGTGTTTGGTTAAAACTATGGTTGAGTCTGAGGTTAATGAAAAACAGTTTTATATATTTGATTACCAAACTTTTCATATTACTTTTAACTTGTGAAATTACTTTAAAGTGTGTGTCTATATATATATATATATATATTTAATAATTATAATAATAAAATATAATTAATAATTCAAGTAAACTAGACACTTGTTTTTATTCTCCCATCAAATTAAAATGTAATTTCATCACGAACTATAAATCCATACGTGAAGACATATGTGATCCTGGAACCATATCTAGTAAAATATCATTTGAAACAAAATTAGGATTATGAGACAAAAATTATATTATGATATCTTTTAATATATTTATTTATATTTTAATTAAGTTTCTAGGTTTTAATTATTATATTATGGTTGAGTTTGAGGTTGATAAAAAATGGTTTTGTGTGTTTAATTATTATACTTTTCATAGTAATTTCAACTTGTAAAATTAATTTATGTATAAGAAAAAAAAACGATGAGTGAATTAATAACATTCCAGCCACTGTTTTTTATTTTAATTAGCATTAAAAAAGAAAACCCTTCTCCAGTTCTCTCTCCTTAAGCTTACAAACACATCCCCATTTCTCTCCTCAAATCTCCTCGACCTCTCCTATATTTTTTGCCTCGGATCTTGAATTTGGGAGATTGGTGACAGCGTAGTGGTTGCTGCTATCTTCAACCATCTCGCCTTCTTCTTCATCCACTATTGCTATTATCTCCTCCATCTGGTTGCAGTGATCAACCTCAATCACTTCCAAGTTCATGAGATTTGGTAACAAGTCGAGGGAGAGCAGATTCTTCCTACTTGGACATGCAACCTTTTAATACAGGAAAAGGTACCATTAGATTATGATGGTGGTGGAGCAGCACCTTCTCTTGCGATGAAGGTGGGTGTTGTGTGATCGAAGGTTTTTGTTTTGGTAGTGTGGGTTTTGTGTGATTGGAGGGAAGTTAGTCAAAATCGCGAGTGAACTCGTAAACTCGTACGAGTTTGCGAGTTGGCTCAACAAACGTGGTTGGACCGGTAGAAAAATCGAAACCGGTCAAACTCGGTCAAAATCGGGTTGGCTCGTAAAATCGGACCGAATCGATCCGATTTTACGAGTTCAAGAATTAGGGATGTAGAATCAATGGATACTAGCAATTCTGGGTCTGTTGAATCGGAAAGAGCTCCGAAAAATCGGATCCTAAAATCGTAGAAAGATCGTACCCGAATATGTCCGTACAAAAATTATTATTTTTAATTATATTTAAATTTATAATTTAAATATAATTAAAAGACCCACAGTATTTGAGATTTGAAATTTAAACTATTTATTTTATGTTTTTCAAGTAATTGTATATTTTTTTTATGGTTGTTGTATTTGAAATTAATTAATGTTATTTATTATCTTAAATTAATAGGATTTTTTTAAAATTAGTATTATTATTATTATTATTATTATAAGTTTATAACCCCTCCTTCCTCGTATAAAGTATAAACCTACTTGGCTACTTTATTATTATTATTATTATTATTATTATAAAAAAAACCCCCCCGACATAACCCTAAAAGCTAAATCCCTAATTCTTTATTTCTCTTCTCCTACTCATCTCCTCATCCTCTTCTCCATTTCTAGTTTGATCAGCACCTTCATTTGCGTTTGATGGCAGAACAATTTCCGGACTCCCTTCAACACTAGAACCACTGTTGGACTCGTCAATCTGCGCTGCATCACCGTTTTGGCCTGTCGACAAAGGTGTATTGGAGTTGGTCTGTCCATTTGATGCAACAGACCCAGAATTGCTAGTATCCATTGATTCTACATCCCTAATTCTTGAACTCGTAAAATCGGACCGATTCGGTCCGATTTTACGAGCCAACCCGATTTTGACCGAGTTTGACCGGTTTCGATTTTTCTACCGGTCCAACCACGTTTGCTGAGACAACTCGCAAACTCGTACGAGTTTACGAGTTGACTCGCGATTTTGACTACCTTGCAAGTAGGTTTATACTTTATACTGGGGAGGAGGGGTTATAAACTTATAATAATAATAATAATAATAATAATAATAATAATAATAATAATTAGCATAAAAAATAATTTTAAAAAAATCCTATTAATTTAAGATAATAAATAACATTAATTAATTTCAAATACAACAACCATAAAAAAACATATACAATTACTTGAAAAACATAAAATAAATAGTTTAAATTTCAAATCTCAAATACTGTGGGTCTTTTAATTATATTTAAATTTATTTTTTAAATTTAAATATAATTAAAAATAATAATTTTTGTACGAACATATTCGAGTACGATCTTTCTACGATTTTACGATCCGATCTTACAATTCGATTTTTCGGAATTCTTTCCGATTCGTGTCAAAATCTCGATTTTGAATTGGAGGTTTTGCTGTGGTAATTTGGAATAATAATTTTCCAACGGCAAGCTTGTGTCGGTGTTCAGCATCTGAAGCAGCTTCTTTCTACATTTTCTAAAGCCATGGTTTGCACTAAATTTTTTAGGTGGGGCGAAGTACTGTTTGGAAGTGTAATTTTTGAAAATATTTATTGTTTAGAAATACATTAAAATGATATTTTTTTTATTTTTTAAAAATTATTTTTTATATAATGTCGATCTAAAATATTAATTTTTTTTTTTAATTTAAAATAAAAAATAAAAATATAAAAAAATTCTTATAAGCAGTTTAAAAGGGAACAGTTTTTTTCTCCGAACAGAGTTCCAAAAAGTATAAAACAAATAGAATTCTTTTTACCAAATAAATTATGTTGACATCAATAAAGAATAAAAAATATATGAACAAAAAAACTAAAGTTGAAGAGGAAAAAACAGGAGACAAAAAAAATATTTTATTTATTTATTTATTTATAAATAGGTGAACACACAAAAGTAACACGACCTCCCCCACTCCCCAGTCCCCACCATAGACCTATCTTCCTTGTCAGCCAATCCTCACCAGCAACCTCTTCCACCACCAGCAACAATCGTGATCGGCCAGCAACAATGAATCCAGTAACTTTAATGTGTTCTGTTTTGTAAATTTTAAACTTTAGTGTGTTTGAATTGTTGTTAGTTTTGATTTATTTTTTTTTGGTTTTGCAAACATATGTAATTTATACAGGTACAAGTAAAATGTAATAAAAAAGAATGTGTGTTGTTTTTATTTTTGTTTTGAACTCGTCAAAAAAAGTTAAATATGAAAATCAGAAGATGTAAGCAGTGGAATGATACAAATCAATGCAATCCATGCACTCCCACAAGCCAGCGAAGTAGTGGATAACAAAATTCTTTTTTTGTGTGTCTTGTGCTATTATAAGGAATGAACATGAACTCGAGACCTGCTTGAAGAAAAAAGCAAACTGGCATGGCGTGCTTGAAGAGAAGCTGTGATACTTTTATATGCTTTCCTGAGAAGGCAACTTTTAAGAGATTTTGCATGCAAGCCGTTTCCCTTTGGGACACTTTTGCCTGACTGGTGATTCTTTCTCCCCCATCAAAATCCCAGCAACCAATCAGTCTTTCAAGTAGCTTCAATTCTTGGGAAAACAATCAAGGAACAATAATGCATCACAGCTAAAACAGCTCCCTTAAAATGTTTCATTTCTTCGAGATAACTCAAATGCATACCGATGCTGTCAATAACATTTACAGTGCACAACACAGATAGACCAAGATATGTCCTTTTTTCAGACCAAAATCCATTTTCCTATCAAATCACACTATGAAATAGAATAAAGTACTCTGTTTTTTTTTTTTGTTTATCAAAAGATGAACGGAATAACATTAACAAGAGTGCAAATCTTTTCTCTGCAATCTAGAGGGGTAACTATAACAATGTAGTCCTATTGTAGTTAGCTTCTACCTGGTCATTGTGAAGCACCCACTATCCACACTACGCTGGAAAACGGGCAGGTTGCCAGATTCAGCCACCTGATTCTCTACAAGGCTGCAACCTTCTGAGACAAGTCGTTGAGATCCTCATCACTGATCTTTTTAATAGTCTCCTGCCAAAGTGAAATATAAAGAGAGTATTAAAACACACCACAGTTTTTAATATCCCGTTTTTCCTGTGTGAGATCACCATTTAAGCAGCTTTTCAATTTTTCAAAAAAAAAAGAGGATAAACGAACATTTAAGCAAAACTTCCAATGCAGGCATGGGTATAAGCCCTGAAAAAACTAATAAGAACATGGTTTCCAAAAACAGCGAAAAGAGTGATGCCCATTATGCCCTCTTATCAACCATAGCAGCACTAGCAGCAGCCAGTCCCCTAAGCTGACTAGTTCTCACTGTAGCAATGAAACATGTCCAATGTGTTGGTGATCATCTCCTTCACAAGAATGTTCAAAGCCACACCATGCACTCTAGGTCTTCACTCTAAATTGGCAAGCATTACCAGCCTTAGCAGGGTCTCTCAGTCCTTCCACCTGCAACCTGTCTCCAATCATTTCATGCCAGCACCTTAGAAAAATCTTTTAGGAACCGAAGCAAGCTTGATCCTTGTGGGTTCACTATTAGGATTTAGGGTTGTGGTTGAAAGCCTGGCAGCCATTGCTTAAAAACTTAAGCAACAACTCCATGATCACTAACATGATGCTCAAAATTACAGAAAACAGCACCTCAACAGATAGATCTTAGCGGCAAATATTAACCAACAATATGTGCTCCTTTTTTGCTACAGTAAACAAACTTCCTGGGTACATACCCTCAGCAATACCAAAGAGTCCTTTTGTTTTTACAACAGAATTGGTGTCCAACAGAGCTCCATGACCTTTGTGATTGCAGCCACAACTCCTTTGAGATAGTCATTTCTTTCGTCTGAAGTAAAAGACCAGAACATGGATAGTCCCTTTAGGTGGTGGGTGCAAAACTTTAAAGATTGATCCAACATCCTTTCATTAAGCACAACTACTTGAACCATTTTAGGCTGTGTTTGTGCGTGATGGTGAGGTGAAGACAACAGGATGGGTGCAAGAGAGTTCAGGTTTTCTTATATAAATTCCTTTTTATGTTCAACACTCCTACTACGCAATATACCTTTGATTCTTCCAGACAAAATATTTATGTAAAATGATGTCACTTACTTCTGAATCTCCTTTTGGTTTCACAACCACACATTTGGAGGCACTGATGCTAGCACTCTTCAGTAGGCTTCGGTTACTGTAGTTTGGCTGGCTAGATCCATTTTGTGTTGCAACTGTCAAATCCTCTGAACCATCTGCTTGCTGTGATCTGCTGGGACTTTGAAGAGACGTTGCAACAGAAGGTGCAGTTCGCCCCTCAATATCAGCGTTTTGAGCTACTGTCTCATCCTTGGGAGCAGGAACCCGCTCTCTGAAGAAGAGGTGACACTTGAAGGTCATCAATATGAAATGAAAAAACATCATCATACAGTTGAATCAGTGGTGTTTTGGAGATGGAGAGCCATGATTCTTTTGAAATTGGTCAACATTGCACACATACAATATTATAGACAGAGAGGGGGAGGGGGGAGATATGTATGAAAAAACAAACCAGGTTGCCTAATCATATGATCATATAGCTTCAAATGAAAGGGAGAAAAACTCATGTCTAGCACTTACCTAGGCAAGGAAGCATGTTGCCTTTGGAGTGGAGTGTTTCTTTCCCCTTTACCATGGCGCTCCTCAAGATGTGCAAATTGTCGCTTGAATCGATCAACACCACTATTGTTGACAGTGAGAAAATAACATCAAATAACTAATTCATATCAGAACATCAAGCACATCATTTTTTTAAAATATTTATATTTCATAAAAATCAGGTATTGATTCACTAATGTGTTGTCAAATGCTAACTTCTAAAACGTATCTTAGGTCATGTTTACTTGTGGAGAAATTAACTGTTTCCAGGAAAATATTCTAAAACAAGAAATTTTTAGAAAACATTTTTACCAATTATTGTTTTCTTGAAAATTTGTTTTTCTTATGTTCTAAGCAACCACCCTACCTTGGATACATAAAGCTAGTCTGTTCTCCACCTCGAAGGTACTCATGCAGCATCTGCGGGTGATACTCTAATATCTGTTTACAACAAATCAAAAGTTCATTTTAGTCACAGTGATGTGTGAAAACCACAATGCAGAGAAAAGCAACAGGAATCAAAGTGTTGCTTCCATACCTCTCGGTAGATCAGTTCCCTTACATCATCTTTTGTTATTTTCCTCCTCTCAAACTCAAACTCCAATTTTGAAATAGGTTGAGTGGAGGGCTCAGACTCGACATTTGACAAACCATTAAAGTAAGGATTACCTAAAGCCTGGGCACATTAGGGATGTTAGGATGTATCATGATTCACAAACAACTGTCATAAAAAACTCCTTATAATTTATTTTAATCTGAACTTGAAATAATGGTTGCAAAACTACTGAATCTTAGTACCTCGTCAGCTGTCAGACGATTTTTAGGATCAAATGCAAGCAGGCCCTCCAGCAGGCGAAGAGCTAATGGATCTACATTAGGGAACTTTTGAGAGAATGGAACTGGTGGTTTCTTCCGCATGTTACTAAGATACCTCCTTGCCTTTTCATTCCTAATCTGCTTACATAATGCCAGGTAACATGTGGGGAAAGTATGAATGTAAAAAGGAACAAAAGGAAACAACAAACTATGTGACATAAAAGCAGAAGAGCGACAAATTAATGCACTTTTTTAATAACTAAGAGTAGCAATTTACTGCGAAAGGCTTACAACAATGACAGCACAAAATTGGACAACAGGTTTGACTATTGACAAAATTGGACAACAGTGACTAACCTTTGAAATAGATTCAGGAGAAGGAGTACCCAGAAAATCAGTCATAAGATCCAACTGGTGAACCACATTTCTACCAGGAAAAAGTGGTTTTCCTGTGAGCATTTCAGCAAATATACATCCAATGCTCCAAATATCAATTGCAGGAGTGTACTGAAGGAAGATGACAACACTTAGTAACTGTGTATTTTCAACAGTTGAAGAAAAATGACGCCAAAATAACTGCTCATAAATAATGAAACAACTGAAATGAAACATTGAACTTTAGTGGCAAACATTTACCAATATGCCAAAAGATTGGAAGTGAAAACAAGTAAGTCATCAAGAATGAAGAAGGTACACACAATTTCAAACCTATCATGTGCATGCATAATATAAACACAACAAATTCTTTAGTATCATTATGACCATCTGGACCATGCTGCCATATCTTAACAATTGAATGAATTTCATTGGATGAAAATAATCAAAGAATCAAGAGCAAAATTAAAGAAATGCCAAGATTCAGGCTTAAATTTGTGGGGGGAGAATACAGCATAGATCCATATTGGATCCTGTACACTTTAAGATGATAGAATACCAGCAATGACCAACTGAAATGAAATATTTTGTCATATTGCCTGACAAATATCGTCTGCATTAAACAGCAGTGCCACTTGTTACTGACAGGTGATAAATATTTGGTTGATAGCAGCTCAAACAGCTTAAATTAGGAAAAACAGCAAACCAAATTTCAACATTTAGGGTGAGTTAAGATCCCTCGTTAAATTCCAGAGGCGATTACATTGGATAACATGCTGCTACTTAATGATTATCTCATGAATAAATCAAGTTAATTGGACAAAACCACCAGGCATAGGTCCAAAATGAGTGTCCTATTACATATCAAATTATTTGACATAACAAGATGAATTAATCAATGCCATTGATGCCTAGTGGAATCAACTGGGAAAAATGAAGAAGGAGAAGCCAGCAAATAGGGATACCCTGATATAGACCCTAGATCAGTCTTTTATATACCTTAAGCCATCACAGCAACCAAAATATTCTAGGAGAGTAATAAAAGGGTTGAGACATCAAACAGTAAAAAAGCTTACTTTGGAGAAAAAAGAGCCACAGAGTTCAGGAGCACGATACCATCTGGTAGCTACATAGTCCTTCCAAAAATAGGGGAGAAAAAGTAAGCATATTATAGTTCTTAGAGATTTCCTGCCTGTAATTTTTCAATAAGATGACATCAAATAAGAGCATCATTGAAAGAAATCCCGGCGACGAAAATATAAAAAAGAAACACCACAATGCTTTAGTATTTTTCCATTTGTAGCCCATCATGTTGATTTTTACAAACATATCTGAGCTTTTATTAAGTGCTTCAATTATGTAGTGCCCATCATGATCCGCTCTAATCTGGAGTCAAGATGTTGACATTGTAATCTTCATTTGTACACAAATTCCATGTCAGAAAATTATAGGATAATTTAAATTGGCTACACCAGAGAAATGCTAAAATGACAAGGATCATAACTCTTATTTATAAACCTAGAGATGACAAAACTATGGTAGTCTTGAGGGTCAATATATATTTTAATTTGTATTTGCTGTCATCTTTAACCTCTCATCACCAGATTCCAGAATATTTTCCAGATTTTGGTCATCCATCTTCAAAAATCATCTTCAACTACTTTAAATTTCCTCTTAAACAAAGATCCATAATCCAAACCTGCCCAAAAGCATGAAAAACTGGAAAGGCTCTATCAATTCCTCTACAACCAGCCATTTCAGGCACGAAATCCTCCTACCGATCAAACATTGCATGAACCCACCTCCATAACCAGCCAGTCAAGCATACAAGGAAAAACACCCTAAACAGCCACAAAAACATCAACGCCCATCAAACAGTACCTATTCATTAAGTCCATCTCTTCAAACCCATTACCCAGATACCAACAGTCAAAAGCCCAACATAAGCAAAGCTTGATTCCCACACAACTTTTTACAAGTGAAACAAGTTAACCACCACCATCTTCTCTGAACACAGCTACTTTTCCTAACAATCATCATTAAATAAATCATTCATGCATGATCAAGACCTTGTAAAAATCAACTCAATTTTTCATTTTTATAACTCATATTACTAATTTCAAATCATTTCTTTCAGATATAATCTCCCTTTATTGTGATCTCATGGTTGAATTTTATCTCAAAATTCACCCTAGTCATGTAGAGTTCAGGTTATCAAACTAAACCCAAATTTGACATAAAGGTGATAATAGAAAACAATTGCAGCACCTAATCAAATAAAAAATAGACACATATAGGAAAGAACAGAAAAACACAAGCTCGTGAGTAGCATTAGAGAGCATACTGTCCAAAGAATAGCTGATGGGGCATCATTGAAAGATACTCTAGCAAGACCAAAATCGCATATCTTCAATTTGCAGTCGGCATTAGCAAGAATGTTTTTTGGCTTTAAATCTCGATGAAACACATTTGCTGCAAGAAATGAATCAAATAACAAAAAAGATATAGCAAGACTATAGACAATGAGAAACACATACCTGTATGTATGTATTTAAGACCACGAAGAAGCTGGTACAGGAAAAATTGATAATGCTCGGGTGTTAGATCATCGTTTGCCTTAATTACTTGGTGAAGGTCGGATTCCATCAACTCAAAAACAACATAGATATCTTTGAATTCCCTGTGTGAAGGAGGAAGCATGATATGCTTTATTTCAACAATGTCAGGATGACGAAGCAACCGAAGGAGTTTAATTTCTCTCAGAATACGTGTGGCATCAGAAACATGCTCAAAAACATCGTTAATCTTTTTGATTGCGACCCTTTCTCCAGTATGAGAGTCAATTGCAGAGCCAACAACACCATAACTACCTTTTCCAATGACTTCTTGTACTTGGTATTGACTAGCCTCTCCATACTCAGTGAAGAAATCTGACTCTGCCGAGCCCTGTATAAAGAATCAAACATACTTTTTTGTCAATTATACACACTGCATTATTAATGTAGAGAGACACAAAGTAGGAGGATTAGAGTACATGTAAAGGCCATAGAATTAACCATCTCTCTCAATCATGTAATTAAAAAACATTGAGCTAAGCAAGATTTTTTAAAGGGAGGTAATGATAAAAAAAAAAAAAAAAAAGTGTGTTTTAAGGCTTATTGGTTTTAGCACTAAGAACCTGATGCAGCATGTAATTCTAAAATCAACACTCAAATAAAAACGGAAACTTCTTGATGCATTTCACAGAAAGACTCCAATCTCCATGAAGCTCTAGCATGAACATTTAACTTTTAAAATCCACCAAACGGACAGCTTTGCATTCTTACAATGTTAGACAACAAGATATAATTCAGACCGTCAATAACATGACCTAGCATGATAAATTGAAATTTGAAAACAATTTTCTTGATTGCATTGAAAAGAACAAAAAAGAATATTTTCAAGCGAATAACCGTGTTGCTCACAGATCCAATCAAATAAAAGACCAGGTCACAAAAAAAAACAAATAAGATCAACTGATCATTCCTAAAAAAACAAAAAAAGGGACTGTGAAACAACTAAGATAGGGAAATGCTGATGAGGTCATGAGTGAAATTAACAAACAAACATGCCAAATAATAAATGATAACAAAATGGTGCAACTAATAAGCAAATCGACAATGATAATTGTCCCACTAGAAAAAGCAACGTTCATTTGGACCCAAATATGCAGATAAGTCCCTTGAAGAAATATAGAGTACCGAAAATAAAAGAAATCAGAAAGAGGGAAATCAATATCAAACACCAACCAAAACTCAATTTTCTCATTTAACCCCTCGCATTTTGCAATCACAAATTGAGATTTTATGCTCATTGCAACCCATCAACAGAGGAGCCAAAAAAATCCCAGAAAACCCAATAAAACAAAACAAACACTTTTTCGAAAGAAGAAGAAGAGATCAGAAACAAAACAAAACAAAGAAAAAAGAAAAACCCACAAGTCAAAGAGATTCATTTATAATCTTGATTGTCAAAAGGGGGATCGGTTACCTTCTCCTGAAGATCCATGGTAGTACCAGGAGGGAAATGGATGCGTTTAGGAACTCTAAGAAGTTTAAGATCAGAAATATCAAAATCCTTAATCACAGTCAACTGCTCTTCCTCTGTCCCCTTTATTCCCTCCTTTACATTTACCGATGATTGTGGACAACCACTTCCACTAACATTAGAAGAGGAAGTAGTTTTGTTACTATTATCATTAATATCATTATTGTGATTATGATTGTTATGGTTGGCTCGGCGTTGAAACCATCGACGAACACCGTCCACTAGCGTTCCACTCCCACCCATAAAAATTGTTTTCCTGATTCCCCCTTTTGTTTATAGCCACCAACACCCAGCATTCCTCGTTCTCTCTTTCTATTGTCCCTCTCGGATTGCCATCTATTCTCCTACTACTCTTGAACCTTGTTCTCTCTCTCTCTCTCGTGCGTGTACACACATGGTGTGTTCATATTTCTTTAACTCTAATTTATATTTCTTTAGCTTTAATTTATGGAGTGTGGATTGAGCGATGCATGCGGAGGAGAAGAGAGGAGAGAGAGACATGCGGCGCTTCACATTACCCCATGTTGGCTTCGCTGCTTCGGTTTTGACTTCGTGAGCTTTATGACAACATAAATACATTCCCTGTACATGTTTTTGTGTCTTAAATTATTGTTATTATTATTAGTATTTTATATCCCTTTGTTTTTGATATTTTAAATTTATTCAGAGTCAAATACGAGGAAAGGCTACAGCTCAGTGGAAAACTGGCGCGCCTATTCCTAGGGAGAGCTGGGTTTCGAACACTGCCTACCGCGTATGCATTAGATGTTTATTTATTTTGAAGTCAAATTATTTTTTTTCTTATAATTTTTTTCATTTTTTGTTTGTTTTTTGGTTCAACTTATTGATATTTTTTTCTTTGAATTATTTTCCTCATTATTAATACAATAATAATAATAATTTTAGTTTTTTTTCTTGTTTTTTTTAATTTTTTTCATTAGGGTAATTTAATATTTTTTTATTGTTTTAGCAGTAATAGTAATGATATTTCTAGATGTTAAGGTTTCAGTGTTCATATTATTATAATAGGGTGTGTTGATATGTTTAATTATATTAAACCTTCCATGTATAGATATTATAATTTATTTGATTTTTTCATTTTATTGAAATTGATAATATATTTGGTTTTATTTTTTGCCCTTATACTTTTGATATTTGATTTTTATTCCTTTAATTTTTTATAGTTCTTTTTATCTATGTTTATATATATGTGCCTTTAGTTTTGGTTTTTAATTTTTATTATTTTCTTTCTTTTTTTGTTGAGATAACATTTTCTCCAAAAATATTGTTCTTAAATTTTAGTTTGTGTTTATGATCATTTTAAAATTAAAATTTTTCCTTTGTTTTTTTTTATTATTTTAATGTCAAATGATTTTTTAGCTAATAATTTTTATTTTTATTTTTATTTTGTTTGCTCTTTTGTTAAAGTTTTTGGGCTTTTTATTCTTTTAATGAATTTATTTTCTCATTATTCTATTATAATAATAATAATAATAATAATAATATAATTTTAGTTTTTTTTTCTTGTTTCCTCTTTTATTAATGTTGTTGAGTTTTTTTCTCCTCTGAATAATTTAATAAGTTTTATTATTTTGCAATGATAATAATGATATTTTTAGATGTTAAGCCTACAATGTTGATGTTGTTATAATAGGATATGTTGATTTGTTTTATTATATTAAATCTTGCATGTATAAATATTATATTTTATTTTTAAACTAACAAAATTTATTAATTATTTTAATCTTAATAATTATAAAAATATTTGATCAGCTCGCAATGTAGTGCAAGTGCGAGTAATTAACTAGTATGAAGCTAAGGCCCCGTTTGTTTGCTAGAAAGTGGTTTTCTTTTGGAAAGTAAATTCTGATGTTTGGCAGTGTTATGGAAAATGAACTGGAAAATACTTTTCAGTGTTTGTTTGTGTTATGGAAAATGAACTGGAAAATAATTTATTAATAAATTAATTTTTTTTCAAGTTTATCCTATGTATATTAAATATTTAATATTTTATCACTTAAAATAAAAAAATTAAATTAAATAAGTATAATGATGAATTTTTTTATTATATCCTATATTCATACATAGCTTATTTTATAAAATATTACAATATATGTCATATCATATTATAGAGAAATAAGCTTGTTAAATATTTTGTAAAGTAAAAATTATTCAATTTTAAAAGCTTAAAATAATTTGTTTTTTCATATTAATAAAGCCAAATTAGTTTATGTTGAGAGTTATATGTTTGAGTTTTTGTTTTTGGTATGAAGTATTTTTTTAAAAGATAAATAGATACAACAATATTTTGATGGGTATTTTAGATAAAAAAAAATTTGGGTAAAGGCAATTATCCCTTTAATATCTAAAAAATAAACATCAAGAAATAAATATTTATACCTAACATCAAGAAATAAATATTTATACCTAACATCAAGAAATAAATAGTCATGCATAAATATTAAGTTTCGATATCATTGACATACATATTAGTTCAAATTACAAACATAAATATGGTAGTCCGAATTAAACAAGTAAACATACTTGTCAAATAACAAACATAGTCTGAACCCAAACTTTGAACATTTTCAAACCATCTTAGCAAGCAGGCCTGTTGTAGTGTTGGGTGACAAAGTTTTGAACCCAAATTTTCCTCAAATTAGCATTTTTTGCCATAAATGCTTTTGCCAACATTTCATTTTGGACCAAATGATCAAATGCATCCCCAAGAGTTATCTCATCAAAGCCTTCAACTTTCATCACTGCCGCATACAACGCATTAACATCAAGTTGATTTTTGCTGAGACTTTGAATTGCAAATGTTACATCTCCAATCTGTTTAGACAACTTCTCAACACCATCATCTTCATACATGCAGCTTCTCTTTCTATGTTGCCTCTTTTGTGTACTAGAGGAAGATGTCCCTTTTCCCTTTGAAGTTTCTTCATATTCCCCTTCATTTTCAATTGAAATTGATTGAACTTCAGTGTTCTCTTCCAAGTTGACATCAGCATATGATTTGGCATAATTTCCGGTTGTAATGTCTTTTCCAACAACAATTGTCATTATCTCATACAAATCAAGTTTTTTGTTCATATACTTGTCATGATTGGGATGTGCCTGTTCATAACGTATAGAATATGCAATTTTTTTAGTTCATTGTATAACATTGTAGAAACAAAAGTAAATATAAAAATTACAAAGAGTATAATATTTATCATACCTTCACTTCTTCATCATATACATCTTTCGAAACTGTAATCATCTTCAAACAATCATCCTAGCCAAAACCACTTTAATTTTTAAGATTGGTTATTATTCCCCATTCTTTTTTCATAGTCTTGAGATGATTTTCCACATGTTTAGGCTCGCATTGCACATTGAACGTTTCACTGATTTCTGTAGCCACCTTAACAAAAGATTCTGCTTTAAAGGTGGAAGAAGGTTTGTTTCCTTTAAGTGCCTCCTCAGCTAATATCTCAAGCAGCATGTTAGACATGGGCTTAGTCCATTTGAAATGTTTGCCCTTGCCTTTGCATTTTTCATTCTGTGTTAAACTCATTTCTACAAAAAAGAAATTACAAATTTATACAAAATCATACAATATTTCAATTTAATACATTTCATATAAACACTGAAGCAAGACATAAGAAAAACAAACACATATAATTAACACTCAATTACAAGTTTCTTTGAGTGTTATAGTCATTCCACATGGTTGAGGCAATCATTTCTCTTTTTGATATCCACTCCCTATTCTCTTCTCTTTCCTCCCGTTGACTAAAGTAGATTGTTCGTCTAATTGGTTCACTATCGGGACATATTTCTTCCATAAGAAACTCATAAGGATTGTCATCACCCAATTTTGGGTAACTCCCAAAATATACCAAAAATAACAAAAATAAAATAAAAGGGGCCGACATGGGTAGAAAAATCAATGTGCAAATTTTGGTTCTTTTTTAGAGTCTAATTGTATATCTTTTGTTCCAAAAAATGAGAGAAAATACATATTGAGGTAAAAATTAAGTCAAAAATCATAATCATATTTTTTATAGGCCAATTTGATTTAATCATGGGCTAATTCAAAATATCATTATGTTTGAAAATTAATTTAGGGTCTAATTGAAGAATTTAATTAAGTCCAAGGACTTAATTATGTCTTAAATTGATCAAATTAATTTTATTAAGGGCTTAATTGATGAAAAATGAAACTCTTGAATTTTATTCGGGTTCAATTGATAATTTTGGAATTTTTGGAGACCCAATTGAATTTTTTCCAAGCTAATTGTGCAAATTAAGGGTCAAATTGAAGTTTAATTGTCAATTGAGGGTCAAAATGCACAAATCAAAAGAGAAGGACTAAAATGAAAACGGCGCGCAAAAGTTAAGGTTAAGTTGAAATTTGGTCAGGGGTATAATTGCACAAAATTATAAATTTAAATCCAATTGAGGATGCAAGTAATACAATTACAAATTGGAGGACCAAAGTGTAATTATGCATTTACTATTGTCAACAACATGCCGCCGACTAGCCACCAACAAGCTACAACAGCTTGACTTTTTCTTTTGCCATTAATTACACCCACCGAAAGCCCTATAAATAAGAGAAAAACCGAGAAGATGATGTCCAGAAAAAAAGAGGAGAAAAACCTGCAAAAAACCAAAAAATTGGGAAGAAGAGTTTCGGTTACAGAGGGGAACTCGGTCCAGAAAAAGGAGGAAAAACCTGCAAAAATAAAAAACGATCATCTCTCTCTCTCGGCCACTTTCACGCCAGTGTCCCTCTCCCTCTCCATCTTCGCCGTCGACTACCAGGCATCCCTCCTCTCTGCCTTCACTTTCCCTTCACTCTCCCCCTCACTCGAAAACTTCCATCTCTTTTCTCATTCTGCATCTTCTCGGTCGAACAGACCCCTGTCTCGCCTCTCTCTCTCTAACAGACCGAGGCCCTCTCTCTCTTCGCTTCCACTCTTTGGCTGGCTAGTCACCACCACCGAAGACCACCCAACCACCTCATCATCACCAGACTCTCCACCACATCCCCAGCAACGCAGCCACCATCTCAGGAGAGGACAGGAGCGACAACCACCGTCGCAGCAAGCACAGGCCGTCGGCTTCCGACGCCCATTCCGGCCGCCACGGACCTCCGTTTCCAAAACTACGACGACAGGAAAGACCACCACAAGCTCCTCTACAAGTCTGTGTAATCAGGTAACCATAATTGATGTTGGACACTTCGCATGAACAGTGCACATGCACTGTTCTTCTTCTTCATTTTCGGTTTCAAGTTTTTTTTTTCTTTTTCTGATCGGGTCGAGTTGACCCGACTCAACTTACAGTTGGTCGCAGATTCAAACTTAATAAAAATAATAAAAATAAAAATATATTTTTTTTAATACTTTTGACAGACCTGTTTATATATATATATATATATATATATATATTTGTTATTATTAAAAATCAAAATACAAATGTTTTCGTGCATACGGCCGAATCCCAAAACTTTTCTCATTGTATTTTTCGTAAAAAAATATGTGCATATTTTTCCATATTTTTAAAACGAAATTTTGGATATCGTAACCGGTTTGCGATTATCCATTGGTATTCAGCCAAAATGTCAAAAATAATTCAACAACCTTTCGGTTTTAGCTTTCGTGGTGTAAATTTACATAGTAAAATACACCTGCAAATAAAATATTTTTACGGTGTAAAATTACATTGTATAATACTTCCGTAGATGAAAATAATTTTAACTACGGTGTAAAATTGCATTGTAAAGTAGATCCGTGGATAAAACAAAACTTATAACTACGGTGTAAAATTACATTGTAAAGTACACCCGCAAACACAAAAAAATGTATTTTTTAAAATGCAGTGTAAAAATTCTAACCTAGAAAAAACAATCAAACAACAATGCAGCTTACCTTATGTAGGGTGCACTGGGGTGATGCGTCTTCCCCTTGCACAATAAGTCTCCTTACCTTAGACTCTCGCAGACCAATAGGTTTCTAGTAACCTTAATACTAGGTGGCGACTCCCAATATTTATAGTTGTAAATTTTAGGACTAATAAAGCCCACATTTTCACCGCGCGCCGTTGTCCCCCCGAATCCAGGGGTGAAGGCGGGGCGCGAAGCGCGTCCCAAAATCGCCGTCGCGACAAGGATCAACCCCCATTATGTGATTATGAATAATACAACATGCAAGCACAACATCTACTTGTGTTTCATAAGACCAAAAAGATTTTCCATCAATTGAACTAAAACGACTCTTCAAAATACCAAACCCTCGCTCAATCACGGTTCTCAATGAAGAGTGTCGAAGATTAAATAGCTCCTTTTCATTTTTTGGTGCACGGTCTGTAAACTCATTCAAGTGATATCGAACTCCATTAAAAGGAGAAATGATTCCTTTTCGAATACTGTAACCAGCATCACCAAGATAATATTTCCTTACAAATTAAAAAAAACCTATTACTATCTTTATATAGTAAGACATTTTATATGTTTATGTATATAATACATACTTTATTATATACCTTCTGGAATTTTAAAACCATTAGATCTTGATAATGCATCAGCTAAAACCCGTGAATCATGGACACTTCCTTCCCAGCCAGCTAAAACATATATAAAATTCAAATCAAAAGTTATAGCTGCTAAAACATTTTGTGTTGTTCCTTCTTTTCGTCCTTGAATCTCAACAGGAACATTTGCAGGAACATGGGTACCATCAATTGCTCCCACACAATCCTATATAAACATGACAAAATAAATTATAACTTTTTTTTCTTAATATAATTAATTAATTCATTAAAATATTGATATTGTGTTCATACCTTAAAATAAGGATATAATCTTCTATTATTCATTATCTCTGCTGGAACTGTATCCTCTAGATCTTTAATAAGGTGTTTGTACAACTTTAGAATTGCTTTTAAGACAATTATAAAGTAACGATGGATAGTTTCAACAAACCTATAATATATACAACTAACAACCCTAAATCTTTGGTTATGGCCTACAATTTGTAAGAACACAATTACTTGCTCCCTAATAGACATATTTTGAGTTGATCGTAATAGGTTACGACTTGTGAGAACATCACACAATCTATATAATACAATAGGTTTCATACGAATTTGTTCAACGCAATGTCGATCACCTTGATTCAAAATGTTGTCAATATAGAATTCTCGTTGAGCAATTGCATTTATACGTGGTTCTCTTGGTATATAAATTTTATTTATTTCTTCTTCAATTATAGATTCCCCTGCAGCTATCATAGCAACAGCTGCTCCCATGCATACTGCATTAATTATTTTACTATCCATAACATGAAAGTGTAGTTTTCTGATAACAATACCTAAAAATATAGGGAAATAAATATTAAGAAAAACATATCAAATATTTACACAATCAATACAATGAATTATGTTCAAAGAAACTGACAATATACAATTCACAAGTTCACAATGATCAATAAAACATTCTTTATTAAATTAGAAGGTTTGGTAAAATTTCAGCTTTGAGGCCATTTAGAGGAACTGGATATCTCTAGAGCATTTACATTCCTGTATAAATATCTAAATTCCCCATGCTAGTTCATCTACCAGTCCACTCAATGCAATTCGCCACCCGTCGATATGAATATTTAAACTCACACTTGATTTAGTTTTATCCTATTTAAGTAAGGAATTAGTCTAGGAGAATTTCATTCTTATATATATTTAAACTCGTAATTGATTCAACTTAACTTGTTTGCTTGATTCAGCTTAACTTGTTTGCTTGATTCTTCAAATTTAACTGAACTTGTTTGCTTTGATGGGGTTGATTTACATGTGAAGGATTTATATTTGGATTTGCAGATTGTGGTTGGTGGAAGGAACAAGTATTTGATCAATGGAAAGCTACCCCAGCCTAGTCGAGTTCAAAACCTTTTTCATTCAGTGCAGTTGAATGTTAATAATCCGTATTTTCTCATCATGCATTTTCTTATTACTAAGGTCTTAAATATGAAACCTCCATAGATCTTATCTATGCTTGAAGAGGCTAATGGGACAAGAATGTATGAGATAAAGAAAGAGTCTGCTTTGAAAACACTAGAGAAGAAACAGAGCAAGGTTGTTGAAATTAATAACCTTAAAGGATATATTTCATTTTTGTATTTGCAAATTGTTTCTACAATAGATGTCTTTCGAGTGATTGAAAAATATAATTCATATGTTTTATGTTTCAAACCAACATTCCACTTCTATTTGTTGAAAGTTATATTAAATCTCGAAGCTCCAACTATATTCATGAAGATGGAAACATACCTACCTAAATTTGCTTGTCTCATTAAGCCCACGGGAAATGCTATTTTAGAGCGATCAAATTGTTGCAAAGCCTTTCATACTTCTTATTGAAGAGTTGTACAATCTCTAGTTGTAGGAAAGTCCATGACACATCCCATTTCCATGAGTGTTTTGATTGTCTTCTTTTGATGGTGATTGAGGATGTTAATAAACCAGTTTTGAAAGAGTTATTGATGATTTTTTTTTGTAAGAGATTGTTATCTCTCATTAATTCCAATAAAAATCTAATGACTTTCAGTTCTTTGTACTCTTTAGAAGATTACAATGTATATATCTTAGCCATTAGAACATTAATTACATCAAAACAAGAAAAAACATTCTTGTTCACATAATTGAAGGGTTTTTTCTTTCATTTAATACAATTTCTACTTAAATTTGTTAACTTAATCATTGCAGGAGATTGTTTCAATATACCCTGTGTTGTCACCACCTAACTTAACTCTTGCACAATCAAATCGAGTTTGTAATGCTCTAGCACTTCTTCAGGACTTCAATTTTTTTTTTCTCTGTAGTTCCTAAGGTTGTTGTTATGTATACTTTCTACATTAGTTTTTTCAAGTTTGTTTTTTTTTAACTTTATTTATTCTGTGCATATATTGTGATATATTTCCCATTTACAGATTATGATTTGAGATATTGAAACACTTCTAGGTATTCAAATCAAGCAGTATTATATGTTGACATTCTCAATTCATCAATGATTAAAGACTTTTTATTCTACCTTCTTACACAAATCTAAACTTTATTATTTTGGAAAATATTGTGTATTCTTGCAAATAACAGAATAAATATCAAAACTTTGTAAACATCATCATCCACAAAATCACCGCAGGCATAGAATAAAATAAAATAATGAACATCCCATTTTTCTCCCAAAACAAATGCAGGAATAAAGCTCATAAACTCATTTTAATTAATTACAATTAATAAAACAAAGGTTCAAATTACTTACCTTTTGCGAAAGGAAAGACGAGACCTTTGTTGGGTGAAAGGGACTGCGGGAGGCGAGAGACGAGAGGACATAGAGGGACAGAGACGAGAGATGAGCTGGGTTTCAGGGACAAAGGTGAGAGATGAGATGGGTTTCTGGGACTGAGGGAGGCGAGAGTTTACAGGCGAGAGACGACACAGAGAGATAGAGGCGAGAGATGAGCTGGTTTGCAGGGATAGAGGCGAGAGACGAGATGGGTTTCAGGGACCGAGCAAGGCGAGAGACAACACGGAGGGACAGAGGCGAGGGACGAGCTGGGTTTCAGGCGAGAGGTTACAGACGAAAGAGAGGGAAAGAGGCGAGAGACGAGCTGGGTATACTTCTGGTTGTAAAGAGAAATGAGGGAAAAAAGGGAAAGGGAAAGAGGAAGTTTTAAGGCTTTTTTTATGTTGACCGGAAAGTTGAGGAAAATACTTTCCTTTGACTAACATTCCAAAGTGTTGCCAAACACTAGAAAGTGAAGAAACTGAATTCCTGGAATTCAGTTTCCTTGAAACAAACGGGGCCTTAAAGGAGATCGACTAGTGGTACAATAAATGAATTAGAAGAATTGTGGATTAAAATTATTAATATAATATAACCTTAAATATACATAGAAGAGTTGTGCCTCAGTGGATAGAGCATCGTCTGTTCCTTATGTCACTGGTTTAACCCCTACCTAGGGCATGAGTTTCTGTTTTTGAAGCAGCAGAGAAAGAGACAATAAAAAACAAAAGGATTAAAAGAGATGATCTCCCCCTTCAAGAAAGCTGCCACACAAAGATTGAAGACTTATGTTTTTGCATAATTCTTTAAAAATAATGGATTTATTTTTCTAACGTTAATTATAATCTCACTAATTTTTATTATTTTCATTATTAGTAAGGTTATTTTTTTAAAAAAATAATTTTAATTTATATTTGTGATCATTTGAAAATTAATATTTATTATTTTGTCTTTTTTATTTATTCTTCAAGTAAAATATTTCTTTTAGATCTAATAATATTTATTTTTGTTTTTTTATTTTGTTTTTTAATTGTTTTTTTGTTAATATTGTTAGGTGTTGAATTTTCTAATTAGTATAGATAATACATTCAAAAAAAAATGATAATGATTATTTGTAATAAAACATTCTTATAAATATGTGAGAATAATTATATATTTGATATTTATTTAATATTAGCACTTTAATATCTATATATATATATATAGATGTTTATTTTTGTTTTGTCATTTATTTAGTTTTTTTTAATTTTTTTTTGTTAATATTGTTAGGTGTTGAAATTTCTAATTATTATAGATAAGACATTCAAAAAAATGATAATGATTATTTGTAAGTTTTTTTCTTATAAATATGTGAGACTAATTATATATTTTGATATTTATTTAAAATTAGCGCCTTAAAGTGTGTGTGTGTGTGTGACCTATTTGTTTTTAAAAAAATAATAATAAATACTATTAGTGTTCTTAAATATTTTTAATATAATAATATAAGGAATAAATCTTAAGAAAGTAATTTCTTTTTTAACAATAATTAAGGTTTCATCGATAGTATAACCAATAATAATTAAAATATTATTTATGTATAATAGTATTTATAGTGATAGATATAATAATAGTGACAAAAATTCATTGATCAATGTTATTTTATTGAAAAATTACTTCTATGTTTTTTTATGTATGATATTTTAGATCTCATATAAAAAACAAGATAAAAAATCACATGTATACAAGAAAGAAAGAAAATTGGTTCATATTATCTACAATAATAAAATAAAAAATTGTCTTGCGTTTCGCCACAACCAGCACCAAATTTTTTAATATGTAACAAAATTGTTAATAGTTCTAATTGTTTTTTAAAATGCTATACATCTGAGCTAGATAAGCAGCTTGAAAAATTTAAGATTATGTTGCTTTTATATGTATTTATTTTACTATAGATTAGATATTTAGAATAACGATAATAAGTATTTTTAGGAGTTTTTTCTTAAAATATAGGAGAAATTAACTATATATTGCGATATTTTTCTGACCTTAACATCTTAAATATATATAAAAAAATGAACTGACTTTTCTTTATAAATCTCATATGAAGAAAAAATAATCTATGATAAATTTTAGCAGTTGCACTTTTGTTATCTATCAAATAAATTATTCATCAAATAGTTAAATCATGCCTGACAAACAATTAGTATGTTGCAGACAACAAATAATATATCTTTAGTCAATTTGATCTATTGTGGTTTTCTTATATGACAATTAAATTATTACCAAAGTAGTTAAAACAAAACTACCAATCAAATTGTTTGTTACGTAAAACAAATCAATCAACTGTGCTAAAATTCAACGATTATAATTTTACTATTTGCTAATCAAATCATTCATAAAACAAATAAAACATACACAACAATCAATCAGTATTTTACACGGAGCACATGACTCATTTTAATAGAATTATTTCGATTCCAATTGTTTAATCTACAATTTAGGCGGGAAAAACTTGTTTCTCACAAATTCTATCAATTATAATTTTACTAATTAAATATTAAAAGAATCAATTACAACATGTACAAAATCAATTAATTTCTTGCATAGAAAAAAAGCTTAGTGCAGCGCGCGAGCAAGTTAGCTCATAAAATATACTAAAAGAGATTAAAAAAAACATGGTGTATTGTGAGTGAAAACATTGTGGATTGTAATAGTGTATTTTTGAGTCGGTTCGGTTTTTGGTTCGAGTGGTTTACCAATTTCTTAATTATTTTGTCATTATTTGCACAGTAAAATAACGTTTTTCGCTCTCAAAAGACAAAACAAAACACAATGGTCGTAAGCGTGGGCCACACGCGGCAAACGAGCTTCAGTCTCACTCCCGCTTTGAGCGACACGTGTGGCTTCCTCTGTTAACCTAAAATACGCTTCCAGGGTCTCTTCTGGCGGGCCTCCGTGTGTTATTCATCATGGTGTGGCGCGTTTTGAACAATGGTGGCCGAAGTCGTTGTGATGGCGAAGAGAACTTTGTTTTTTCATTTTCTCTCTCCTACACGCAAAAGTGCAGGAGAGGCCCCCTAATTCACTTTGGTCCCTGCATTTTTAATTTTCCGTGTGGTCATGATTTCTTGTAAATAAGTTTTAATTTATTTCAATTGGGTCCTTCAATTGAAATTAATTATATATTAGATTTCAATTTGGTACTCCATCTTTTAATTTCTAGATTGGGTTTAAATACCTTAATATATTAGGTACAAAAGTTTTGAGTTTTAAATTTTATCCTTTGATTGAAATTGATAATATATTTGATTTTCATTTTGGTCCTTGATACTTTTAATTTTTTATTTTAATCCCTTTATATTTTTTATTTTCAAATTGAATGAATTTTTTTCACTTGATAATTTCTATTTGTATTTTATCATTTTTTTTATTTATCTTTTGTTAAAGTTTTTAGGATTTTTTTAGTCTTTTATTTATTTTTGTTTTTTTCATTATTAACACGGAAATACTTCTACTTCTACTACTACTACTACTACTACTAATAATAATAATAATAATAATAATAATAAATTATTATTTTTCTTTCTAACTCTTTTGTTAATGTTTTTAAGTTTTTTTTTCTATTGCGATAATTTGATAATTTTTATTGTTTTAATAGTAATAGTAATGATAATTTTAGATATTAGAAATTCAATGTTGCTAATGTTATAATAAGGTTTGTTGATTTGTTTTATTATATTACACTTTGCATATATGGTATTATATTTTATTTTCAAATTAGCAAATCCTATTAATTTATTCAATCCCAACAATTATAAAAATTGTTTGTTCAGCCCTCAATGTAGTGCGAATAATTTTTTTTTAATTTTCAAGTTAGATGATTTGTTTTTCAGCTAATATTTTTTATCATTTTTTATTTTATTTTTTGCTCGTTGTTAAATTTTTAGGATTTTTTTAGTATTTGATTTAATTTTTTTCATTGTTAACACAATAAAAACAACAACAACAACAACAACAACAACAACAATAATTTTAGGCTTTTTACTCTTTTGTTAATTTTATTGAGTTTTTCTTTCATGAGATAATCAAATAATGTTTATTATTTTCTCTTTTATTGAGGTGTTATTTTTTTGAAAAATTTAGTTAAATTTTATTTTGTGTTTGTGATCATTTGAAAATTGATATCTCTTTTTTTTCCTCTTTGTTATTTCTTTCAGTTTTTTTATTAGTTTTTATTTTTATTTTTAAGTCAAATGATTTTTTTCATCTTGTAATTTTTATTTTATTTTTATCATTTATTTAATTTTTTTTGTTTGTTTTTTTGTTAAAGTTTTTATGTTTTTTTAGTTTGTGATTTAATTTTTATCATTATTAACAAAATAATAATAATAATAATAATTTTAGTTTGTGTTCTTGCTTCCTCTTTTGTTAATTTTTTTCGTTTTTTTTCTCGGAGTAATTTAATAAGTTTTATTGTTAATACTTCAATGTTGTGGTTGTTATAATAGAATATATTGATCTATTTTATTATATCAAACTCTATATGTATAAATATTATATTTTAATCTCAACAACTATAAAAATTTGTTGTTTGACCTTCAAGGTAGTGCAAACAATCAAGTAGTAGTATATACTAAAAGAGCTCATATTCGGTTACTGTAGCATGTGAAGAGAATCACTATAGATTGTAATAGTATTACTCAGTTTTCGGTTTGATTCGGGTCATATGGTTCACCATTTGTCTGATATTTATCGATTTTTTTTATTAAGATATAAAGAGGTGCACGTAATTCGGTGGACAACATGCCTGTTTGCTACGCAGGAGGTCATTGGTTCGACCCCTGCCCAGCTCACCTGATTGATTAGCCTTTTTTTTTACTGCTGATTTTGCAAATTATTATTTTTGCTTTTAATTTTATTTTTTTCATTTTTTGTTTTCCTTTTTTTTCATTAAAGTTATTGACCCTTTTTTTATTGAATTTTTCCATTATTGACGCAATAAGAATAATAATTTTAGTTTTTTTCTTCCTTCTTCTTCTGTTAATGTTTTTGATTTTTTTCATTGGGGTAATTTAATATTTTTTTATTTTTTTAGCAGTAATAGTAATGATATTTTTAGATATTAAGGTTTCGATGTTCCTGTTATTATAATGTGTGTTGATGTGTTTCATTATATCAAAACGTGCTTGTGTAGATGTTATACTTTATTTGATTTTTCAATTTCTTCATTCAATTGAAATTGACAATATATTTGGTTTTGTTTTTGGACTTTAAATGAATTTTTTTAAAACTTAAATTGATATGAAAACCATATAAACTGACACTGACAACACCACTTTTTACGAGATAAAGTTAGTTTTATAAATACATTGGGTCGGGTCAGTGATCATTCAAGTTCATTTAAGAACTTCAAAACAATTTATTCAACCAGCACTGAAGGGTTCTCAATTTTAATAATATATAGAAGACTCGTATCGTAGAAGAAGAAAAACTAAGCCCATGGAAGAAGCCATAGATGATGAATCTATGGGGTATATATACCTGTAGCTCTAGCTCTAATTCCAGACACGACAAATCTGTTTGAATAACCACGATCACGGTCTTTGCATGAATAACTTGGAGGGGATGGAGTGAATTTCTCGCATTTAGGATTAAAACCCCCCAGAATTCAACTAGAAAGTGTTAGTCGCGCTCCAGGTATTTGAAAAACTGATGCTTATCACATTAACAATTGTTAATATCATTCCGGTCGTCGTTCAGGTTTTTTGATTGGAACGGAACGTTCCGGTTTCGGAGCGTTCCGGTGTTCCATTTCGGTGTTGTACTATTCATATATAATTATATATATATATATATATGGAAAAAATAAAATATTAATTTAATAAGCATAATTAAAATTTGAATTCTTTTTTATTTAAAATATTTTGGTGTTTTTAAATTATTTTGATGTATAGATGTCAAAAATAATTTTTAAAAATAAAAAATATATATTTTAAACCTGGAACGGAACGCCCGGAACGGAACCGGGGGTTCCGGCCAGAATTTCCGAAACGGACCAGAATTAAAACCTGGACAAAAACGACGCCGTTTTATTCCAGTTTTGTAAATGAAACGAAACGTTCCAACCGGAACGGAACGGATTTAATATTTATGATCAGCAGAGAAACACAACTTTACGTGTCAAATCCTGGGGGTTAGCTCACAAAACCATGACTGATCATCCACCGGAGTTGAATCCATTTTCATACTTGATCTGACCTGCGAAGAAACAAATAATAACTTTTTAGTATTTTATTAGAAAGAGTATACCAAATGATCAATGATCTGGGAGTCTCAATAATGTACAAATATTTCATGTGGAGTAAAAATATGTATTTTTTTATAAAAAAAAAATAGTATAATCATAATTAATGACATCTCAAGAGTCATAGTTATATTCAACTCAATCAGCATGGATCTCAATCCACTATTCAACATGTAATTTTTCATCTCAGCGGTCACGAATTCGAATTTCACCACCCTCATTCTATTTGATAAAAATTAAGCATAAAATGATATGGGTCTGTGCAAGTTTCAAACTTAAAAGGCTTTCACTTGAGGGTATGTGTTAGAGAATAATATAAATCATATTATAGGGTATCACCTACAAGTTTAAGATTTTAGATGAGATAGTTTATTAACAAGATATAATAACAATTATTAATCGATGGTAGCAATGACTCTCCTCAAGGATCTATTTGGTAGAAGATGTTGGACACCGTTATACTATAAAACAATTGGGACTATAAGTTACTTAGGTCAGAATTGGTTCAGACTACCACCAAAAAGGTAAGGATCATAAAATATATAATGAAAGTACCGCAATATCAATAAAAAAGCTACATCGATAAAAGGAAAAGAAGATCACAAATTCAAGAAGTGACACCTGTTTTGCCAAGCAGTTGAAATGCGGTTTGATCAAATTTCATTTTTTTTTTATATTTAAAATGAAATTTTTTTAGTGCGTTTAGATCATTTTGATGTGCTAATTTTAAAAATGATTTTTAAAAAATAAAAAAACATTATCTTGATATATTTCGGCACGAAAAGAATTTTGAAAAGCTACCGCTGCCGCCCTCCCAAACATGCAAAGAATCAAAGATGAAATTGAAGCATCCAATCCGCCCGCCATAATCTTCCTTGTTCCAGCACCTAAGCCTCCCCAAAACTCCCTAGGGCTTGGTTTGATTTCGGGTAAGGTATTCTAACCCCTGAAATCAAGTATTTTGAGATTTATTATTGTTAATGAGAAATTTAAGCATTGTGAGTTAATGTAGGGTTTTGAAAAGTTATCATAGGAAGATTGATTGAGTTAATGTAGGGTTAGAATTACTTAAAATAAAAAATACATGCTGATTGAGTTGGATATAACATGACTATGACTCTTGAGATGTCTAATATATAAAGTAGACTCTGCCAAAATCTTAGCAGAATCATATAAAGAAACAATTTCTTTTATTTTCATATTAAGAATATTGTTAAGAATCAAATATTGTAGATCAATAGCCCACTTTAATCTTAAGTTTCGGGGAGAGTCATCAGATAACAACCAATAGATAAAGAAAATAGACAAACATCATTTTTTTTTATCTCAAATTATTATAATTTTTGTAAATATGTTTTCTTCTAATTTTTATTGATTTTTATTCAATAAAAATATTTCATTGAAAAAATAAGAAATATTATATGAATAAAAAGGATATTTTTAACAAATATTAATTTTTTTTATAATTTCATTGGTTGTTATTTCATCAATTTTATTATTATACTAGCCATGGTACCCATGGCGAGAACTATATTTTTTTAACGTAAAAAAATATTAATTATATGTGATTTTTTTATTATAATATAAATTTCGACAAAATAATAAATTTGTGCAAAAATCTTGTGAAGTGCAAGTTTTTTTATAAAATATATGAATTTTAAATGAATATAATTTTATTTGTTTAGTAGGTTTCAATAAAATAACCAATATAAAATTATCATTATCATTAAAAAATTGGATATCTGAATTATTGAATACATTGTATTAAGATTAATTTATTTTATAATTCAATTTAAATTAAACACAACTAACAAAATATAAATTGTGAAAGAACCTCCATTAATCAAAAAACACAAATAAATAGTTAATTTTCTATCTCCAAAAAGCAGAAAATATAAATTGAAAATTCATCCTCACGTTATTGTCATTATCATCACTATAACAATTAAAATTATTATCAATAGTATTGCCCACATAGTAGAAATTATTAAATTGTCCTGAATAATTAAAAAAAAATAGAATATTTTCTCAAAAACAATAAAAAAAATAATCACTAAAATTATCATTATTATTGTGCAAACAATAAAATCATAAAATCATTGATCTAAA
This sequence comes from Salix exigua, assembly GCA_032356905.1. Classification (NCBI taxonomy): domain Eukaryota; kingdom Viridiplantae; phylum Streptophyta; class Magnoliopsida; order Malpighiales; family Salicaceae; genus Salix; species Salix exigua. Next base: position 13,447,985 of record CM063602.1, on the reverse strand, counting down.
AATAAGATAAAAATAATAGAAAACCAAAAAAAAGAACAAAGAGAAAAATAGGACAATATTAATTTTAAAATGATCACCAATATAAATTAAAATTTTAGAATTGAACTGAATAAAAATAAAACGCCAATAAGAAATAAAATGACAAAAAATCAAAACAAAAATCAAAAGTTTAAATGAATGCATATGGACAAAAAAATAAACACTCTTCAAGAAAGATAGAAAAAAACAATAGAATCAATACTAAATAAAAAATTAAAATAATAAGTGCCAAAATAAAAATCAATATATATAATTAATTCTAATTAAATGACAAAACTGCAACAAATCAAAACCTTGGGACCGAAAAATAATAATAAAAATTTTAAAATAAAATGCAGTGTAACCAAAATAAATTAAAATTTTAGAACGGTGCGCACAAAAAATAAAATGACAAAAAATAAAAACAAAATCTAAAAACATAAATATATAAATATGAACATTTTTTGTCCAAAAAAGACCAAAAACACCAAATATATATATATATATATATATATATATATATATATATATGTGTGTGTGTGTGTGTGTGTGTGTGTCATGGCGTAGGGAAAACATTGAGGATTGCTACAATGTTTTTCCCACACCTTTTATATTATAGGTAATAATTAAATAAAAAACAAACTTTAATATTACTATACTTGACTTTAACTAATGATGATGGGCATGAATTACCAAAGACATTAAAACAGAACGATTATTGCTATTAATTGTTCATTGTGACTCATTGTCACTGTGGACTCGAAATTTTATCCGGTGTTGCGCGCTAGTTTGTCCGTCTTATTTTTTTTGTTTGTTCCGTTCATGAACAGTGAATTAACGATTTTACCCCCCGAAAACAACAAAAAACGCCACCGGTTTCAGGGGCTCCCCGGTAATTGACCACGTCCGGTCTAGACCTATCCGGTTTGTCTGACTGGTTTTTTATTTTTTAATATTTCATTGAAAAGTGCATTACCCATTTTGTCCCTCAAAGACGACAAAAGAGATGCCTGGGCGTGAGGGGCTTTACGGTAATTAGACAACTTTTTATTTTTTTTAATCTGGGAACTGTTCGCACGTCACCGGACACGCCGTTCGCTTCAGTGCTCACACGTTATTCGAAAGGCACGTGCGGCTTACTCCGACATCGAAAAATGCCCAACTAGCATCTAGAATGATTTTCAGGCATGTTCCCCGTCCACCTGGGCGGCGCGTGTGACACTATGGTGTCCGTATACCTGTCAATGGTTGTTTGAAAATTCACCCTCTATTTCTCTCTCCTCTTGCACATGATGACGTCAGCGCAACTATTTTTTGCCGAATTTCATTGCGGTCCTTAAGCTTTGTAATTTGTTGTTCTGACCCTTATTGCTATTATATAGGTTTTGATTTGTTTCAATTTCATCTTTCAATTCAAATTGATTATATATTGTAGTTCTAATTAGGTCCCAAATCTTTTAATTTTGCGGATTGGGATGGAATCCTTAATCTTTTTCGTATCAAAGTTTTCACTAACTTTAATTTCATCCTTCCATGCAAATTTATTATAAGTCCTTAATATTTTTGGTCTCAAACTTTGATTTCTTTCAATTTTATCCTTCCATGCAAGTTGATTATGGATTTCTGTTTCATTTCAGTCCCGAATCTTTTAATTTTTATTTTTTTTGTTAAATTATTTAATTCCAATGTTTTAATTTATTTTAATTTTGTCCTTTAAATTAAAGATGTTTTTGAGAATATATTAAGTTTATATATATATATATATATATATATATATATATTCAACGAATTAAAGTATGTGAGACTAATTATATGTTTTGATATTTATGAAACATTATTGTCTAAATATATATAGATAGAGAGAGAGAAAATAACCTAATATTTTTTTGAATAAAAATTAATATCAATATGCTTAAATACATTTAGTATAATAATATGATTAATAAATCTTATAAAAAAAATTATTGCTTTGAATTTAAATTTTATACTCTTTTGTTTAAGTTTATGTCTTAAAAATAATTTCCAATATTTTCATTTTTAATATTTCAAATCTAATATTAGTGGGGAAAAATACAACTTTAAAAAACAAAAGGTAGACAAATTTATCAACTCAGATTCTTTTGACAAATTTACCTAGATAATCTACACTTAAAAAAAATATGCGAATCACTTCCCGTTTCGATTACACTGTTCATTTTAGACGACAAATAAGTTATTATAGGACACAAAAAAATAAGTTTATGTCTTAAAAAAATGACATTTTTTTTTATTTATAATGTGTCAGATCTAATATTATTGGGGAAAAAAGACAAGTAATTTTTTTTACAAGTTTACCTAGGTTATCTCCAATTAAAAAATATACGAAACAATTTTTATTTCGATTACACTATTCCTTCTAGGCGGGGAAAAAATTATTTGTTACATATTTTATCTATTATAATGTTACTAATTAAATATTTAAACAACTAATTACAGCATGTAAGAAATCAATTAATTTTTTTATATAGAAAAAACTCTGGCGCGATGCGCTGGCAAGCATACTAATTATACCACACAAAAATCTCATTTTTAACGTATTTTATCTGTTGAAATTTTAGTAATTAAACATTGAAATAACTAATTATAGCACGTGAAAAATATAAGTTTATTTTTGGGAAAAAAATTACAATATTCTTATTTATAATGTGCCGGATCTAATATTAGTGGGGAAAAATGCAACTCATAAAAAAATTATCTACATTATCTGCGATAAAAAAATATACAAACCACTTTCCATTTCGATTATACAGATTTTATCAATTATAATTTTATTAATTCAATATTAAAATAAAAAAAATACAATAAATATAAAAATAATTAATTTTTTACATAGAAAAAAAAAGCTGGTGCATCGCGCGGGCACATCGCTCGTAATTTTCTAAAATTGGTATCAAATTCTTAAATAATATTTTGATACTTTCATTAAAACTAACAAAAAAAACATTAATTTGCTTATTAATCACATCATTATTTAAGTAAACAAAAACTAATTACACCATCTATTTAGATTAATTATCGAAACAAATCGTAAGGAATAAAAAAATGATTTAAAATATTGAGTATTCATAAAACTTTTTGACTGATTTTAAAGGGAAGAAATCCTAAAAATACCCCACTAGCAAAAGAGAGAAAATAAAAAAAAGGGAATAGCAGGCAGGCTCTGAAGATTAAGGGGAGTGTTTGATATAAAAAAAAGTTAAGAAATTGTTTTTATTTATTTAAAATTAATTTTTTTATATATTTTTAGATAATTTTCATGATATTAAAAATAATTTTTTAAAATTAAAAAAATAATTTAATATATTTTTAAATAAAAACATTATTAAAATTAACCGAAAAAGATGAAAAGGAGTCCCAATAACGTCACCGTCCACAATTTAAAAACAATAATAAAAAAAAGAAAACAAAGCAAGTAAAAGCCAATTTAACGGTTCGATTCCATCTCTTTTCCCTCCATTAAAAAAGAAATTAAAAAAATAAAAAAACTTTATCCCGTAACCCTACAGTACTACTGTCAATCACTCTTGGTAGTCTATTATGCAAATATACTATTATTTCATCCCTCATCTTCATCGTCATCATCATTTCTCAATTTTTCATCCACCTCCACCCAGCCCTCAATTTCCTCCGATACACACACTCACATCCCCCGCCCTGTCTACCTCTCTCTTGCAATTTGTCACCTACCCCTGTTTCTCTCGCTAAAAAAACTTATTTTTACTAAAAATCTCTCTATCTTTTCCTTTTACTTTCTCTCTCTCTCTAAAACGGCATCCATGGACCCACCTCCACCTTCATTATTGATCCCTCCACCACCTCCACCGCCCAGCGCTCCTCCACCCACCACTGCCATCCCCTTTACCAATGAAGCCATCCCCCATTTAGCTCCCCTTTCCAACCCTAACCCCACCGTAACCAATCCTTCTTATGCTGAGGTATTTTTTACAGCCTAAAACATATTAGAGAAAAGTTGAGAAGACTTGTTTTTTTTTTTTTGTCTAATCTGGGTTTCTTTTTTCTTGTTTTGCTAGATGATATATTCAGCGATTACAGCTTTGAAGGAACAAGATGGGTCAAGCAGGATAGCGATAGCAAAGTATATAGAGAGAGCTTATCCTGGCTTATCATCAAATCACTCTGATTTGTTGACACACCACTTGAAACGTTTGAAAAGCAGCGGGGCGCTTGTTTTGAACAAGAAATCTTACATGTTACCCAGATCTGACAGCAACGCTGACATCAACTCTACTGCACCTACTGTTTCTACTAACCCTACTCAGATTCAGCCACAGTCTGCTCTTCCTGTCTCTTCTGCTCCTCCTGAGCAGAAAAGGGGCCGAGGAAGGCCTCCTAAAGCTAAGCACAATGGCTTTGCTCCAACTCCTGCTCCTCTGCTTGCTAATGGGCAGGCACAGACTGGTCTTGGCTTAAATGTAAGTGTCACTGCACAGCCTCTCTCGGTTGGGTTTCCTGCCGAGCCCACCTCCTCGACGGTGAAGAAAAGCCGAGGACGGCCGAAGAAGGTGACGGTGACTGAAGGTGGGCCCTTGGCGGTGAACAAAGGAAGAGGGAGGCCACAGAAGACTGGATCTTTAGGGTCCAAGAAGAGTCCAGGAAGGCCCAGAAAGCCTAAGTCTTTGGTGGGTGCTAAAAAGGGCCCCGGACGTCCACCTAAGAATCAGTTAAAGCCAGTGAATGTTCCTTACGCTGTTGCAGCTCCTACTGCTACTGATGCTGCAGCTGTCTTTAATGTGGAGTCACCAAGGCCCCGAGGCAGACCCAGGAAGGGTGTAGTCCTGGCAGGAGCTGGTGCTGGTGTGGTGGTGCAGGCTAAGCGACCAGGCCGCCCACCTAAGTTTCCTGTAGTTATGAAGCCTAAGCCGAAGAAGAGTTCGGGCAGGCCTGTTGGCCGGCCGAGGAAGGTAAATGTTGTTATTTTTAGACATTTTTGGATTTAGGTTGCATATGGTTTTCTGTTATTACAACGTTATTTTTGGTTTTGTTATGTTTGGTATATTCCATTATTGTGGGAGTAATCTATTTACTTGGCAAATATTTAGGTGCTTTCTTTTTAATGGGTCGCATTAAGTTTTGTAAGCAGTGAAGGGCTTGTGTTTTTTGAGAGAATTATGCTATTTATTATTTATTATACTGGTCTCATTATGAGCGAACATAATAGGAATTATATCAAGTTTCAAAATGCATTTGTTTTGCATGCTGCATTTAATATAATTCTCTCAATAAAATTAGAGAACGTGATTAGAATTGTATCGAGACTCATAAATGCATTTGGTTTGCTCACTATATCTTGATCTGTAGGGATTGTAAATTTTCTTTGCATTTTGTGGGACATGAAAAGTGGATTGTTATTAGTTCTTTAGTTTTAGTTAGATCACACTGCACTTGTTTCTTATTTTATGATAAAAAAAAACAAGAGGAAAGGCATTGCCTTGTTTCAATTTGCTGTCCTGCAAACACAGAAAATAAACATGTCAGCAATTTTGAGAAAGCAAATTTGGTCTTGAGATTTTAACTTAATTTTCTCTCAAATACTTATCTTTTGAGGTGGGTCACCCCCCTCCCAAAAAAGGTTTTGAAAAATTGAGAATAAGCTTAGATTTTGAAGCGATTTAATCTAAAAATAACAACTACATGATATTCCTGCTTTAAATCTGGCCTTTATTCCTTTTTAATCATTTTAATTTCTGTCATCTACACAACTCCCCACAGAAAATTCAAAACCTCTTTTCAGTAACTTTATGCTATTTAGTTTCTGTCAACAATTCTGTTGGTTGGTAATATTTTTCTTTTTTTATCAGTATCACAATTCCGTGAATTTGACAATTCAAGAAAAATGGTAAGTCAGAAGTTAGAGAAATTAGTCGTGTGAAGGTAATCGATCTTCTAAATGCAGATGGCCTTGTTTTCTAAATTTTAATAAATTGTTTTCTTTTTGTGTTGATTTTTAAGTCAATCGTATGATGTTAAACTGGTACCTTTTACGAGTAGAAATGCATCAATCTCCATTTTGTTTTTTATGTTCTCGTTATCTGTTCATGCTGAATTAATTCTCATCTATACTTATTTTGGAAACAAGAATGCAAATGCACCATGGGCAATTACCAGAGCATTTGAGCCTCAGGCCGAACTACATGGAGATCTTAAGAGGAAGCTCGAATTTTTTGTAAGTCAGAGAACAGTTTTTCTTGCACTTTTATTAAATATACTTTTCTTTGTGTACTGTAATTTACTCTGTAATATGTTGCTTGCAGCAATCAAGAGTTGAGCAAGCTGTTGTGGTGCTAAAGCCTCATTTGACCAGTGCCACAGTCAGTGTAGTTGCTGCAATCCAAGAATTAGAAGGGCTTGCATCAATGGACATTAACGTACCATGGAGGGAGGAACCTCAACCACAGGCGCAGCCCCCCAGGCCCAGCCCCAGCCACAGCCCCAGCCACAGCCCCAGCCACAGCCTCAGCCGCAGCCCCAGCCCCAACCCCAACCCCAACTGCAACCACTGCAGCAACTGTTCCAGAGTTAGGAGAAATGGACGACGATCATGAATTTGTTTGTAATGTTAGAAACCTCATTGTCAGGATCAGGGACTTGTAAGAAACTTTCTAACCAAGACAGGATTTAAAAACCAAAAAAGTATGTAAAGGGAATTAGGGAGGACTAATTGTTGCTGTGAAAATGAGGATGTAGTTTGTTGTTTAAGTGACATGGGTTTCATTTTGTTTTAGATTTGAGATGTCATTATGCTTTTAGTACATTTGAACGAAACTTGAATTCCCTTAGTGTTAGCAGTGATTTATGCACAATCTTTGTCCCTCAGCTGAAGACGAATATCAGATTATTTATATCAATTCTGTCATAAAATGTACTTCAGATCTTCTTCGCAACTCTACTATCTCATTGGTATCATTTTGTGGAAATGTCAATTGATGCGACATGCCTGAAGATTAAGTGGAGTCTAATCATTGTAGCTTGCACATTAATGAGCATTAATATGCATGGATATGGATGCCAACAAGTGATTTGATCTTGCTGTGCTACAATTTGGCTGGCTTAAATTATTCGATCTAACGAATAAAATCTGAAGTTACCATCACAATAATTTGATTATTACATTCTCACTGCCGTCCTTTTCTGCCTTTTGCTTGAACTTCATAAGTAGGATGGAATCTCAAGTACGGGTTTCAACAGAAACTGCTAAATCAGAGTGTCGGCTTTTAATTTGGTACAATAATTCTTCTTTCAATTGACATCAATAGTTAAATTCCAAGAGTCCCTTAACTGCACAACCCCCTTTTTTCATATATATATAAAAAACTGTCTCCTTCCTCCTCTTTTTGTAGCTGCAGAGGATAGACTCTGATAATTCAGTACACAAGTTAAAATCAAAATAAAGTACAGTTTCCTGCACATGCAGACATTTTTTGTTATAGATTTCAGCTTAGAAGGTACCTTTCCTTTATCCTTTTCTTATCTCATCAGGAAAAGCCTGATACCTTGTCTGGTCAAACTCGAAATGGCTTCTATTTGGATATGTTTAATTGTAATAGATACGAGGAGGCATAAATTAAATAATGTATTTTTAGCATGTTTTTATTATTGTATACGCTCCAGCTGGAGAGTTGTACCTGCAGTTAAAAATAGATGTGGTTGCTCGAGCTGCTATATTTGACAGAAGATGGCATGAGACGAAAGAGGAGGCATAGTATATTTTTTTACCATTGGAATCACTATTTAGCAATATCACCGTTGGAATCACTGCTCAGCCATATGTGATATATGGTGCCCGACGATGGAAGTTCTCTCATTCAAAACTGAAGAGAACCCAGGGAGAACAACGACCATTTTTTTTCGAAGCATTTGTTGATCAAGAGAAACAGAAGAAGAAGAACAGAGGCCGAACAAAAAAGTTAGATTTTTTCCTTTCTATCTATTAACCTAGGTTCTTGTTTTTTATTTGTTGGATTGCAACGACACTGTCTGTTTTGGGGATTTGATTTGGAATGTGATGCCGTGATTTGAGGTTTTTCTTATGGTTTTGACAAATGGGTTTTTCTTGTTTGTTGTGTATTTAAGGAAACATTGATCTGTATATGTGTAATCATTTTTGGATTTGCTAGAATGGTGTTTGTTTGTGATCTGGTGAGACGGGTTCGTATTTTAACAAACATTTGCATCAAAAGTTGCAATTGTCATGTTTCTAGCTCCACTCAGCATTGCCAGTGTTTTTTCTGTTCGATTGCATGAATGATTTGATATATATGGTTGCTATTGTTATGTTTCTGTGAGGTGTACCCTTTAATTCTGTGTTTGTATGCGTTGTGAATTGAATTTAGTTGAGCAGATTCTGTAATGTAATGTGTCTTAATTGATATTAGAGCTCGTAGTAGCGAGGTTTGTGTTTTTACCAGTCGAGAGAACACGAAAGTTATTTCTTCATCCTGTGCAGATTTTAAGTCATGGCACAAAGTTTTCCTTTTATGTTTTGAAGTCTGATTTTATTGTGTTCGAGACAATTTTATTTATTTACTTGATGCATTGTCTTTCTGGCTTTTAGTTGATGCAGACTATACTCTTCTCATGCTGATCGCTTCTCATTGATTCAAGAATCTTCACAATATATATATATATATATATATATATATATATATATATATATATATATATATATATATATATATAAGAACTGCGTTTAGTTGAGTGGATATTGATGAAGTTCTTGTAAATGTGCCGGAATGTAAGCCTTTTTAGCATCTGATACTTCAACAGCTGGTAATCATCTAATGCAAGTTAGGCTTACATGGATATTACTTGTTTTTTTATTTGGAAAAAGAGGGTCAATTTTTGAGTACCACAGTCATAAGTGAATTTTATTAATCAATTGCAAATCGAATACATAAGTGAATTTGTTTAGATAATTAGAAGCAACAACACGTCAGGGGTTGCATATATGAGATATGTTTATGCTCTTGTCCATTATTTTCCCATCATCATTTTTCTTCTTGTAGATGGAGATGTTGCGTGTGACTGACTTGCAATTTTGGTTGTCATAGATTTTTAGCTTGTTGTTTGTGATATAAACATGAAAATGTTATCCTTTTGAAATTGTTTGATAAGTTGGAATACGTGGTTTTTAATAAGCTTATGTAGAATGTGTGGTTAACCTGAGGTGGGATCTTTGACTTGAGGCAAGAACTTGGATGTTAAGGTCATTGTGGCTTTCATTATTTTCACAATTGATAGATTTTTGCAATGATAACATAAAAGCATTTACCACATTGCATGGGAGTGATTCCGTAGTTTATTGCGGACATCTTTCCCTTCGTCCCATTGATGAAAGTTCCTTACACCTTGGTTTTCATAGGCACAAGTAACTTTTATTTACTTTGCTTAGTTGTTGTTTTCCCTTTATTGTTTTTCGGTAAGCTTTAGTGAGTCGACTTTCCAAGATTCATGATTATTATTTTTATTCCTTGTTTATTTGTAGTGCTTCATTTCTCTGTTTGTTTGGATTTTTGAGTTGTGTTTGTGGCCTGAGTCTTGGATCTCGTTAATATGGCTGTTTTTTTGTTTGGTTTTGGGAAAGGGAGGGGAAGCAAGGTGAATGAGGGAAAATGCCAAATTTTTAATCATCTCTGTTTGCTCTGACAGTTTTCTTGTTTCCCATTTTCTAATCACATAATAAATTTTCATAATGGACTTGGTAATCTTCAAGGATGATCATAATTTAATTAGCTTGGTAATTAGTGATGTTTTCTTTCATAGATTTTATGACTTAACAAGAATCCAATGCTTGAATATCTAGTCAAATTATAATTATTTTTTCTGGGAGTGAGGATTTCTTTATTCTGGTTAGGTTTTGTATTCAAGATTTATATATTTGATTGTCCAACAAAGATTTAGAAAGCGGTGCTTATCTAGAAGGATGGATTTCATACCCTTTTCAGAATGCAACAGAACGATTATATATTTATGAACTAATACAATTTTTTTTTGTTAGATGGACGCAAATTTGCCAAACTCATTCACCAACTTTCTTATAAATGAGTCCGAAGATATTGTGTCTCAACCAAGTGATCCTACTCAACTTCCTAAAAAATTATATACAAAATAATTACTTTATATTTAAAATAATATAAAAAATGGTTCTTCAAAATGACGTATACCATCTGGAGCACACATGTCATTTTTACACTATTCAAAGTGTCATTTTGAAGATTTGCCTCTTCAAAATAGCACTCCCCATCGGAGATGCTCTAACAATGGCAACATCTCTTCCTCGTATTCAAATGTTGATTTCGAACCACATAAACTTTCATTTGGTTTCCATTTGTAGTGCTAAAATTGATCGGTAAGCTCGGTTAAGAAAGCATTTCACTTAAAAATTTAAGTTTATAGATGAGGTCCTATAATATGATTTATATTATTTTTTAACATCCTTCTACAAGTGAAAGTTCTTTGGACTTAAAACTTGCATAGACTTATATTATCTTGTGCTTGATTTTTATCAAATAGAATAGAGATGGGTGGTGAGATTCGAACTCGTGACCGTTGGGTCAATAAGACTCTGATACCATATTAAGGAATCATCTCATCTAAAAATTTCAATTTTTAGATGAGATCCCAGAATATAATTTATATGCCTAAAAACCATCAATTTACTCCTGGAATTTAATGTTCTTTTGATAAGTGTTAAAGCAAAAAAATTACACGAGTCTCATCCTTTGAAAATGTATTTTGTAAGCTCAGGTGAGCGAGTAAAATTCTGGTTGTTCTAGATTATAAGAAGTACACACTTTAACTTGAACTCAAAACTTGTTGTGCAAATCACAAACCTTTTACCATCACGTTAAGTCTCTTAGGGACATTAAGCAATTTCGATAACCTTGCAACAACTTCTTCTAGCATGTTGGCTGGTATGAATAGCTGATATCAACCTCGCTGCCACAAAATGATTAGTATTTAACAATATTTTTTCTTAACTATTTAGTAGTAATCTTATAGCGGTATTAATTTATATATACTTTAACCTCATATTTTATTTTATTTTAAAGTTTATATACACCCACATAAAATTGTTGTTCATTTTATTTTTTCGATGTGGGATAAATATAAATTGTCTACAACTACATGTATTGTTTTTTTCTTATGTTGGATAATCATTCTACACTTTATATTTTTCTTCATAATCTTCATTCACATGATTTTTTTCACTATGAGATAACTATATATAGTTTACATCTGTATAAATTTTTTTAAAATCTCTCCATGGGGTAATTATATAAATTGATTCATATAAAATCTCTTCAATATGGGATATTAAAATTTCAAATATATATATTTTTTATTTTTCTGGATTGGTATGTGTCAACTCGTGTAATATATGGCTTTATTTTCACTGGTTGCTTGCTATAGTTTTTTGTTTCTTTCTTGTTGCCAAATTTGAATTGTCGACTTGTCAATGAGGTTACTTGGAGTAAGGGGAATTAATTTAAAGGTCCGAGGCACATTGATAATTCAAGGGCGTGGTCCTATCTAATGTTTGAAGTTTGAACTTCTTAGTGGTCGGGGCACTTAGTCAATGTTTAATGGATAAAGTTGTTTTTCAAAGTATTTGTCGTGAAGGGCATTTTTTCGCTCCGCCATCCCCGGGATTAGGGAGACAATGGCGCGTGAGAAAAAATGGTTGTTTTATAGTCGTAAAAATTACGACTATAATTATCGGAGTCGTCATCTTGTATTAAGATTACTAGGAACCTAGTGGTCCGTGAAAGTCTTGGATAAGGGGACTTGTTGTGCAAAACGCATCACCCCAGTCGTTGCCTAAGGCAAGTTGCATTGTTGTTTGATTGTTATTCCTAAGTTTGATTTTTTTGTCTTTTCTAAAGTTCGACGTAGATTTCTCTTCGTGAGAGAATCTCTACCTCGTTAGGAGTTTGAAAAACTAACCAAAAGAATTTTACACTGCATTAAAAAAAACATTTTTTTGTTTACCTGTGTACTTTACAATGTAATTTTACACCGCAATAAAAAAAATATTTTTTAGCATCTCCAAGTGTAATTTACAATGTAATTTTACATCGAGATAGCTAAAACAAAAATATTTTTATTTTTTTTTATATTTTGGCCAAATTTAAAAGGATAATCGTAAACCAGTAACGATATCCAATTTTCGTTTTAAAATATAAGAAAGATGCAACATATTGTTTTTTTACGAAAAAAAATATGGAAAAATCTTGGAATTCGGTCGTATGGACTGAAAACAAATACATTTTTTTGTTTTTTAATAATATTTTTGTTTTAAAAAAATAAAAATAAAAATTTTAGGCAGGGCCTAGCCCAACCAAATGGGCCGTCCCAGCAAAGGTGGGCCAAATACCCATCTCGGCTAGACTTGGGTTGGGCGAGAGCACCCTAGCCCAACCTCAAACACGATGCATGAATTAATTCATGCAACGTGAACAGATAAAGTGGTGGTCGTCCAACCATCACGAGAGGCTCACTTGCCACCGCCGTTGGGTAGAGGAGATTGAGGTGGTTCTTCTTGTTGTGGTGGCGTCCTAAACGGAGACTCGTGGTGGCCGGGAATAGCTCCTGAAGTGGCGGTTTGTTGTTGTGCTCGCGTTGCTACTTGTGTTGTCCCCGTTGTTGTTTATTTATTTTGGTTTGTTTTATGGGAAAGGAGGGAGGTGAATGAGGGAAAATGCCAAATTTCAATCATCTCTGCTTACGTGATCTGTTTTCTTGTTTCCCATTTTCTAATCACATAACAAATTTTCATAATGCACTTGGTACTTGTAGCCTGGTAATTAGGTGTGCTTGATGGATCTTCAAGGATGACATAATTTAATTAGCGTGGTAATTAGTGATGTTTTCTGTTGTAGATTTTATGACTTAACAACAATCCAATGCTTGAATATCTAGTCAAATTATAATTATTTTTCTAGGTGTGAGGATTTCTTTATTCAGCTAGGTTTTGTATTCAAGATTTATATATTTGATTGTCCAACAAAGATTTAGAAAGCGGTGCTTATCTAGAAGGATGGATTTCATACCCTTTTCAGAATGCAACAGAACGATTATATATTTATGAACTAATACAATTTTTTTTTGTTAGATGGAAGCAAATTTGCCAAACTCATTCACCAACTTTCTTATAAATGAGTCCGAAGATATTGTGTCTCAACCAAGTGATCCTACTCAACTTCCTAAAAAAATATATACAAAATAATTACTTTATATTTAAAATAATATAAAAAAATAGCTCTTTAAAATGACGTATACCACTGGAGCACACATCAACAAAAATGCTATTTTTACACTATTCAAAGTGCCATTTTGAAGATTTGCCTCTCCAAATGGCACTCCCCACTGGAAATGCTCTAACAATGGCAACATCTCTTCCCTGTATTCAATTGCTGCTTTCGAACCACATAAACTTTCACTTGGTTTCAATTTGTAGTGCTAAAATTGATCGGTAAGCTCGATGCTAAAATTGATCGGTAAGCTAGGTTAAGAAAGCATTTTACTTAAAAATTTAAGTTTATAGATGAGGTTCCAGAATATAATTTATATTATCCTCTAACACCCGTCTTCAAGTGAAAGCCTTTGGACTTGAAATTTGCACAAACTTACATTACCTTGTGCTTGATTTTTATCAAATAGAATAGCCGTGGTGAGATTCGAATTCGTGACCGTTGGGTCAATAAAGCTCTGATACCATATTAAGAAATCATCTCACCTAAAAACTTAAACTTATAGGTGAGGTCCCATAATATAATTTATATTATCATTTAAAAAGTTGTACTCTGAAAATGATAAAAAAAATATTTCTGTAACGTAGAGCATACAAGATATGCCTAAAAACCATCAATTTACTCCTGGAATTTAATGTTCTTTTGATAAGTGTTAAAGCAAAAAAATTACACGAGTCTCATCCTTTGAAAATGTATTTTGTAAGCTCAGGTGAGCGAGTAAAATTCTGGTTGTTCTAGATTATAAGAAGTACACACTTTAACTTGAACTCAAAACTTGTTGTGCAAATCACAAACCTTTTACCATCACGTTAAGTCTCTTAGGGACATTAAGCAATTTCGATAACCTTGCAACAACTTCTTCTAGCATGTCTGGCTGGTATGAATAGTCGATATCTCATTGACATATAATGTCATACTTTGTATGCTTTATATATTTTGATGATAACAATAAAAAAAAATGGGCTAATAATATGCTTGGATGAGATTAAGCTATAAACAGGTTTTATTCAAAGAATACATCAACAAGCATAATGGAGTTCAAGAAGAAATCACTCCAAGAAGTCCAAGATGCAAGCAAGTGAAGACTTAGAATAAGTGTTCATTTTAGTGCTTTGTGTAAATCTCAATTTCTATCTTGATAGCACAAATTAAAATGAACTCACACACTTCACAGTGCATGCATTAAAAGGATTTGATGATTAAAAGGATTAAGTCATAATCAATCGGTTCAAGAAATTCAGAAAAGATAATTTGTCAAAATAGATTTCTGCATGAACCGGTCGACCGCTTGAGGTATCCGTTGTGAACCGGTCGACCGCTTGGAAGACAAATTGTTTTATCCGTTGTGAACCGGTCGACCGCTTGGTTTTGTCCGTTGTGAACCGGTCGACCGCTTGATATGGCAGTTGCACTAAAACGGCTAGTTTCTTTTAGAAACTTATAAATAGGTCTCTTAATTGCAAAACAAATAACACATAACTTTCATATCTTATATTGAGGCAATTAGAAGTGCATAAACACCTTCATATCATCAATCCTCATTAATACTCATATTTGTGTTTAAATCTTCATATCCTAACACAAAGAGTATTTCTCATTCTCACTACACTTAAACACCTTCAAATATCCTAAGTGCTATTAAGTGAGAGAAAGAGATTTTAGATCTTCATTTGTAATATCCACACTATTAAGAGTGTATTGTTGTTTTACTAAAACAACCATTGTGAAACTCTTGAGAGTTGAGTATAAAACTCTTGGTATTGGTGAGGAACATCACCAAGGAAAAATCTTGAAGAGGGACATCTTCAAGTGGAAAGGGAAAATCTTGAAGAGGGCATATCTTCAAGTGGTGTAAAGTCTTGGTGTGGATTCATCAAGCAGAAATTGTAATCTTGTTACTTGGTTTAGTAAGAGAGTACAATACTCAAGTACGAGTTGGTACTTGAGTCGTGGACGTAGGCTTGCCGAACCACGTTAAAAACCCGAGTTAGCAATCTCTTTCCCTTATCTCTTTACTTTCAAGTAATTGATTTTAGAATTGCTATAATTATTGTATTTGCACCAATTCCGCTTTTAGGTGCATAGTTGCTTTAATCCATGAATTACAACAATATCAACCCGTTGCCACAAAATGATTAGTATTTAGCAGTATTTTTTTCTTAACTATTTAGTCGTAATCTTATGGCAGTATTAATTTATACATACTTTAACCTCATATTTTATTTTATTTTAAAGTTTATATACACCCATATAAATTGTTGTTTTATTTTATTTTTTTGTTGTGGGATAAATATAAATTGTCTACAACTACATGTATTGTTTTTTTTCTTATGTTGGATAATCATTCTACACTTTATATTTTTTCTTCATAATCTTCATTCACATTATTTTTTTTTCACTATGAGATAACTATATATAGTTTACATCTATATAAATTGTTTTTTGAAATCTCTCCATGGGGTAATTATATAAATTGATTCATATAAAATCTCTTCAATATGGGATATTAAAATTTCAAATATATATATTTTTTATTTTTCTGGATTGGTATGTGTCAACTCGTGTAATATATGGCTTTATTTTCGTTGGTTGCTTGTTATAGTTTTTTTTCTGTTTCTTTTATTTGCCTGCCAGATTTGAATTGTCAGCTTGTTAGTAGGTTACTTGGAGTAGGGGGGATTAATTTAAAGGTCTGAGGCACATTGATATTTTAAGGGTGTGGTCCTATCTAATGTTTGAAGTTTGAACTTCTCAGTGGCTGGGGCACTTAATCAATGTTTAATGGATAAAGTTGTTTTTCAAAGTGTTTGTCGTGAAGGACGATTTTTTTGCGCTCTGAACCCCGCCATCCCCCTGGATTAGGGAGACAATGACGCGCGGTGAAAATAAGGTGTGTTTTATAGTGGTAAAAATTACAACTATAAATTAGGAGTCACTAGGAAACCTATTGGTCTGCAAGAGTTTAGGTAAGGGGACTTGTTGTGCAAGGGGAAGACGCATCACCCCCAGTGCACCTGCCTAAAACAACCTGCATTGTTGTTTGATTGTTTTTCCTAAGTTTGATTTTTTTTTGTCTTTTCTAAAGTTCGACGTAGATCTTTCTTCGTGAGAGAATCTCTACCTCGTTAGGAGTTTGGAAGACTAACCAAAATAATTTTACACTGCATTAAAAAAACATTTTTTTTGTTGGCGGGTGTACTTTACAATGTAATTTTACACCGCAATAAAAGAAAATCTTTTTTAGTATCTCCAAGTGTACTTTACAATGTAATTTTACACCGAGATAGCTAAAACAAAAATATTTTTTTTTTTTTTTAATATTTTGGCCAAATTCCAAAGGATAATCGTAAACTGGTTACTATATCCAATTTTAATTTTAAAATATGAGAAAGATGCAACATATGTTTTTTTTTTAAAAATAAACATGGAAAAATCTTGGAATTCTGTCGTATGCACGAAAACAAATACAATTTTTTTTTTAAAAAATTAAAATAAAAATTTTGGGTTGGGCCTAGCCCACTCAAATGGGTCGGCCCAACAAAGGTGGGCCAAATACCCATCTCGGCTAGACTTGGGCTGGGCCGAGAGCAGCCCAGCCCTAAACATGGTGCATGAATTAATTCATGCAGTGTGAACAGTAAAGTGGTGGTCGGCCAACCAGCACGAGAGGCTCACTTGCCACTGTCGTTGGGTAAAGGAGATTGAGGTGATTCTTCCTGTCGTGGTGGCATCCTATACGGAGACCCGTGGTGGCCAGGAAGAGGTCCTGAAGTGGCGGTTTGCTGTTGTGCTCGTGTTGCTCTGCTCTGTTGCCCCGTTACTCTTGCTCGCCGGAGTCGCCTCTGCAACTGCTGGAGTTCACGGTGAGCTCGCTTGTGATGGTAGGATGGTTCTTGATGTTTGGTTGGCTGCTGTCGGAGGAGAGGAGGACTTGCAGAAGTCCATTTTTAGAGAGAGAGACACCTTCGTGGGGAGAGAAAGAGGGAACTGCAGGGGAGAGATAGAGAGAAGGACACTAGAGATGGAGAACAACAACTGAGGGAGACAGAGGTATGACTTTGGGTGGTGAGAATTTTTAGCCATGGTCGTTCCTGCAATCTCCAGTCCCCGTCGTCCCTGTTTTCTGAAAATGCTCTGTGTTTTTTTCTCCAATTTTCTGTGGTTTTTCCTCCGTCTCTCAGTCAAAATTTCCCCTTGTACGTGTATTATTTTCCCAGTTTTCACCCCCTATTAACTGGTCTTCCCCCTCAGTTTTTTCTCAGTATTCATCCTTTTTCCATCAATTTTTCTTTTGTCTTTGTTCTTCCCCTGTTACTATCAATTCCTCCTCTCATTCCCCCCTTTTTTCTGTGTAAATTTGCTTCCTTTTGTAGGCAACATGCAGCATGGTAAGGCATGAGAAGGGTGTCCAAAGTATGGGGTATTGAGTGTGAGAGTGAGAATGGTGGACATGGTTGCAGAATGGGTGCAGCATGTTGTTGGCTTCTTCTCTATTTTTTAAATTGAAATAAAATAGATTGTGACAAAAGATTTTTCGATGGGAAAAACCAGGAAGAACAATGTTTTTATCTTATCACCCGAAAAGTCTCGTCACCGAAAATTTTGATCGTCTCAATTTAACCAACATTAAGCTTCCAAACTTAATTTCTCACTAATTAAGCCTTTAATAAAATTAATTTAATCTATTTAAAGTATAATTACACTCTTGCTCCTAATTGAATCCTTCAATTGGGCTCTCAATTAATTCCGGTGAGTTTCGTCACTGAAAATCTCAATCTTCTCAATTTAACCCAAATTAAGCTTTCAAACTTAATTTCTCAGTAATTAAGCCTTTAATAAAATTAATTTGACCCATTTAAAGTATAATTAAACCCTTGCGCTTAATTAAATCTTTCAGTTGAGCTCTCAAATTGGTCGATGACAAAATCGAATCAACCCATAAAAATATAATCATGTCGCCCGACTTAATTTCTACACAGATTTATCAAATGATAATTTTTTTTCTTAAATCTGTATTTCCTCTATTTTTGGGGACAAAAGAGATACGATTAGACTCTCGAAAACAACCAAAAAATCCACATTGATTTTTCTACCCTCGCTAGCCCTTTTTATTTTATTTTTAATATTTTTCGGTATATTTTGGGGAGTCACCCAAAAATTGGATGATGACAGTGTTTTTCGTTCACATTGATATTTTAAGGGTGCGGTCCTATCTAATGTTTGAAGTTTGAAGTTTGAAGTTTGAAGTTTGAACTTCTAAGTGGTTGGGGCAGTTAGTCAATGTTTAACGGATGAAGTTGTTTTGCAAAGTGTTTTTCAAACTATTTTTCATTCAGAAATGTATTAAAATAATATTTTTATTTTTTAGACAAAAATCAATATTTACTTGGGCTAGCATAAAAATAAATATAAAATCAGTCTTTATTAGGGATAGCACCAAAGTTTTTTTTTATAAAAAAAATCAGTCTTTAATTGGGCTAGCAAGTTAGATTGGTGTCATAATTATAGCAGTTACTCTTTCCAATATTAGTGATCGAAGTAGTCTCCCTGAGTCGTTGTCTTGCAACCTTCTCATGAAATATTTTTTAGGTCTATGGTTTTTGGCTAGGGCTCAGTTCCTCGTAAAAATAATGAAAATAAAATAAAATATAGAACTTTTAAAATTAATGCTTGAATTATATGGTCATTGTCACTTATACTTGCATAATTAAAGCATCTATCTTCGTTGATTTAGAAGGTATTTGATATTATGTTTTAAAAGCACTTTACAAAAAATGATTATCATTTATGCTTGCATAATTAGAGTATTAATCATTATTGATTTAGAGGGTATTTGACACTGTGTTTAAAAAACGTTTTTAAATTATATAAGATTATCTTCTTTTTTTTTTAATTGAGTCTTTCAATAGACAAAATTGAGCGTAATGGCCTTTTCATTATAAAATATCAAGTGTCTATTTTAAATGAAAAACTTTAGTTCAATGACTTCCAACAATTTCTTTCCATTTTGTTTTAATTACAAGAGTAAATATTCGCTTACATTAATAGAAGAAGAGAGTTTGCTCCACAAAATATATATAAAAATATATCCAGAGAATAAGTTTAAATTACTAATCAAAATTGAATCTCCCCTATGTTTTTGATGAAAAACAAATGGTAGATGAATCTAAAATCTATAGCCTATAATCTAAGACTTTTCCCAATTTATATTAACAAAAATCTAAATCTAAGACCCATTTAATCTTCATCTTATCTCATTTATTGTATAAAACTTATATAGAATCTTTCAAATATATGGATGTAAAAGGTATAATATTTATTTTTACGATTAATAAGAGATAATAATTTAATTTGAGATTAGTGATTAAGAGAACCACTATTTAGATTGATCAATAATCCTCAATATATATATTATAATTTTATAATCTATTATCATGTTTACTTATCTCATACATACATACATACATTGGTGTTTTATTTTGTATTAAATAATAAATAGTACTTGTTAACAGATATCTAAATAGATATTTGAAACCCAATAAATAAGGTGTGAATTTATAAACAATTTACCTTATTAATAATAGATAGAATATAAATATAATAAAAAATGTACTTGTGGATACTCGTCAAAATTTGTTTTTATATTTTTAATTAACTTAATTTCATCTCTAAATAAATGTCTAATTTATCATTCCAACTATATTTTAGATTAAAACATTAAAGTCTGCAATTTGCTTAGCTTACAATGGAATTTTAAAAATAAGAATTAATAATATACAATCACATTACTAATTATGTAGCTTGACCTTGAATCTTGTCAAAAGTTAAATTAAAGACTTAATGTATATTCAGCTTAACCAACTCATTTAATGTGATTATGGATTTTCATGATGGCATATAAAAATTCAATAATTCTTGAATTTTAGGTTTATGGTGTTTTTATTTTTAAATGTTAAATTGATAGGTGGTTAACTATGTTAGATGTAAATAATAAATGAAAATAAGCTCAATTAGGTAATTGACATGAAGAATTAAGAAAAAAAACCAAATTTCTTAGTTGGGGTTCTTAGAGAAATTTTAAGGAAATTTTTTAAATAAATATGATAGATAGATAGATAGTGAGATAACATGGATTATTGAAGAGAAACTATGGGTAAGAACCCAGGGAGGGCAACCCAAATGGGTTAGTAAAAGGGGTTAGTGAGATGGTTGATTTATAGCTTAAAAACAAAGGAATCTAGAGTTGGTTTCTTTACAAAAGTTGTAGATATGGATGCTATCTTTCAAATAAATCTAGTTTTGATTAATTAAGAGTTATATAAATTCAAATATGAGCTACAATACGAGTAAAAGTCTAAAATAACATATCTCTAGATAAATCTAAAATAACATATCTCTAGATAAATCTTGGATGCTACTGTAATTATTGATTTTAAGCTTGAAAACAATGGAATTTGGAGTTGGTTTATTACAAAAACTATAGATATGGATGTTATATTTCCAATCAAAATATTTTTTTGTAGATCTAGAGTTATATAACTTCAATATTACTAGCTCTACATCTTAGCTTTCCATATAGACAAATCAAGCCAAAATTGAATTTTAAAACTTCAATTATGATTAAGACACTAGATAATGTTACTGAGTTGGCTAGGCTAAATATTCCAAAATTAAACAATTTTTAATTTTTGCTTAAAATATTCATTGAATAAGGGTTTTAACATATGACTTTATATAAATGATTATGAACATACAAAATATTTCAGGGTATAGGACTTCAAGAATTTCCTCGCTATTAGCTTGAAAATAATAATTGAAAGTGAATTTAAATAAAGTTATGATGGTGGTTGTATTGTTGATGATAATTAAATCTCTGGTAGTACAAAAAAGTCTGTGGAGGAAATTGGACAACAACATAAAACAACAACACTTCTACAGACTCTTGGTAGGTGCTCGACACCTTGATTTTTAGAATTTTTAGATGATGTTTTGCATGCATGCATGCATGCATGCATTTATGTATGTATGTATTATTAGTATGTTATGGTTTTCTTAGTGTCAAAGTATAATTGTGTTATGGAAAATAGGAATATGACAATGATGTAAAATTATATATCTCAGTATAGAATATGATATAAAATATTAAATATTTTTGGGTAGAGGGTGTTAATAAAAGAGATCAAATATGATGTTAAAGTTAAATTTTGATGGGATAAATAAAGTAAGCACAAAGAAATATAAAAATATTGAATTATAAAGTCAGTATGTAGGCTTATAAGTTAAAAGAAGATGATGAATTCATAAATAAAAACTAGTATTGAGGCTAAGATTAAAAGAATGGATTATAATGTGTTAGACTTGTAGTACAAATCAAAATATTTTACAAGGTATATTAGTTAAGTTGTAAGGAGAACATGATGTGGAAAAGAGTGATTTGGTAAAAAAATCTATTACAACAATAGATTGATTAGTATACTAGGAGATGGATACTAATGATATCAATTATATTGATGACTAACAATAATTGATATATATATATATATATATATATATATATATATATATATATATATATTCTTTATATTGATGACTAACATTAATTGATATATATATATATATATATATATATATTCTTTTGGTTTTTTTTCTTTTTGGACAAAAATATCCATGTTTTATGTATTTGTGCTTTTAAATTTTATTTTTATTTTTTTTTCATTTTATTTTTTGTACTTATCATTCTGAAATTTCAATTTATCTTTTGGACAAAAAGATTCATATTTTATATATTTGTGTTTTTAGATTTTATTTTTGTACTTATCGTTCGAAATTTTAATTTATGTCGGTTACATTGTATTTTATTTTTATTTTTATTATTATTTTCCAGTTCCAAAAACATTGTAGCAATCTACAGTATTTTCTGCGCCATGATAAAAGGATATATATATATATATACATACATACACACACAATAAAACGCGTCCCATTTTTACTGTGTTAATTCATAGTAACACCTACTATTAATATGTATTTTCGTAAAAACCAAACGGTTGTTGAAGTAGCGAAATGGTCTAAAAGGCGTCAGATTAAGGTCTCCTCCGAAGACATGAGTTAGAATCTCACTCTCAACACATTTCTTTTTAGTGAATCCACATTAAAATTAGTGTTAATATATATTTTCTAGAAAAATGAACGAATGTTGAGGTGGTCAAGCAGGTCTATGAGGCTGGAGATAAAAATTCCGTTTGAGAGGTTGGGGGTTCAAGTCCCACTCTTGATAGATTTCTATTTTACTTAAAAATATGATTAATTTTTTTTAATGATGATGATAATTTTCTTGCTTTTTTAATGATGATGATAATTTTATATTGGTTATTTCGTTGAAACCTATTAAACAGATAAATTTATATCGATTTAAAATTCATATATTTTATAGAAAACTTGCACTTCACGGGAATTATGCACAAATTTATTATTTTGACCAAAAATATATTATAAAAAAACAATTAATATTTTTTTGTGTTGAAAAAAATACAGTGCCGCTCGCGACAAGGCGCGGAAATTAGCTAGTATATATATATATATATATATATATATATATATATATATATATATAACATGATTATTCAAATTTATTTTATTTTATTACTACGTAAGCAAATATATAATGGCTTATGCGTGAGAATATAAAAATATTATCACCCTAGATCTCTAGATGTTCAATATGAATATGCTCTTAGACCAAAACTATATTAATCAACTTTGACAATTATAAGTTAGTATTTGAAATGCCATTGCTTCTAATTAAATAGAATATAATCATAGAATTTAAAATAATTATACATGAAGAAATAATTTACATTTGACAAATTGTCTTTTTTAAACATGGTTTTAAGCAATGACCTAGAAATATTTCAAGCAATGTAAAAACAAACTAGAACATTATATTGCCAACAATACTCAAAGAAACAAGACCTCCAAATACATGTAATATGTATGCCCAATCATAAATAATCAACTAGTCCTTTATCGCTTTTGTTAGGGTAGTCTTAAAATTTATATCTAACAATTTTAATTTGATGCAATTGCCCATATAAGCACTAATTAGAGGTGCTCACATAAAGCATTCTTGTTATACTAGCCGAGGTGCTCACATGTTTTGTTATGTGGGTTCCATTTATTAGAAGACTAGTCAACATGGTGATGTTCTAGTGTGAATGTCATCTTACCAACATATAAATAAAAGGTGTGTGTATCATGCCTCCATTGCTTAACCAAAGCTGCAATCAATATATGATCAAAATGTATACCACATGGTTGATTGATATGATAAAAACAAACATTGAAGCATTGATAATAAATGGGTGGACATGCCCATGCAACTCTATCAAGTTATGTTGTGGAAGTGTTACAAGATCATTATTATAAATATCAAGTAATTTAGGTATTTAAACAGTTTAAATAATTAAAAGTACTTAATTAAAATTATTATTCAAAAATGTTGTTAATCTAAAAATCTAATCTTTCTACTCTAAATAACATCATGATGATGTTAATCTTGCATGTATAAAACTGACTTATCATTACAACCTACTTTAACAACCAATTACTAGTGTTTTTGACACTCTGATAAGTAGTTAAAACTTTTTTCTCTTCTAAACTATACTACCCTCAAAGGTCTTGTAACGATAAATTATTAGCCTTTTTCAATCAAATTAAACATTTATATAATTGAATTGAGAACAATAATTAAAGTTTATATAATTTATGACAAATACAAAAAATACAAATGTTTTCTAGTTTAAGAAGTTTTCAAATATAACTTGAAAAATGCATGAAAGTGTTTTTTATTAAGATTTTATATGATCATATTGCATTTTAAGTATTATTAAGTTCCTTAACTTAAACATAGTTTATAATAATAAGTTTGATAACATCAGATAACTTTAATTAATCATAAATGCTTAGTTTTTAATAGGTTTTTAAAATAAGCATGTCTCATAATCCAGATGATTGATTGATGCATTTAATAATTGAAATTAGGATTCATGTTGTCATAACCCAATTTTGGGTTACTCCCCAAAATAAAATAAAAATAACAAAAATAAAATAAAAAAGATTTTGGCGTCGGCGGAAAATCACGGTGAAAAATTTGAATATTTCCTGAGCTGAACCATATCTCTTTTGTGCCCAAAAATGAGAGAAGATACAAATTAAAAGTAAAAATTAAGTCAAAAATCATAATTGTATTTTAAATAAGCCAATTTGAAATAATCATGGGCTAATTTAAAGTATTGTTACATTTGAGAATTAATTTAGGGTCCAATTGGAGAATTTAGTTAAGTGCAAAAACTTAATTATGCTTTAAATTGGTCAAATTAATTTTATTTAGGGCTTAATTGATGAAAAATTGAATTCTCAAGTTTTATTTGGGCCCAATTGAGAAAATCAGAATTATTGGAGGTCAAATTGAATTTTTTTCAAGCTAATTATGCAAATTAAGGGTCAAATTGAAAACAATTAAGAGTTTAATTATCAATCAAGGGCCAAATTGCATAAATCAAAGGTAAGAGACCAAAGTGAAAAAGGCGCTCAAAGTCAAGGGTAATGTTGAAATTCGGCCAGGGGTACAATTGCAAAACATTGAAAATTTTAAACCAATTAAGGATGCAATTGAAACAATCATAAATTGAAGGACTAAATTGCACTTTCACCTTACCCAAAACAGTGCACCGGTCGCCACATTTTTGCACCTCACCGTTGCTTTACCTGCAACCCATCGACCAGCCGCCTGAACACCACCGCCGACAGCCCACCAACAGCTTCCACCATGCCATCTGCTGCAGACCACCACGCAAGCCAAGCTTGCCACTGTAGCAGGCAGAAATCACCTATAAATAGCAACCATGCAAGCTGCAGAGGAGGGGGAACGGGGGAGAAAAATTTGCAGAAGAAAAGAGGGACAGTGGAAGATAGGAAAATGGAGAGAAAAACACAGAGAAGAGAGGGAAGTTTTGAAAACTGAAGAAACAAAAAAGAAGAGACAGAGAGACGAGGGAAGAGAGAAAACAGTGAAGAGAAGAACAAGAAAAAAAGAAAAAACCTGGAGACAACTCTCTCTCTAAACAGCTCCGCCATCTTTCTCTCTCTCTCCACCATGGAAGGCTATTCAACCACCGAACACCTCCCTCATCATCACCTCAAAGCTTCCCCCTCAATGCAACATCCAGCCACCTTCTCCAGCTCCGGTGACAAAGAGTAGCAGCGAACGACAACCATAATCGGCTACCTGAGGCCCTCATTTCGGCCGCCACAGATCTCCGTTTCCAAAGCCACGACGATAGGAAGGACCACCTCGATCCCCTTTACACGGTCGCATTATCGGGTAATGCTCTCGTCGAAGTCGACCATTTATCGTTCACTGAACGTAAATAATGTTAATTCCACATTGTTCACGTTCTTCGTCATTTTTTAATCGACTTGGGTTGGGTTGACCCGACCAGACCTAAGAGGGGTGTATCTGTTAGCCCATTATGGTCGACGACCAACTATAACCTTGTGGGCTTCGACCACTCACGATGGGTTGTCACCGACCTCACAAATAAATAAAAAATGATAAAAAATAAAAAAAAAACTAAAACAAAAAAAATATTTTTGAAATATATATATATATATTTATTATTATTATTATTATTACAAAAAAAAATCAAAATACAAAATGTGTTTTTGTTCATACGGCCGAATTCCAAAGCTTTTCTCATTGTATTTTTCGTAAAAAATATGTTGCATATTTTTCCATATTTTTTAAAACAAAAATTTGGATACTGTAACCGGTTTGCGATTATCCATTGGTATTCGACCAAAATTTAAAAAACATTTAACAATTTTTTGGTTTTAGCTTTTGTGGTGCAAATTTACATTGTAAAATACACCCGCAAATAAAAAAATATTTTACTACAGTGTAAAATTACATTGTATAATACATTCATAGATTAAAATAATTTTAACTACGGTGTAAAATTACATTGTAAAATACATCTGTAGATAAAATATAACTTATAACTGTGGTGTAAAATTACATTGTAAAGTACACCCACAAACAAAAAAATATTGTTTTTGAAAATGCAGTGTAAAATTTTAACCTAAAAAAAACAACCAAACAACAATGCAGCTTGCCTTAGGTAGGGTGCAACGGGGGTAATGCGTCTTCCCCTTGCACAACAAATCCCCTTATCTAGACTCTCGCAGACCAATAGGTTCTTAGTGACCTTAATACTAGGTGGCGACTCCTAATAATTATAGTCGTAAATTTTATGACTATAAACAACCCCACAATTCACCACGTTGTTGTCTCTCCGAATCCCTGGGGTGAGGGTGGGGCGCGGGGCGCGTCAAAAAAATCGCCGTCGCGACAGATGGCGACTCCACTGGGGACTTCGTTGGACTAAGCTTTGTTTGTTTGATTGTTTAGTTTTCAAGTTGTTTTTGCACGTATTTTCTGCTTTAACACTCATTTTTACTATTTTAACATGCATTTTACTCTCAACTCATGCATAACATTGAATTTGAATTAATGCCATCATGCATTTTAATTTAGGTGGGGATTAACGGTCTGCCCCATGACTTTTAGTCGGGGTTCAGATTCGTGAAACATCCTACTATGAACGGAGTGTTTACTTGATAATGGCGGTCATACTATGCCCCAACCATTTCTTGTAAGCCCCCACACCACCTTCACGTGAGGCGGTCACTGGGTAGTTCATAGACCCTTTGAGACCAGGTAGAAAGCTTACCCATCATGTAATGACTTAGGACTTGTCTTTCTATCTAAACTCCCCGATAATTTACCTAATGTATATATACATGCACTTGCATCCACATGCATCCATCACTGTGTATAACATATCATCACTAGATTTAAATATAGGTCCCCGAAGAGCTCCTACCAATCGACTCCAACAGAGAAATATGGAGGACGAAGAGCGTGCGCGCCGTGATACTCATTTCCAACAAGAATTGGATTCTCTGAAGGCTAGTGTGGCTAATCTCACCAGCTTACTCGAGCAAGCACTGAGAAATACCTCTGGTGAGGGTCCTTCAACTAGACTCGCAACGGCTGATCAAGTAGAAACAATGAATCACCACGAAGAGGTGACAGGAGAAAGAATTCAGGATCCGCAGCAAAATCCAGTACCAACACATGCGCCAACCCCAACAGTCATAGAAGCATCAGAGGGTATTGGACAAGATAAGATGGCGATGCTAGAAGCTAGGATAAGAGCCATTGAAGGGGTAAATTTATATGACCTAGTACAAGCTGCAGAAATGTGTCTAGTCCCGAACGTTGTAATACCAAAGAAGTTTCGTGTCCCTAAATTTATCAAATACACTGGGACACAATGCCCTGTCACTAACCTAAAATCATAATGTAACAAAATGGCAGAAGGAGTTCATGATGAAAAATTACTGATGCATTTTTTTCTAAGACAGTTTGAGTGGGGCAGCTTTGAATTGGTACATGAGACTAGACAACATCAGGGTCCATAGCTGGAAAAATCTGGTAGATGCTTTCATCAAGCAATATAAGTACAATATGTACATTTCTCCTGACAGAACAAATTTGTCCAACTTGGAAAACAAGGACAAAGAAAGCATAAGGGAATATGCTCAAAGATGGAGAGATCTCACTGCACAGGTACATCCTCCACTTCTAAATAAAGAGATGATGACATTATTCGCCAACACGCTAAGAGCCCCTTATTACGAACATGTGATGGGAAGTTCAGCGCAACAATTCACGGATACTGTAGCTGTGGTTGAGCGAATGGAACAAGGAATTCAAAGTGGAAGAATCCTCGCACCCGTGGAGAAAAATGGCTTTGAAGGCAAAAGAAAAGATACCGAATATTTTGGAGACGATTATAAGGGTAAGAGCAACCAATTCCAAAACTCCCATCACCTCTCATCTCAAATCTCCAACATCAATCTTCAAGCCAAAGATCCATCTAAAAATTTCCCGAAAAGAAATTACCAGAAAACCCAAGAACAACTACCTCCGATACCTTTGCCTTTGGATGAGATATATCAAAAGTTAGTAAGTATGGGGAAAATAGCTTCTGAACCCCAGACACCTTTGTAACCACCTTACCCTGATTGGTACAAACCTGATCTCACTTGTGAATACCATGCTGGAGCTGCAGGTCATAGCATCCACACTTATGGTGCTTTCAAGAAGAGACATGCATTTGATCCAAGCAGGATGGATAACATTTGATTAAAGCAGGGTAGAGGAAATTCAGATCCTGCATCCAATTAAGCTTCACGGAGATGGGGTACCAAGTGTTTGCAACATGGAAAGTGAAATCAACAATAACTTTTGTGTTGATAAAGTAATTTCCTCTTGTTTTGGTCATGTTTGGACATTATGTTTTGACTTGTCGGTAATCTTGCTTGTAATGACATGGGCCTTTTGTTGTTAAGCAAACCTTCCTTTTCAATGATCATGTATTCTCTTATGTTTATGACGTGTTCTTGCTTTTCTGCCTAAATAACACAATCATATATCCTTTCATCTCCAAAGTGTCCATGATCCCATGATTTCATAAAGATTTTTGGCAAATCAAAGTCTAGTACGAAAATGAATGCCAATGTGATGTTTATTTAATAAATGTGTTCTGGAAATTCAAAGGTTTTGATTGAAGGGTGATCTCATACCACCAAAATCCACATAATAAAGTTAATCTCTTAGCCAAACAAATAATCCAAAAAAATCAAAAATTTGTTTCGCATGGAAAAGCAAAGCTTATTGATTCAGATTGCATGTTTTTGAAATGATAAAAGGCCATCTTTGATATGCCATCACAAAGTCTCAAATATCCTTTGCAGTCCCTATTTGAGCCTAATAATTATTTCTTGATAATTAACCCTGACAAAGATGACACCCTACACCTGGGCAAGTGCAAAAAATCTATAAAAGAGTCTGCAATGACAAGTGACACCCGAACAAAGATGGGGGCATAAACATAAAAATGGTTTTAAAACACTATAACAAATTAATTGAATATTTTGATAGTACTTAAAATCTAACATAAAAAGCCCAAACAAAATACTAGGGGGCATATCACGATAAAAACCCAAACAGAATACTTGGGGGGCATTTCAATTCAACATGATGTTAGTGTCAAAAACCCATGAAAAAACCCAAACAAAATACCGGGGCATGTCAAGAAAAACTCAAACAAACACTGGGCCATGCTAGGTCACTATGAAAATCAATCACGAGAGTTAAATGGAGTTCTAAGAGTAAGCACTAAGTGATCCTTAGTCTACAAAACCTTAAACACTTTTTGAGCCTACAAATATCTTTTTTTCGTAACCAGTAACCTAAGCCTACGTTACAAGCCTAATAAAGTCATTTATGATCAAATACGGGTTATCTGGATCAATAAGCAATGCTTTTCCATTTAAAACAATCCGTACAAATGTTTCACACGACCTGATCAAAGCCTTCCTGACTTACGAGATTTGCAAATATTATTTCACATTCTTGTCAAAGTCAATAAAACCTGACAATGAGATCACTTGAATTCTTTCAAGAACAAGCTTGTTAAACAAAGGTCAAAATGGTTTTTGTGCTTGGAATGACTTTGAAATTCCAAAAGTTTTACATGAAATTTTACGACTATAAACAACCCCACATTTCACCGCGCGCTATTGTCTCTTCGAAATCCCCAGGGTGACGGCGGGCGCGTAAAAAAATAATCGTCGTGACACATGTAAAGAGACAAAGAGAGGGTTTGGTTTTAAAAGAAATCCTAGTTAGGTTGGTTCTACTCAAACTAGAACACCAATCGGTGTTTGGGTTATATATTGAGCTATAAACATTAGATTCTAGTGTGGTTTATTTGGATGTAAAGATAAGATATAGACCTAAAACATTCATAGAAAGTGTAAGATAAAACTATTTAAAAAAATCCTTGTGTTATCAATGAGCTAGTTTGTTTTCTAAAACATAAAAAATATTAAGACAAATATGAAGATGGTGGCATGTTCGATGATATATTTTCGGAAAAAATAGTACGACTAGTTTGATTTAATTTAATTTAAAATCAAACTCTTTTAAACTAAAAGTCATAAATCTAACAAAAACAATGAATTTAAATTTTTTAGATAGAATAGGTTATTTTCAACTTTGGTAAAACAAAAAAGGCGCATAATCCATAAAAAATAAACAATAAAAACTAGATGAATCTTTAAAAGTTGGCTTAATTGCTATGTTGTAGGTGGGAATGAATTATCAAAAATGCAAAAACAAATTCATATGATGTTGCCTTTTAAAAAATTCAAAGAAATTTTGAGATGTGTGTCATTCAATTGATTGTGTTGAATTATTTTAAATAACTTAGACTAAACTTGAAATCTAAGGAATGAACATTTGTTAATATGATAGAAATATATATAAATAAAAACAAGAAAGTCTCAAGCAAACTATACTGCTAGCCTTGAGTCAACAAATCAAACATATGTCCTAAAACATGAAATTGAAATGACCCCATAAACAAGAAAGAGAAAAATATCATCCAAATAAATTATTTGAAAAACAACTTTAAAAATATCAAAGTCAACTTGGGTTAATCTTTTAGATCTATTACCTAGGTCTTGAGACCAAGGTGACATTGTTAAAGGCAACCTTGAAAAAAGAAGATGTAAGACTTTTAATAAAAACAAATTTGAAGGGATTAAAATGAAAAAAACAATGTAAAACAAAATAGAACAAATAACAATTAAGGAAATAGGACTAAATCTTACTTAAAATTAATTTGAATTAAATATTTAGCTAAAAACAAATGAAATTCAATATTTACAGGGGAAAATGAAATTAAATGTTTAGATGTAATTTAAAAAAATCAATGAAGAATTTGAATAATAATAGTAATAAAAGAATTAGAATCAATTTTTAAATAAGAATTAAATAAAAATAAATTATTAGGGATGGAATTAAAAATAAATTAATCAATTAAGAAAATGATTCAAAACAAAAAAATATGAATTTAAACAACAAGGACCAAATCGATAGAAAAATTTAAAACATCGGATGTCCGGGAAGAAATCAAAAATAAAATCTAATCGGAAATAATTAATGTAATTTAAACAATTTTACAAGAAGAGAAAATAAATCAAAAGAAAAAGAAATTAAAGGGATGCTTATTCTTTTGTATGACCAACACTCAATTTGAAAAAAAAAGAGAAAAGAGAAAAGCAAATTCACACCAAATCATATTGAACCACCATATATGCACCACCTAGAGAGCAAGAGGACATCTAGATGAATCCAATGATGTTACAAAAGCATGATTAAAACCACTAGAGTGAGCCCGATTCAAAGGTGACAGAGTTCCTAACACGTTTGAGGCACACATCAACATCTTTTTTCAATTTTCTATGTTTTTACAAAAATAAATTCCCTTGGAACTAAGCAATAATAACAAAAAAATGATAATGAAATTACAATAAAGCCCACAAAACCAAACTAAAAAACTTTTGGATGTTAAGGGTAATGGAGTAAATACATTGTTCATTGAGAAACATAATTACTATAAAGCGTTTGCACCAAAATTTATAGCTTTTTACTCTTTGAAATTAATACAATAATTTTAATATTAAAACTAATATAAAATCACTAAAATGCTTCATTACCCTGTAAATAACAAATATTAAATAACCAAAAAACCCTATATATGTATCTGATCATTTGTCTTTTTAAGTATGAATTATGTTTTTTTGTAGCTTAGGAAAATACCTAAATACCCTCACATCCAGGGCTTCCATTTTATCAATCAAAGGAAAAATGGTAATTTAGTTTAGCGTGAAAAAAATGCTTGAATCCCAAGTCTTTAAAGATGTGAAAATACACTATGTCTTGATCTATAGTGGACACACACAATAATTTACCTATGTTAGTTAGAATTCTCTTTAATAATATGAGAAAATAAAATATATACCTTTTATAAAATGATGTGTATGTGGACTTTAAAGATTAAGAGTTTGGTTAGTTAGGCTTGATACTATAACTGGGTCACTCTAACCCCACAATTCCAATCCATTTCATGTATTGAGAATTTCATTAGTCAATACAAATACATGCATAAAATAAATTACAAATTAATATCATAGCTACATTATTTCCAATGATGTATTTTATGGAAATCTAAATAGAAATACTCTTCTCCCCTGTCAACATCTTCTACTTTTCCTTATGTTTAATGCAATTTTAATTTTGAAAATTTATACTAAAAATATTTAGAATAAAAGATAAGTACTAATTTGGGAGGTTCATGTTGGCTAATTGTTATATTTGATGTTAACACAGGTATCTCAAGATAATTATTGTGTGAGCGAAGATTATGTTATTCTAGGATTTAATAAATATTCAATAAAATATGTTGTTCCCCTGTATTGTTGATTGTGTACCTTCTCATATTTGGATTTTATCCTTGTTTCTTTATTGATAATTTCTTTTATTCAAAAATATTAGTCTAGTTTTTTAATCTAAATAAAAATTAGAAATCCATTAAAGTGGTTATTCATTTTAAATGTTTGACTAAGTTTACATGTTGTTATACTTTCATGTGACTAAAGATTGAAAAATATGGATTGTTTAGGGTGCCATATTTTAGAGCATAAATAGTATTCTGATAACTCTTTTAAAAGAAACTCAAAATGAAAAGAGATGGGTAAGTGGGGGAAATAAAATATTATATTTAATAGAGCGCATGACCTTTATAAATGAGCCTAAAGGTGCTATTAAGGTTAAAATAAAGACTAAAATTAATGAAAGAACTAAATGATAAAGTGTTTGGGTGAACCCCAATTGAAAATCGGTAACCTAATTGTAAAATGATAATAAGTTTGTAGATGAAATAAATGATAAAAAAATGATATGATCCCACTTATGCTTACAATTAGGCATAATATAAGGTGTAAATTACAGAGGTTTGAAGGAGTAGTTAATGTGTTAAGTTAAGAGGTCCATGTTAATAAAGAATCAAATATAGTACCATGGACCTTTGGATATTGTTTAGTTAATGTGTTAAGTTAAAATTACATGAACAAAAAAACATACAAAGTCACACGTAACCTAAACAAGTCAAAAAATTAGGATAAATAATCTACAATGAAAAAAATATATGAGCTAATTGCCCTCTATTTCACAGTAGTCATAAATATTTTTTTTGCAAATGAAAATAAATGTAGGTTCTTATATTTTGTTTTTATAATACTATAGATCTGAGATAAATAAATGCCTACAAAACTTTCAGTTCTTACCATAGCAAAAATATTTACAGTAATTATAATAATAATAATAATAATAATAATAATAATAATAATAATAATTTATTATTATTATTATTATTTATTATTATAATAATAATTTTATTATTATTATAATATTATTATTATTGCATATTAGGTTTTTATATATTCATTTTATTATTTTTAAGGATTTTTGTCTTAAATGTTTTTATATATTTTTTATATTAATACCTTAAAAATATATATGTAAAAATTGAAGAATTTTTTTTTAAATTCTCAAATTAATTTAATCTTATTATTCTAAAATACTTCTAATATAATAATATGAAGAACAAATCTTGAAAAATAAAAAATATTTTTTTTATAGATAGTGGCAACGATAATATTGTTAGTAATGATTATAATATTAATTACTTACAATAATTGTTCCAATAACGGCTATAATAATTGTGATAATTTAATAATCATGATAATAAAAATAAGAATAATATTCAAGATAATTCATTAATCAATGTTGTTTTTGTGAAAAATTGACTTCCATAAACTTTATTATGTATGATATTTGATATCTAATATTATATGAAAAAAATATACGAAGATACACATAGACAAAACAGGTGAAAATTTTGGTCAAATTATCTACAAATAAAAATATATGAGTTGGTTGCCCTGCGATACGTCGTAGACAAAATCAAATTTTATAACATGTAAAAAAGTAATAATGGTTCTTGATTTTTTAATAACATTATACATTAGAGTGAAATAATCAATCGACAAGACTTTCAATTATTTAGTTTTTTAATATATTTATTTTATTATAGATAATGCATTCAAAATAATTAGAACGATTATTTTAAAGGTTTTTCTCTTAATTGTTTTCTCTTGCAATACTTTGAATTGTTTTAGTTTTTGGTTAAATTATTTATATATTTTGTTTTTATTTCAGCCCATATACTTTTAATTTTTTTTATTTTAATTCCTTTATGTTTTAGATATATTTCTAAATAATCCCTATTTTTCCATGTTTATATATATGTGCTCTTAATTTTGGTTTTTTATTCTAGTTATTTCCTCTTTTGTTTAGGTTTTATTTCTTAGAAAAAATTATTTAATTCTTGATTTTTGGGTTGTTTTTGTTAAAAAAAATACTTTTAAAATATTTTTATATATAATATTTTAGATATAATATTACGTAAAAAAAGATAATATATAAACAAAATGGATAGACAAATTTGCCAAAGTTATCTACAATTAAAAAATATATGAACCACTTCCCTTGTGTTTTGATTACAATGTTCCCTTTAGGAAAAAAAAATCAATTTCTAAAAGATTTTATCTATTATAATTTTATCAATTAAATATTAAAATAACCAATTACAGTACATACAAAATCAATCAATTTTCTATATAAATAAAAACCCAACACAACACATGGGGAAATAACCTCATAAAGTTCTGTAATATGTAATCAAATATATATAATTATTATTACATTTTAAGATAGTGTTTAACTAGTATTTTAGCTTAAACAATTTAAAAATAATTAAGATATAAAAGGCATGTCTTATCTATTATTTTTATTTTAAAAAAACTTAAATTTTATTTAAAGTTATTTCATAGATATATTTATTCTTATATATTTTTGTATTTTCAGTTTTAAAACATTAACCAATAAAAATCTTAAAAAATAATAATATCTTGTGATTTGTGAGTGTGATAACTGAGGTTTTCAAACACGTTTTAAAAATATATTTCACTAAAAAATATTAAATTATTTTTCAATGTTTTTCATGATTTTAATGTTAAAAATAGAAAAAATGTAAAAACATTATTTTAATAAATTTTTAAATAAAAATTAATTTAAAAATCGACGTCTAAAAATGGTAACAGCTTTTCATTAAAAGGAAAAGTTTTTAAAGATTCATTCAGTTTTTAAACAATTGTCCGAATTTCGGAAGGTAACGGGAAAAGATGCCTGCAACGCAAAACGACAAGTCAAACATTATTCAAAGAAAAGAAAAGTTGGAAGCGGAATACTGGTTTCGATTTCAAAGTAAAATCTCGTCAACTTGCAAATTGAATATTATTCCATGCCTCACGAATTTACTACTAATGCCCCCACCATGGGGAGGGAGGAGCTTGAGACTCCTCCAATCCCATCTAGAGAGAGGGACCGAGAAAGAGACATAAGTTTTTGGACCTTCTGAAGAGAGAGAAAGGCATTGCTGCGAGTAGTTATTTTTTTTCCTTAAAGAAAAAGATTGAGATAGAGAGAGAAGGGGAGTGATCCAGTTGAGATTTGTTTCTGTTTCCCACTAAATTAATCTTTTTTTTATGGGACCTTGAAATCCTTGTCCCTCAGAAACTCCAAGTGGGTCATTCTTTCTTGTTTCATGAGTCCTACTCTCCCACTTGTTGCTCATTGGCTTCACTGCCCCTCTGCTGCATCTCTTACCTTTTCTTGTTTCCAAACTTAACCCTTCTTAAGTCCCATTCTTCTCTCTTTTCTATGTACCATCTTCCCTAAATCCAAAGAAAGATCCATTCTTTCCTGTCTTGGTATTGGTTTATTCTTGTTGGAGGCTATAAAGATCAGTTATGTTTAGGGTGATAGTCTTTGTCTGTGTATTGCATGCAAGTAAGCAAGGGTGTTGCTTTTCCCTGGAAAGGAAGCTATTTTCTTTCAATTAAAGCATCCGGGCATTCTTGATTTAGGAAAAGCTGAGGTATTGCTTGAAATGGTTTTTCCGCTTATTGGATTTGATGGGTTGATTTAGGGTCAGTTAACGTTGCGGGCTTTGGGACAATATCCGTGTTTTGCAATGGTTTGAACTTAAATTTGTGTTTCTATTGGTTGTATTTTAGTCTTTTAGTGATTGAGATTTCATGCTTGGCCCAAGACAATGGAGAGGTTTATGGCCAGATTTTTATTTCTTTAGCATTGAGCAAATTAGTCAAAGAATATGAAGAACTTTCTCAAGAAGCTTCATATCATGCCTAATCAATCAGAGGATGCCGAGGGATCAAATTCATCAAGAGGCCATAAGTCCACTAATGGATCATCCCCTGATAATAAGTCATTGCATTCTAGGTCACAAGACAATAAACCCTTTTCTGGCCTTTCAAATTGGTTAAGTTCAGTTGGTAATAGAAAAAGTCCTAGTCCACCATCATCTTCAAATGTGACTAGAGGAGAGAGGGTGGAGCAACCGGAGTCGATTAGTAGTGGTTTTGATGTAGTTTCAGAAGCTGTAAGGCGTGATTCAGGGTCTACCACCTCCAGGGATCCTGATATTGAGGAGGAGTATCAGATACAGCTGGCTTTGGAATTGAGTGCAAGTGAGGATCCTGAGGCAGTTCAGATTGAGGCTGTTAAGCAAATAAGCTTGGGCTCTTGTGCACCTGAGAATACTCCTGCTGAAGTCATTGCTTATCGGTATTGGGTGAGTTTGTCTATCTCTTCATTTCCCCTGTCTATTCTATTCCAAGTTTCTTTTTTCATAGTCTAGACACAGTAGAAAGTTATGAGGATTTTTTTTTTGTTGACAGCTAGTTGTCAAGTCAAATTCCTCTATGATACAATGGTTTGATGAAAATGTATATGAACGGAACTTGTTCGTTAGATTTTTCTCCTGGCAATTTTTAGATTGCCAATATATTTATAAAATTGCTTCCATGAATTGGATTGTCCCCGACATAAGAGAAGGAGAGAAAAATGGCTGATGAGGGTGCCATTATTAGAACTCCTATGTTACTGTCTTCATCCTTTCTAGTGCCTGTAAAGAAAGAAACATCTGAAACTATCAACCTATAGTATCATTATGGTACCATAAATAATATTTTTGAAGGTTCACAATAGTGCTCCTCTGTATTATAAACTCTAACTAGTTGGAAATAAAAAATAGTAGACAAATCTTGATCTTCACAATTTAGGAAATCTGAAAGATTAGGTAGATATGAAAGAAGAAATGGAAAGTTTTAGGGACCTTGTAACTCTATCAAGTTAGTGGATATTACAAAAATGCTGGTTGGAAGAGAAAAAGTGGAGGAAATGGAAAGCTTCATCGTTCTCAATTTTGGTATTATAAGTGAAGTTGTGGTAGTAAAGACAGGAGTGTTTTTGACAACTGTTTAGTTTCTTCTTTCCACATCTATCACTGAATGTTTATTAGTGTGTGAAGTTGGTTCCTTCAACTCCTGTGTTTTAATGAGATCAATGACTTGAATCATGCTTATTTGATCTTACTAGAAATTGAAAAGCAGTCTTGAATATTGTAGTAATGGAGGAAATACATATACATTTATGAATTAGTGCATGCTACTGGCCTACTGTCACCGGAAAATCAACTAGGAAGATGTCAGTGCTTTCCATTTGTTACCTTTTCTACATTTGGAAAATATAGCACAGGTCAATGTTTCTCTTTTGATTATGATTTCTGTTATCTTCTTTTTAAACCTGGTCAGCTGTCTC
Source organism: Salix exigua (assembly GCA_032356905.1). NCBI lineage: Eukaryota > Viridiplantae > Streptophyta > Magnoliopsida > Malpighiales > Salicaceae > Salix > Salix exigua. Next base: position 13,409,876 of record CM063602.1, on the reverse strand, counting down.
TGGCTTTGGCTTATATCTCATTTTTCTATGCACTGAAGATATTTGTAGACTAATATGAAGTTAAGATTATACACATTAGATTTATTCCTTCAGTTGACACAGTTTTCTCGAACTTAATTCATCACATGTTTATTCCTTTCTAACCAATCTCATATCGTAGATTTATGCATGCTTCACAGAATTACAATGCTCTCAGCTATGATGACAAGGTCTTGGATGGTTTTTATGATCTGTATGGAATCATGACCGAGTCCACAACAGACAAAATGCCTTCTCTCGTTGATTTGCAAGGAACACCAGTCTCAGATGGTGTCACCTGGGAAGCAGTGCTGGTCAATAGGGCTGCTGATGCTAATTTGTTGAAATTTGAACAGAAGGCGCTGGAGATGGCTGTCAAGTCAAGGTCAGAATGTCAAGTTTTCATAGGCAGTGCTTTGGTGGGAAGGCTTGCTGTTTTAGTTTCTGATTACATGGGTGGATCAGTTGGGGATCCTAGCAATTTGTCAAGAGCATGGCGCAGTCTTAGCTATAGTTTGAAAGCAACCCTTGGTAGCATGGTTTTGCCACTTGGTTCTCTTACAATCGGCTTGCCTCGTCATCGTGCATTAATGTTCAAGGTACTTCAGTTTTCATTTTTTTTTTGTTTTAGTGCTTGATACACTTCGTCTAGGTGCTACTACAATTTTTAGGTAAATATTTACTTCTTCTGACATATTTGAAAATTGTTTTGGACAATTTGATGAAGTTTATGCTTGAGAATGTTACCTGCTCACATTGAGCACACTTTCTTACTATGCAACATTCTTCAAGCATCCAACAATGAGTCTGTTGTGGAGAAAATTTTTCAATAGTCATGATGAATTTGTTGAAATCAATCATGAACATACTTAATCTAATGAAAAGACAGGTTCAAAACCATCCTCCACAAATTAACTGAACAGGTGTTTGATTTTTTGAACTCTAAATATCAGTAATGCTCCTCATTTACTCAGTAATAAACTTTAATAAACAATCTCTATCAAGTTCTTTAGGAAGTGGCCTACCAAGGACTTTTATTTTTTAAACGTAGTCTCTAACCTCTTCGAATACAGGTATTATTACTGCTGTAGCTACTAACACATCGATATTCATGCCTAAAGGAAACACTCACCCTGAGATAAGCTGGTTTCACCTTCTCTTGGAGCATCTGGTGATCAAATATTTGGATTTGCGATCTCCAGTGATTGTCCTTGGCACCTGCTAGCCATTCAATTATATTCTCATCCTTAAAGAAGTTACAAAAAATCAAATTTGTTGATAGAAATCTTGGTTTGAACCTTGTGAAACTTAGCATATGGAAATATGGTGTCTTGCATTTCAGAAGCAAAGCTGCAACCTGTGAAAGGGATTGACACTACTGAAACCCTTGAGGTTTTGCATGGCTTGTCTTGCTGAAGCTGTCATCACATCTTTTTCCTTAGGAAGCATATACAGCGTGTAATACGGTGGTATACTCTATGCCAGAGAGCAGAGAAAATTTATGCTGATCAATATTCTTTTCCTTAGGAAGCATATATACAGAGTCTAATACAGTGGTTCATATTCTATGCCAGATAGAGAAAATATATGCTGATCAAGATTCCCTTTCATGTTTTGTTATATGCTGAAAGCATGCTTATGAATATTTATTTCATATACCTCCACATGTCCGTCTTTGAAAATTCATAGATATATTGCTGATATAGTCTTCTGACCAGTTTCTGTTCATATTTATGAGCTTTAAGTTTACCATATTTCATCACAATTCTTTTTATGAGTGATGGTACTGTTTGGAACTCTTGGTTTCTTACTAATTTTCTCTCTTCTCCTTTTGGTTTCAATGATCACGTAGGTTTTGGCTGATTGTGTAGGGATACCATGCCGGTTGGTAAAAGGGCATTTGTACACTGGTTCTGATGATGTAGCTATGAACTTTGTGAAGCTCGATGATGGAAGGTAATTACAATTACAGTAATTTATTTATTTCTTCAAGTGGTGAAGTTTCTTAAATGAAATTCTGCTGGGTTGTTTAGGGTTTAGCTCACTCTTTGCTGTGCAGTCGAACAAAACATGATTAAGTATGCAAATGTGAGGTGCTTTACTCTCTTATGCTTCTAGTTAATGGATTCTTAAATGCAGATGAGGCTATTAAATTTTAGCTCTGCAAACTAGCTTATATGAGATTCTTGCACAAGAAAACTTCTGCAGGTGGCACAAATGATTTTGCAGTAATTTTCTTATGAGGTTTTTGCATTTCTGTAGCAGTTACCATTGATTTTAAATTCTATGGATTGCAAAATGGTAATTTGCCTCTAAAATTTGTAATATTTTGTTGGAAACGATTGAAATGCTTAAAAAAGTGTTTATTAAGGTGATAGATGTTGTGAATTTCAGGGAATACATTGTTGATCTAACAGCAGATCCTGGCACCCTTATTCCTTCTGATGCAGCTGGATCACATATAGAATACGATGAGACATTCTTTTCTTCCAGTCCTTTATCTAGAGACATTGACTCTTCTCATATAGCTTCTTCTAGCAGTGGACACACAAGTTCATTTGAAGAGCATTCAGAACTTGGGACATTGGAAAAGCAATCCAGATTGAGAAATATTGCTGCTGTTGGGAACCAATCTGATGGCAGAAGTGAATCTCATGAGGGGGCAAATTTAACTAGGCTGAGTAAAAGTGGAGAAGAATCTACAATGTCTTCAGATGATTTTGGAAAAACTTCCAATGCTGAGAAGGTGCCAGTGCGGGAGCTTCCTGGCAGACCTGTTTACCCTTATGCACATTCCCGCTCTCCTTCTTGGACTGAAGGTGTTAGTTCTCCTGCTGCCCGTAGAATGAAAGTAAAAGATGTTTCACAATATATGATTGATGCTGCAAAAGAGAATCCACAGTTAGCCCAGAAACTTCACGACGTGTTGCTTGAAAGTGGTGTTGTTGCTCCCCCTAACCTGTTTACTGAAATCTATGCTGAACAGTTGGATGTGTCTACTGCTGAGGCCAAGTCCCCGACAGAAGATAATAAGGTTGATCATAAACAGAGGACTGAAATCCGAAGTGTCAAGGATCAAGATGATCGTGTTCCTGCTCGATTTTTGCCTCGTCTGCCTCATAGGCTGCCATATAAAGCCAGTTTACTTGGTAATCTACCTGATCAATCTAAACCTGTGGAAGTTTCAGGGGTGAACCATCCTTTTGATTCACGGGAGATTACTGGACTACCCATACCATTACAGTCTGACGTTACTCTTGTGAAATATGTAAACAAAGTTCCTGTAGCTGCTGCAGCTGCTGCCGCTGCAGCTGTTGTTGCATCTTCTATGGTTGTTGCTGCAACAAAGTCAGGTACTGACACAAACCTTGAACTACCAGTAGCAGCTGCTGCCACTGCCACAGCTGCAGCAGTGGTGGCAACCACTGCAGCTGTCAACAAGCAATATGAACAGGGTGCACGAAGTGACGGAGATGCAGATAGTGCTGGTTATGAGCCACGAGGTAGTGGGGACAAGGGTAGTGGAGGACGCAGCAGTGGAGGCCATGGCTGTGAAAGTGGTGGCCAAGAATGTGATGCTTTAGGTGCCAATTCAGAAGGTGAGAGAATATCTGACAGATCAGTTGGCAGTGATAGCTCAAAGTCTGATGCTGCGATGGCTGATGTTGCAGAGTGTGAGATTCCATGGGATGAAATTGCCGTGGGTGAACGTATTGGACTTGGTACTGCCATTTGCATGTGCTGTTATTTTCATGACTTCATATCTACTGTCAATCTATTTTACTGTACTCCCAATTAGGTCTCCTCTGATTGCTTTGCATGCTTTGCGTTGCAGGATCATATGGAGAGGTATATCACGGAGACTGGCATGGAACTGTGAGTATTTTCCATTGGCCTCAGAAGCTAAGCTGTTTGCGACCTCTATTCTATATGAATGTGCCATAAAGACAATAAATGGCTTCCTGTTACTGATATTTTTTTGGAATGGTATACAAAATAAATAATGCCAGAATCAGTTGTTGAATTTGAAGATTCCTTCTCCTTTTCTCTTTGCCTGAATGGTGCACTGCTTGCTATCTAGCTCCAACAATAACAGCTACTATATGAAAAATTTAAATAAATTTGGAACCAACAATCTAAACAACCGAAATATGAAGGTTTTACCTAAGTGGCATTATTCTATGGTCATGTTACACTCTTTAATTGTTTTTCATGTTAGGAAATTAGGTCCTTTTAGATTCTTACAAGATTTTGATCAATTTTGGGGAAGGGAATCCAAGGAAACAAGTTTTGCTAAAGGAAAAAGTTGCAGTGAAGTTTGACCGCTGGGATTTCGTGATTGTACTAAACAGAATATCTGCTGATGACAATATATACTCCAGCCCAATGCTTAGTTATGAAAATATATTGATTTTGTTTTGACTCTTGTTTTTTGTAGGAAGTTGCTGTGAAGAGGTTCCTAGACCAAGATATTACGGGTGAATCTCTTGAAGAATTCAGAAGTGAGGTATAAGCCCATTCTATTCTTGCTGTTGTGTTAGGAACTCACTCATTGCATATCATTGAAAGCTAAGCTATTTAAATATTTTTATCATGCTTGCAGTTGAAGATGTCTTAACCTTGTGGTAATTTTTATATTATTAGAAAATATCTAGGTGAGTACACACATGAAGTCTCATTATTGCATGAGATAATGCAGCATCCCAGGTATCTCTTACTATAGATGATTTAGGTTAGTAGTCCTTTCAATTGATCATATTGTTATTTTCATATTCTCTAGCTGATCTGAAGAAACAAGGACATGCTGATGAAATAACTATGCTAGTATCGAGCACATCTTCCAGAAATTTATTGATTATTGCAACACTTTGTTAAGTTGATGCTATTGGTATAAACTCATATTCACATAAAATTTTCACTTTATGGATAATCTCCTAGTTGCCGCATTGACTTCGCAAATCATGATATGTATCAGTGTTGTCAAAGGCAAAAGGCTCTAAAAGGCGCCAAGCCTGTAAAATGCTTGAGGTGCTTGCCCGAATGAACCTAGATGATATGCTATAAATTAAAAAAATAAAAAATTATATTATATTATATAAATATAAAATATATATCCTACCAGTTAAGATCACATCATTAGAAAGTCAAAAGAAAATATAAAATATCATAACATAATCATATAAAGTTATATTTTTCACCCTTTAAACAACGAAACAATTCAAAGTAGCAAGTACCAAATATATTAAAAGGCAAAATTAAATATCATCATCATCATTCATTAATCTTCAAAAACATCTTCATCCACTATTGAAAAAAGAAAGTGTGGTTGGTGTTTCTCTTCTAAGTGTTCTTCATCATCTGTTTGTCTACCACGTTAATGATTTTTTTTAAAAATCCGTATTTTCTTTTTTATGAAAACACTCCTAAGTTGTTTCTTGTGGTAAATTAAAAAATTGGACAAATAGGTCAAAACATAAATCATTTTAAAAAAGAAAATCCAACATAAAATGAACTTCAATCAAATGCTAGCCTTACCACCTTGCACCCACTCTCAAGGCGCTTTCCTAGGCGGTGCCTCATTGAAATCCAATGGTTGAGGGTAATAAAGTATCTGGGGCCTTGAGCACCTAGGTGAGGCGCCAGTGCCTCTTGACAACACTGATATGTATATAGTACTCTGTTAAAATTTGAAAGTTTTTATTTTGGCTCTCCAATTCTTGGCAACCAATGGTTTGTTCCAATTATTAACCTTCTAGTTTGAGATCTTTGGTACACCTTTGCCTGCTTACAGCTAAACCAGTGAAAAATTTCAATGAAGGATTTCAATGCTTTGTTTGGTGTGCTATCACATTCTGGAAACTGTAGTCATTGCTTAAAATATATATAGGTTGAAGTAGATAAACGTGATTACCGGGTACTGGTCTTTCATATGTGTGCAGAGGAGATTGCGCAAATGATGTTATGTTTTTTTTTTGTCTAGCCAAATTACTGATCATTAAAAATTTGTTGCTAATACTAGCTGTCAAGGAACCATCTCACTTAAAAGTTTAAGATTGTAAGTGAGGTCCCATAATATGATTTATATTATTCTCTAACACACCCCCTCAAGTGAAAGTCATTTGGGCTTGAAACTTGCACAGGCCCACATCACCTTGTGCTTGGTTTTTATCAAATAGAATGGGGGTGGTGAGATTTGAGCTTGTGACCGCTGGGTCAATAAAACTCTAATACCATGTCAAGGAACTATCTCACCTAAAAGCTTAAGCTTGTAAGTGAGGTCTCATAATATGATTTATATTATTCTCTAACACTAGCTGCTTCAAATTTCATTTGTGCACTTAAAAAAAAAATGTCCTTTTGCAAATTAAGAGCATGTTTGACATTTTAAATTTTTGGGTGAAATACTTTAGTTTTGAATGATTCAAGTGTACCTTTCTGCTTGGAATTCTCAGTGAACTGTTTTAAAATTTTAAGGTGTAGCTGTCATATTTTGCAAATGACCATTTCTCTGTCTTTACATGTTAGGAAAATCTTTTCTTATAGGATTCCTTAAAATATGCATTCCCATAGTTGAATTTAGCAAATCTGTTTGTTGTTTGAATTGCTAGGTTAGAATCATGAAGAGAGTCAGGCATCCCAATGTGGTTCTCTTCATGGGAGCAGTAACTCGTGCCCCAAATCTTTCAATTGTTACAGAGTTTCTTCCTAGGTATGTTTGTGCTCTATAACGTCCATGTTCTTAATTTTATCTAAAATGATATCATCTGCAAGTAAATATTTGAATATTTACTTGGTCCAATGATCCAATGATAAAATTCTGACTTGAAATCATAAGGTACGGGTTTGAGTCTTGAGAGCAACCATTTTCATGCAAGCATGACACATTTTAGGACTGTCCAAATTCTCACACCCAAGAGCCCATTTATGTTGTATAAGCCTTTTGAAAAGAATGATATGATTTATTCAGGTGTGTGATGCAGGAAAAAAATAGCAATCTGTATGATCCTCAAGTACCTGTCTAGTTCATTGTTCCTTAAAAAAATATTCAAGTTCTGATACAGATGAGGTTGTAGCAAGTTGAAAAGCAGATCCTTACACTTAATGTTTTTAAAACCACTGAAATGGCTTCATCAGAAGAATTTGTATAGGGTCGGATAGCTTAAAGCCTGTATGTTGTATTTTGTCTGCAGACTTGTTTATTTGTCACTGGAACATTCATGTTTCCAGTGTTTTTTTCTTAGTCAAACTCATTATAGTCTTTTTCTTGTAATCTGTATTCTAATTTATTGACAAGATTTCAACAAGAGCTGCAGTTTCCTTGCCTTTGAGTTAAGAGCTGTAGTTTTTCTATACCAAATATTCTTGTTAGTTTGGGTGTATTGAAGCATGCTAATATTTTGCAGAGGTAGCTTGTATAGATTACTTCATCGTCCTAACAATCAATTGGATGAGCGGAGGCGTTTGAGGATGGCCTTCGATGCTGTATGATTTTGTTAATTTTGACCTCCATTTGAATATCAAATAGTATAAATTTTACTTATCCTGCTGAGTTCATTGGAGGTTCTCTTATGCATAATTGAAAATTTTCAGGCTCGGGGAATGAATTATTTGCACAACTGCACCCCAATGATAGTTCACCGAGATTTGAAGTCCCCAAATCTTCTGGTTGATAAAAACTGGGTAGTTAAGGTGTATCTTTTCACCAACATCTCTGAAAAATCATATGAAATATCTTCCATGTGCTTATTATTTTCCCAAGTTTTACCCAGCATGACTTTGATACTCCTTTCCCTTTTCATTTACTTATTAGGTATGTGATTTTGGGTTATCGAGGATGAAGCACAGCACATTTCTCTCTTCAAGATCAACTGCAGGAACGGTAAGCTGTGCCAGATAAGCTGTACCTGTTTATTTTTTGGCTATGAATTATATATTTATTTATGTGTATTTACAAGCAAGTAATATCATTTTGCCCATGCATCATATGGATTTATATTTTAAAATGGAGCATTATAGTGTGATTATTTGAAATTGTTCACTATCAGTAATTTTTTTTTTATATTCAAGGATTTGTACAAATATATTAAATGTGTTAGGAATAATTATCTTCAAATCTAATAAACACTAATGATTTTTTATTAGTTGAATAAGATAGAGTAATAATTTTTTGGTTTTAGTGCAATGTGATGAAATGAATATGATGAAAGAAGAAGAGATGAATAAATTCAAAGCAAATTTGAAGCATTGATGAGAAAGGGACAACGAGAAGAACCTTCTGATAATTGAGATTGAAATAGAGTTGGATAGTCTTTGTTACCTATTCTGAGCTTAATTTAGGAAAGAAAACATATTAATAGACCAAATTTTGAAATTAGTTAGTGTAAAATTTTGAATGCAATGTTGAATTTATGAGCCATAATGTTAGGCATACTTAAAATGAACCTTGTAGCACTTAGTACCTTTGAATAGAACATTGTATGTTACATATTGACACCAAAAATATCTTCTGCTATGCCATTTACATGTATTAATTATTTAGTGCAATCCGGTTCCTCATTTTATTGAATAATCACCTGTTGGTATGCTGCTTTTAAAACTGTCACTCTCAACAATTTAAATTTCTCTTACATCACTTTTCAGGCTGAGTGGATGGCCCCGGAAGTGCTAAGAAATGAACCTTCAGATGAAAAGTATGCAAATATTTCTAAAATTTGTTTTAACGATTATGAACTTTTCATTACACGCTTATATTGAAGTAAGAATCAATATGTAGGTGTGATGTTTATAGCTTCGGGGTTATATTATGGGAGCTCTCTACATTGCAACAACCATGGGGCGGAATGAACCCAATGCAAGTTGTTGGTGCAGTTGGATTTCAGCATCGCCGTCTCAACATTCCAAATGATATGGATCCTGCAATCGCAGATATTATTAGGAACTGCTGGCAGACGTGAGTATTTATTCATCTGGGTTCCTCACTGATCTACATACACCTGATTTCTTCTTTTTTCAGTTTGATTTCATGGTCACATGCGTTGGTTTATATTTTTGGTTGAGAAACTAGAGTGTAAAGAGTTTCTACTGATGGAAGCTACCCTTGTCCCATTGAAAACTGGTAGTTCCTCTGAACATACTGTAACAAACTCAAGGCTCCTTTTCATGTTTGAACATAAAAATAACATTTTGAGAAAATATCAGGTATGGAGTCTGGGTTCTTTTGTGTCAAAAGCAGCAGCTTCTGCTAAGGATATGGCATATAGTTTTACTTGAACATGTTATTTATTTACATAATCAATGTAAAAGTGACGTTCTACATTTCTTAAAACTGCAGAGATCCAAAATTGAGACCAACATTTGCAGAAATCATGGCTGCGCTGAAGCCATTGCAGAAGCCTATAACTGGTCCACAGGTGCCCAGACCAAGTGCATCATTGAGAAGTGGGCGTGAGAAGGTTCAGCTGTCGCAAGAAGCTGAACACCAGGAGGGCTAGCTGAACAAGTTAGTGACCAAACTGAACATTAACTCATCGGATTGCCAAAAATGGAGGCAAGCCGCGGACTTCTTGGGTCAAGAATGAGAGTGACTGGTCGAAGACCAGACATACTTTGATTTGAGATGATTGTGATTCTTTTTCTCTGTCCTTACTTTTCTTGTTTTAAATTCCTGTTCAGCCATTCTCAAGGTTGTATATTTGTTTGTAAAAAATAATTCGAAAATTGTTGTAATCAATGTTATGTTCTTCAATTGTTGTAAATTTCTCTTGATGTTTTTTAAATTTATTTTTAACATATCAAAATGATTTGATATGCAACCTTGAATTTGAAGAAAATTCTTTTAACTTGTAATCATCATCATAGTTTCTGAACAGTCGAATGGAATGAGGGTGGTTGAAGGCATGAGAACCAGCAATGAATTTTGGCTACTTTTATCAAGATTCTAGCGATGGTGATTTTGTTTTGAACATGAAGGGTGCTGACTTCTGTGAGTGTTTGATTATAGTAACTTAGCGGCTCAATGGCAAAGTTTTTGAAAATAAATTAATTTTATTTCTTTTATTGTTTTAAATTAATCTCGTGCTTTCAGATTATTTGATTTGCTGATAAAATTATTCTTAAGAAAATAATAATAAAGTGTTTTAACGTATCTTTAGATAAAAAATAATCTTTCTGAAACTTTCAAACAGCCTTGCATATGAAGTTTGTGGCTGGTGTTGTTTTTGTTTTGGTTTTAATTCCGATTTATTCTTGAAATTCAGGTCAAATTTTGGCCGGAACGCTTTGGTTCCGTTCCGGGTTCAAAATCTATTTTTTTATTTTTTAAAAATTATTTTTGACATCCATATATCAAAATAATTTTAAAACATCAAAATATTTAAATAAAAAAGAATTCAAATTTTAATTATGTTTGTTAAAAATTATATTTAATTTTTTTTCATATATATATATATATATATAATTAATTATATATGAACAGTACGACAACGAAACGACATGTCGGAACGCTTTAAAATCGAAACGGTGACCGTAACGGTATCAAGAAATATGGTTGTTGTCGTTATCTTTCCTTCGACCGAAGCAAAGCATAGAGGAATACAATTTGGTTTTGCTCCTCGATGACTCGAGGGTAAAAAAGCACTTGCTTCTGAGTCAAGGAAAATCAGATGGATGTTCATTGTAATTTTCATTAATAATACTTTTATTTTGATTTTCAATTGTCTTTTTCATTAAGTATTTACTGTCTGTAGCTGTAGCAGTGTTGTTGCGATTGTTTTTTAAAATGTTTTTTTTTTCAGAAATGTATTAAAATGATTTTTTAAGAAAATAATTTTTAACATCAGTATATGAAATTAAAATTAAAATTTTTTAAAATTTATAATAATTAATAATTTAAAATAAAAAAATTAAAATTTTTCAAAAATATTTTTGAAATGTAATGTCAAACAAAACCTTAGATTAATAATCCACAATTGAGTAATCATAACTACAGGAAAAGAAGTGTATCAAAGAGTTAAAATAATATTTTTAAGTTAAAGAGTTATTCTTTTATTGATTACAAGAATAAGAAATTTATTTAATATATTTCTATGCAAATAAATAATTTTAATTAAAGTTACATTAATTAGTTATTATTAATAAATAGTTATATCAATATTATATATATTAAAATAAAATTAACTTTTCTAAATATTTTTTTCATTGAAGTATATATATATATATATATATATATGTCATATTATATTTGTACTATTCTAAATAGGTTTTTTTTATATATAGAAGATAAACTATCTTTTCTTCATCATCACAAGCACCTCCTCCTTCCACTCCAACTATCCCACCCTCACTGCCAAATCTATCTCCGAAGCTAAGCTCAAGTTCATTTGAGCTATTATAAGCACCAGCCTCGGTTAAACTTCAACAACAAATATATATATATAAAACCTAATTTTAAAGGATGAAATTAAGGGGGAAAGGACAATATATTTTATTATTATATATAACTATTTATTTATGTGGATAAATTGGGGCGAAAGTTGAAAAACCTTGAATTGTTGATGAAATATCTAAATAAAATTAATCATTGAACAAATTATTAAGCATCCACAAAGTTATTGAAAAGCTAACTAAATTCTTTTATTAGTTAAATTTATATTTTCATCTAATTATGGTTATCTCAAGCATAAGAAGTGTATGCAAGGATGACAATTTATTCTGAACTTGATGGATACCAACCTAAATTAATCTAAATATTGGGTTTCATTATTTGGATAGTTATCTTACATAATTTATAATTGATAAAGTATAAATATTATAAAATATAACCGGAAGCTTTACCAAAACCTTATCGAAGATATATTTATTTGTATCAATAGATATATGATGAGAATCAACGAGTAACATTTTATAATCCATTACATGCGTCAATTTGACCAATTTTAAAGGAAATAGTAAATAGGGTTTAAAGGCATTTAATGAGCTAATTTAAGATATTTGGGTTGAACAAGCCTCAAGAATTACTTCTAATATGATATCAATCATGAAATTGAGCTAAAGGAGGAGGAAACCTTGATTAGTGTGACCAAGAAAAAGATTAAGCTATTCAGCATATATTAGTATTTGGCTACATAATTTTATGTTAATGATCATAACTTTCAATTTGATCGTTCTATTGGACTAAAAGTTTTCTAGATGATTTTACAGGTGTTGTTTCTTAGTGGTTTAAAATTTCATAGCAACATACATTTGTAAGGCCTTTTAATTCCAACCTAATATTCTATTTGGGAAAATTTTTATTGAGTTATAAATACTCTCATTGTTTTGTAAGTTACAACAACTTAATGATTTAAAAACAATATTAAAGAAATTTTTTTTATTATTCTTGGTTTTTCATTGAATTGTTTAGAACTTATAAAAACTCCTTATTACAAGAATTTGAATATATGTTTCTGAGAGATATTCATAGAGGTTTGTCATCATTAAAAGGAAAAAAAACATTGAATTAATCTTGTATTTGAAGCTACGATTCCCAATTGACAAACCTATAAAAGTAATTCTAAAATGACAAAGGATCTTCAAAGACAAGTTAAGAAGTTACTGTCTATATGATATTTATATAAAAAAGCTAAAGTCTACGTGCAATTCCTATGTTACTTGTTTCAATAAGACAGAACTGTATTGATTTTTGTATCATCAATAATATTACAGTAAAGTATAGATATCTTATTCTCTTGGTTAAATGGCATGTTAGATGAATTGCACTGTTCATGTGTTTTTTACTCATATAGATATACATTTTAAAAGTGAATATCATCATATTATAATGAAAAAAATAGATGAATGAAAAAAATTCTTTTAAGACTAAGTATAATATGTATGAATGGTTAATTATGTCATTTGATTTTACTAACACACCTAGCACATTTACGAGATTGACGAATCATTTTTCTTATGCATTATAGGTAGGTTTATTGTTGTTGTATATTTTAATAATATCTTATTATGTAGAAAAATATAGATGATAACATTGCACATTTACATCATGTGCTTAATGCTTTAAATAATAAAAAATATATATATGCTAATTTAAAGAAGTAATTTATTTTTCTCGGATATGTATTAGTGTTAAACGGTATAAAGATGGACAAGCAAAGTAAATAAAAGATAGTGGTTGATGAATCTTAGAGGTACACTCTTCTTGGATATGCTAAATATAGAGCTCATTGAAAATTTTTCAAATATTATTGAATACCAGGAAAGTAAGAATAATATAGTGGTTGATGAATCTTAGAGGTACACTCTTCTTTATACTTTAAGTATAAAATTATTAGGTTTTTTTAATAAATAAACAATTTTATATGTCGGTGATAGTGATTTTCTAACATGATGATGTTTTCATCCAATAACTACAGTTTTCTGGTTCAAGAAAATCATTGTCTTAGACTCTTTTTAATTTGATTTTAATTTTTTTTGGGTTGTGTTCAATTTTGATTGTATGTGTTAAGTTCTCATCTTTGAATTTCGCATCATAACCTATAAACTTTTAACAAATTAGCTTAGACTCTATTTAATTGAATTTTAATTTTTTTAGGTTGTGATCAATCTTGATTATAAGTTCTCATCCTTGAAATTCGTGTATAGCCTATGAACTTGTAACAAACATGATGTATAAATGGAGTTATGTAGAATATGTTGAAAAGTACTTTATGCTTGATTTTAGGAATAATATGCATGAAAGAATTTATTAATTAACTTTTTTATTATTCCACAAACATATTATCATAACATATATTGTTGTACTTTTAGGTTCATTACTATTCCACTCCTATCTTTATAATTTGAGTAAACTTTTTTTGAAAAGGTTTAATTTTCCATTTATTAATAAATAACAGATAAAAAACTTATTTTTGTTCATAATTTTTTTCCTTTTCCCCTCAAATCCTCAAAAATACTATCATGTCTCACAAAACACTTAAATATCCTACTTTGCAACTAGAATTTGTTTTGAAAATAAAATGATAATATTGAGTTATTTTAAACTACATAGATAAATGGAAAAATTTTATGAATCTATAAGGGAAGAAAAATCACTCATAACATTATTTTTTAAAAAGAAATTTTGACATCATCACATGAAAATGATATAAAAATATCAAAAATATTTAATTTAAAATAAAAAATAAAAAATACTTTTAAAATATAGTTTGAGGGCATAGTCAAAACGGTCCAAGAGAATCTTATCATAAAAAACGATCTCCTTGCCAAAGCCCAAAAAATGAGGAAAATGGAATGAATTGAAAACTTTGAATGCTAAAAAAACAAAAACAAAACGGTGTTCGAGTCCCAACCCCACAACACCTCTCTCTTGACGTCCACACATTTTTTATTGTAAGTGAAAATATAAGAACAGAAGCATAAAAGAAGCTGACAAATGTACGCAACGAACTGATAAAACCTGTCTTTATAGATCGAACTAAACTATAGAGAAGCACAAGGCAATCCCCTCAAAATGGGAACCGTTTTAGACTCCCATTTCCTAGCACTTACTGCCATCGTTACTGTAACTCTCTCTCTCTCTCTCTCTCTTTCTTCAATGGTGGCCTTCATTTCCTTAACATTGCTGTTGTTTTGTTTTATAGGTGGGATACCAACTGCTGTTTTTTGTTATCACTGCCCTTCTGAAGTTTGATAAAGTCACTGACTTTGCTGGTATTGTCACTTTCCTTGAGAATTTTGCTGGCGGGAATTGATGAATGAATTGATATCATCAACATGTTTATTTAATTTGATGGTGGTAGTTTGTTGCGGAAATTGATTCTGGTTTCTTTATATCAGGAAGCACAAATTTTATTATACTAGCTGTGTTGACTCTGGTTTTGAAAGGGACATGGCATTTCAGACAGGTAAATTTCTCTCCTCCTGAGCTTATAATATTATTTTGACACTGTTGTATCACTCTTTGATGGATGGAATTGTTATTGTGCTTTAAGACTCAGTTGGAGTCTTTGATACATCCTAGTTGATGATGTGATTAGCAATGCATTATATAACCCTTTATCCACTTTTTGTTCAATGGAATTTTATTGCTTATATCCGTCTTCCTTCCAATTTTACTAAAATTCCTGTTGTCCTTTGATTACACGCATGTACAGACATGTATGTTGAGAATTGCTTTAACTAGACTCCTAGTTATGCGAGTGTGGTAAGTTGTAAAGATTCACCTATATTATTTAGCACATCTTGTACACCTATGATACTGGGATTTGATAGGCTGATTGATTTGAAGTGATTAGCTATATGGACTCCACTTTCCTGTTTGTAAGCCTTTAGCTTTCTTTCATTCTGTAATTTCATCAGGGCAAATATTTTTCTCATTACTACAGTAAACTCAATTGTTTGCTACTTAATTTTCACTCTGATCTTGCCCTGTGTTTTATAGCATGTAACCTTCCACATTTATGATTTTGCTGCTCTGTATTTCAGGTAGTCTTGAGTTTCCTTGTAGTAACTTGGGGTCTTCGCCTGGGACTGTTCCTGTTACTGAGGTACTAATGACACAGAAGTGCTTTTATAAGCAGTTACACTACATACTATTATTTCAGTTCAGAACTTTTGAGTTGCATGATATGAGATGAGGTTTGCTATCGATATGCCACCCAGACATTCCGTGGATAGTATATTGAAATTTATTTATGATGATTGTATTTGTGGAATGTTGTGAACAGGATTCTGCAGTGGGGGGAGGATAGACGTTTTGATGAAATGCGTAGTAACTTGGGGAAATTAGCTGTTTTCTGGACATTTCAGGTTTTTGTATTCATTCACCATCTTCTTTTTAAATTAATGATATTCATGTCTTGATTCTTTTCGGGTATGGTTTGATGTTTGAGAGGTGAATTATTCTTTCTTATCTTCTTATTATTCACTGCAGGCTGTCTGGGTGTGGACTGTGAGTTTACCTGTAACAGTGGTTAATGGGATTGACAGGGATCCTTCTGTTCAGGCTGCAGACATAATTGGTTGGATTATGTGGTCTGTTGGTGTTTCAGTTGAAGCTACAGCTGATCAACAAAAACTGACATTCAAGAATGCTCCAGAAAACAGAGGAAAATGGTGCAATGTTGGATTATGGAATATATCTCGTCACCCAAACTATTTTGGCGAGGTTTGTCATGCATTTTTATCACCATTGTTGGGTAATTTAGAAAGCACAGCTGCTTGATGCTTTTTTAATGCTTGTCGAAATCAAGCATTAGTGCTCCTGTGATAACTTTTAAAAAACATGCTCCTCTTTGTTCCAATGGTTACAGGTTGTAAGTGCAAAATGCAAACTTCACTGTTTCAGTGCTTGCCCTTCATATTCAACTTCACTACCTTGTCAAGTACTGGAATGTGATTAAATATTCAACTTAAACCTCATAGGTTTCATTCAATCTATTGGCTTTATTAAATGTGTTGGTTGTATGATTTGGATAAACAAGGAACATATCACAAGTATGAGCCTTCAATATTATTGTGACACAAAAATTTGTACTTCATGAATTATAAACTTTGTAATTTTGCGAGAAGTGACTTGAAGTTGTTTCGGTTGAGTTTTTTTGCTGGAATTGATGTTTCATAAGTTTCACACACTCAAAAGATTTACTTGATCTGCTTCAATCCTATTTCTTCATGACAAGCTAAGCCTTATTGAATGTCATGCTCAGATTCTCCTTTGGTGGGGTATTTTTGTCGCTTCTACACCTGTTCTGGAAGGTTCTGAGTGGCTGGTGATCCTTGGGCCAATCTTTCTCACATTGTTGCTTCTTTTTGTCAGTGGCATACCATTGCTTGAGGTTTGCTTTTCCTGCCTCAAATGTTATTGCTGAAACTTCTTTTTAATATCTCAAAACACTAACTATGCACAACTATGAGAACAGCAATCTGCTGACAAGAAATTTGGCAACGTGGCTGCATACAGGGTGTATAAAAGAGCAACCAGGTTAAGTTTGTTTTCTCTTAGTGCCAGTTTTTTGTTTTTTTAAACTAATCTGGAAGATAAAATAGCTGACTGAACTCCTTTTTCAGCCCTCTAATTCCACTGCCTCCAGCAGTGTACAGGAGCTTACCTTCATGGTTCAAATCTGTTTTCCTCTTCGAATTTCCTTTCTATAGCCGTAATCTTCCAGAAGAAGGGTCAACATGGTGAGACACCAATATAATTTCTCTTTTGTTTTACTTTCTGTTCTGACATGTAGTCGACAAATTCACATCTCTATTCATCGGTTGTTCAAGAATTGTGATATGCATTTTTCAAGTAATTCCAACATGTTATGATAGGAATGCATGTAGAATTGAACATGTGAAATTGCAGGTAGATAAAATTTGCTCTTTTGTACTTCCATTTCAACCATTTCCTTGTTATTGTTGTCTTTGTCTGACTGCAAGTTCTTTTCATTCTGTTGGTTGGAGACTTGTCATCTTCCATTTTTCATTTGCCTCCTTTCTCTTACTTGCCTTGGAACCATTTCCATTTCGTATTGATCTTTTGTATTTGGTGCACTTTTTAAGCAAATATAGTTGATGTTGAGAAGCAAATGAACTGAACTAAGATTTCTGCATGTGGATTTGATTTGGTAAAACAATGACTAGACTTGCACCACATATATATTGGAGATGAACCAAGAATATTTCTTTTGTTGATCTGATTGCGATCGACCTCACTCCATCGCAAGCTATATACTTCTCTGCTTCTGCATCAAAACTCCATTGCTTGCTATCAAAATAAGTTAGTCAACTCTTGTAAAATGCTTGTGCTTTTGCCTGAAAGAGAAAAAATCGCGTTCTTAGATGTGTAATGCCTGTTGAGTGAAAGTAGACATTGTTAGGTTGATAATATTGTAATGTTTCAAGTTTTTGATGCCATTGCACCTCAAAACTTATTTTGTAAGCCCATGTCCGTTCAAATTTGCAATATTTCTAAAGCAATCTCCATACATGCAAGGAATAGAACAAGACAAGGTGGAGGCAGCGATGGATCGAAGACTGGTTAGAAGTTCAATGGGGAATTTTCCCTGTTCTGGTAACCTTTCATGTACACGGAATTGTCATTTGATTTTCTTTCTCCTGCCTGAAACATGTCTCTAACTCTACTGTTCTGTCCGCTGAGTTTCCTTCCCCCTATCAAAATAAAATAAGTGTTTGTATAATTTTGTTTTTATACATTTAAATAAATTCATAAGATGTCGCAGGTCACACGACTTGGTTTGGCTAATTTGTTTTATATATATATATCAGAGAAGGAATTTTTAAAAGCTCCTAAAGTAGGTTAATGTTCATGTGCAAAAAAAAATAAGGCATAAAAATAGTTAAAATGATAATAAAATGAGTAAATACATGTGATCACTTATTCCATATGGAAATCTTTTATTTTTACTGTTTTGATTTCAACATTTTAGTGATTGAACTCACCTCAATTTCAATTCTCTAAGTTCTATCTTCTTCTTTTTATGATATTTTGTCTTTGATTCTAGACTTTGTACCATCATTAAGAAAAATTTGTTGAACCTGTCTTCTTCTTTTTTGTTTTGCATGGTCTTCATTCTCTCTCCTTTTTACACTTTTTTTCCTTTTTCTATTTAAAGAATTTCATTGATTGTCTGCAAAACTTTCAAAGTAGACCTCTAGTGGGAAGGGTGATCCTAGTCTGGATTATTATTAAAAAAATGTTTAGGGCTACAAGTTAGATGATAAGGGATAAATCTTTCATTTGTGAGGGATATACCAAGAATGCCCTTTCTTAATCTTAAATATAAACTTGCTCAAGTTGACAAATCTTAGCCTTATTCAAATATATTTATTTATCAAGAAAGCCATGAGGTCATCTCACAGGAGAAATGGTGAGATCCTATCCCAAACACATACAATTTATCATCATTTACGTAATCTAAACATTTGATTCTATTTTACATTTGTTCTTAAGGAATGTTTTTTTTTTAAGGTTTGTTGGACAAAAAAAAAATGTAATTTTAACTTTTAAGGGTAAAAAATGGTTGGAAGTAGTCCTCATACTTTATGCTTTCTTGACGGTGGAAATTACATTTAGAGTTTCAAAAAGAGGTATTGCACCTAACATTAACATGATATATTTTGAAACTTTAACCAATGTTTTTTTTAAGCCAAATATTACTTTCACATAATATTTATTAATTTCAAAATAATAATTGTGTATATAAGAAAAAAGAATAGTTTAAAATATGTGATGCGTTCTTAAAACATATAAAAGAAAAACAAGGTTTTAATGACACCACTCATTCTTAAAGTTTAATAACAAAAATGGTTGACAATGCAACTCTCACTATATCTTTATATCATTTTTTTTTTCATAAAACATGTAATATTTTGTAATAGCTATTAAGTGTCTCTTCTATAAAAAAAAAATTTAATCACTTGATATGTTAATAATGTACTCATGATAATATAGTGCATGCCATTATTCTTCACAAATACAACATTCACCATGCTCACCAATTTTTGGTCTTGATACCTTAAATTATAGTAGTTTTCAATTAAATGACCTAGAATCCTATCATGATATTCAAATTTGGTACTTGGATCATAACATCTTGGGTATGGTGGTTATATAGAACTTGTTGGTACCAAGGCAATATGTTGTATTTAGGATGTGTTGGTATACAATGTTGAATGTTAGGTAATGGCATTTGAGAAGTTATTTATGCCATGAAAATCTATGATGCTTGAGATTACCATATTGTTGACCTCTAGGTCATACATTTATGTTTATAATAATAATAATATAAAAATAGACTAATAAATGTTTAGTTGAGAATAAGCTAACACATAAACAAGAATGATGAAAGTTGAAGCAAGAAGTAAAATGATGACTTGTTTAAGTATTTATTTTTAGTACTAAGTGTAAATAGCTATATCTTAATTAATAATATAAATTAAAATAAATGCACGTTTTATCTTGTATGCATTTAAAATAATTGATAAAACAATTCTAAGATTGACTTAGAATTAAAACTAATAAATAGGATTATACATGAATTGGTCGACTGTTTACTCATCCATGATGAACACTTGGGAATATTTTAGGAACTAGCATACCAACTAGTTTGACAAATATGAACTGGTTGATCGTTTCAACTATTAATAAAACTAAAATGGCTATAATTGACTATTTTGTTTTTCTAAAAATTTATTTATATAGCTTACCAAAAAATAAAATTTGTAAGGGAATCCAAAAATATGTCATATACTTGTCATTTTAAGAGCAAAATAACTTCAAAATCATTAATTCTTGATCATATTTTTATTTATGCAATCAAACATTCATAATCTTGCATAAGAATATACATTCTCATTCTCAAAACACTTTCTAATCCCTTATATGTAATCTAGTGAGATATAAGGATACTTAGATATTGAGAGTTATTTTGTGATAATATATTCATATTTGTAAACCCTAAAGAGTTTGGGAAAACTCTTGGCAATGATGAGTTATTGTCACTAAGAAAAAATATTATGGAGTATATATCTTCAAGTGAGAGCAATTTTATACAGGGAAAATCTTCAAGTGATGTAAAAATCTTGGTGTGGATTCATCAAGTGATAATTGTAATCTTGAACTTGGATTGGTGAAAGATTACAATACTCAAAAGTGGTTTAATGCTTAGTGTATGGATGTAGGCTTGCCAAACCATGTTAAAACTGAGTTTACAATTTCTTTCCCTTATCTATTTATTTTAAGCATTTTAATTATATTGTAGTTATTTTGTTTAATTAAATTAAACTATATTATTTACTAGTATTAATAGAGCATCTAATTCACTTCTTGTTAGCTATTATGATTGTCTTAATCATAGAGCAACAATCAATATAAGAGCCTAGTTCTTATGTATAAGAGTTTGCTTAGATTATGAGTAAAATGGATACAACTAGCTATAATTTCTAGAATTTTCATCCATATCTAGACCATTATTCTTTGATGATAATGATTATGCTTGTTGGAAAGCTATGGTGATCATATATCTTCAATCTAATGATTATGATTTGTGGCTATATAGAGAGAGAGAGAACTCATAAACCTAGCAAAAATCAAAGATAGTATTATGATTTATAAAGCTAGAAGTTAATATGAAAAAAGTCATTTTTATGGATGTTAAAGCTATGAACACTCTATATTGTGCATTAAATCGATCACATGTTAGAAAAATACTAGGGATATATGACTTGCTTTTAAATAAAAAAAAGGAATTGGTAAGTTAAATAATCCAAAATAAACATGTTAGATGATTAATATAAGTTATTAAAAATGCTTCCTAATGAATCCATAACTAATATGTTTACTATAATGATGAATATAACTAATAGTTTAAATATTTTTGTATGACTTATACTAATATCAATATTATGAACAAAATTTTTAGGTTTGTATCAAAACAATTGGCAAGCAAAGGTGATTGTAATTTGAAAAGACAAGAATATCACCAAACTTTCATTGGAAGAACTCATCAAATTATTGATGACACATAAGATTATTATGGAAAACAAGAGCAATAAGAAAAGACAGAAGAAATTGTCATTCAAAATCACTCATCATAATGATGATAATGATAAAAACAATGGAATAAAATATTCTCAAACTTCATTAAACATAGAAACAAGAAAGAATTAAGAAATGAACTTTAAAGGTTCTGTAAATTTTATAAAATGGCTCTTGCCAAGATATATTGTTTACTTCTTCATGAAGAAGAGTTGTCATCGGAAGAGAGCAATGAAAGCTACATAAAGTGATGATTTTGATAAAAGTTCAAGTGATGAAGAAGAGCATGTCGCAAAGTGTTTCATGGTTGTTGACAGTCAAAACGAGGTATAACTTTTTAATGATAAAATCTGACCGTACCTATGAGGAATTAAATAATATCACACAACCCACAACCAAGATTAAAATCAGTCTTATAAAGCTGAAAAAGGTATAATAAAAGCAACACAATGAAACTTGTCTCAAGGTACTAGCACTATTCGAATAAAGTTGAATGATGCCACAAACTCAATTAATATTTGATAAATCAAATTTAGTTCGTTGAATAAAGTAATCTCACTCGCATGTTAAAATAAGAAGTTCATAAGTATTATTGATCAAATAATGTCAAAATTCAGGCTCACGTGTTTAAATAGTCTTGAAAAATTAACCCTAATAGATCTTTCTTTGTAAGCTGAATTGATCCACTTATAAAAGTGACAAACCTTGGATCTTAACTGAAAATAAAGTATTCATTAAACACAAACAATCCTTGAGTTGTAGTTTAAAAAAATATGAAAATAAAGTTTATAAGCCTAAGTCTTATCCTATTATAAGAAGAAAAGAAGAAGAAAAAATTGTAAGTTTGATACAAGAGTTATTTATAGCTTATAATGTTATCAAGTAATCCTAGGAACTTAAAAGAAAATTTTCCTCCCATTTGGTTTCCGAGTTAGAATATAATTTTGACCTCAATCATGTAGTTATCCTTTTTTAGACCATTTGGAATATGTAATGGGTCATGCTGTTTTGGATTGATCCATATCATCTCCTCTTTCGTGAAAAGAAATCTACTTTGAATCAAAACTATGTTAAGCAAAGTAAGATTATCAGCATTAAAGATAACATTAACACTATACTTGAAAAATTAACTATATATGTATTGTCATTGAGCCTCTCTAAAACTTGGAATAAACCATCACCACAAAGATGTGATTTTGATTTATGGTTAGGAAATCATTCCTTACATACATGCACTCAAACTCAATAACTAGGTTGGACAACAACCTGTTTACACCTTTTATTTGCTTTAGAGGCATACAACCTATTTCTTTTCTTCATTTGCAGTCGAACTTGTTTATGAAATTATCTCACCATCTAAACTTATTATTTCTTCAAAAAAAAGCAAAGGAATTAAGTCCATAGGAGTTAGTGGATTGAACTCATAAAAAATTCTAAAAATAGAAAAGTCAGTGATCAAATGCATAGTTCTATTATAAGTAAACTCAATAAAACAAAAATATTTTTCTTAAGTTTTTAGATTTTATTGAAAAAGAACACACAAAAGTTATGATAAAGTTATATTCACTATCTTAGTTTGTCCATCTGTTTGGGGTTAACAAATTGTTGAAAATAAAACTTTAGTACCCAATTTTCTTACAAAGTCTTATAAAAATAACTGATGGAATTGACATCATGATCTGAAACTATACTCCTTGAAATGCTATGTAAATATACAATCTTCTTAAAAAATAAGTCAGAGACATGAGATGCATTATCAATTTTATAGTATGCAATGAAATACTTCATCTTAGAAATCTATCAACCATAACAAAAATAGACTTTTTACCTTATTTTTTACCTATGTAAACCCTATTCCTATCCTAAACTCTTGTTATCAAGCCTAATTCGCTCTTACAGATTTTATCAAGTGTTATTATTAAAATATACAATTCTTTGTCATAAGAGGATAATTCAATGTCTCCACCTAACTTCTCAATAGGTCTTCAATCTTACATTAAAACAACTCTTATTCCTATTTTGAAAGCATTACATCCAATTTTAAAAGCTTTTATAAAAGCAGGTAAAGTTATAACGGGTGTATAACATATTTTTTTCTTTCAAAAGAGAAAAGGTCAATTCTTGTTCCTCTCCTAAATTTAAACCTAACTGATTTTTAACAATTTTATTTAAGGGTGCAACTAATGTACCAAAATCTTTCACAAAACACCTATAAAACTACCTAACCTATGAAACCTTCTTACCACACTTACAAATTTTAGTATGGGCCAATATCGGATGATTTTATCTTGATACTTTGTGTAGTTACAACATAGTCAAGAAATACAATTTTCTTCATGTAAAGGGTACACTTCTTAAAATTAACATATAATTTCTCATTACGCATTACACTAAGTACATTACACAAATGATCAAGATACTTATTTAAGTTTTTTATAAATCAAAATGTAACAAAATGCACAACCACAAATTTACCTATAAAAACATACAAAATATACTATGTATATTTATAAGTCCAAACAACATAACTAATCATTCATATAAACCATGTTTATTCTTAATTGCAGTTTTAACTCATCATCTTCTTCATCTTAATATGATGCCAACCAGTTTTCAAATCAAGTTTGGAGAAAATATAAGATTCATGTAACCGATTTAGTATGTCATCAAGGCTAGAAAAAAAATGTTTATACTTTACTGTTATGTTGTTAATAGCTCGACAATCAACAAAAATCCTTTATGTTTTATCCTTATTACGAACAAGTAACATTAACATAACATATGGTCTTATACTTTTATAAATATACCATTTCTACATTAATTCATCAATTTATCTTTGAAGCTCTTTCATCTCTTTAAGATTGCTTCTATAGCCTGTCGATTATGAATAACAAAATTCAAATATAAGATCAATCTAATGTTATATTCCCCTTAAAATGGAAATTCACTATGGATATCTTCAAGAAACACATCTTCAAAATCCTACAATAAAGAAACAACAATATTAGGCACACCATAATAAAAGATTGTTAGTATTAAAGTAAGTCTCCTTATACATAAGTAAAATTATTGGCTTGTTAGTTAGAAATACATATCTAACCTCACCTCTCTAGTATAAAAGTTGGGTTTTTTTTTAGTGTTTTTATATAATTAGTATCATAATTATTGATTTTATCCATTCTTCATATCTTATCTTTATTTTCAGCTAGATTTGGGTGTTTTTGGATAGTGACCAAATGGTTTGATTTGTTTGGAATGTTGGAATGTTGGTTGAATGTTTGTTTATGTTTGGACAAGTGACAAATGGGTCGCAATTGTGTTTTAGGGTTTGGCCGAATTTAATGGTATTCTCTCCCTTTATTCCTTACATTGATTTTCTTTCCCTATAACCTCATACTCATATTTTAGCTTTCTTTGGTCATCACACACTTATTTGGATGCAAGAGGTATACAAGTAATGGTTTTTCTATTTTTTTATAATGATATAATTTTTTTGTAACTCCATCATGAATTTCATTATTATCATACTGTCATGGTCTTCCCTATAAGATGTGACAAGTTTACATTGGTACCACATCATATATAACTTCATCAATATATTTTCCAGTAAAAAATAGAACCACAACCTGTTTAGTCATTTTTACTTCATCACTATCATTTAGTCATTGCAATATATAACATCTAACATGTTTAACATTACATAATTTTAATTTACTAACAAAGATAATGTTAGCCATATTAGGATAACTTCGACTATAAATAATTAAACTACACATTTTGTTTGATACATATAGTTGTGTATGAAAAATGTTTTATTTCTCTTTAAAACCATTAAATATCAACCTCTTATATGATTATCGAGAAGAATATTTAATTTCATACAAAGACTTTCTCATTAGACATATTATCTTCCTAATTGTCTTATGTCTAACAATAAGAAAAAAATCTTGTAGAATCTATCAAACTCATATGAAAAAACATTTAGAACATTGTTTATTGTGTTTTACCACTTTCCCTATTTGTTTCTTGATTTTAATCTTTAATTATTTAAAATTTGTTAGTATTTCATGCTTGTGTTTAAGAAAATAAAGCAAGTGTTCATGGAGTAATTATCAATGAAAATCATTGTATACCTGGAACTACCTTTGGAATGAACTTTAGAAGGCCTTTAAAGATCATAATTAATATAATCCAAAGTATCCTTGTTCCTGTGACCTACATCATCAAAATCAACCTCGTGTATGTTTATCCAATATGAATTGCTCATAAGAATCTAAATAACATTTGCTCTAACCATATAAGACATTCCTTTTTCTCAATAAATTCATTCCCTACTCCCTCATATGCCATAGTTTTGTATGTTAGAAGGGCTTAAAAGATCATAATTAATATAATCCAAAGTATCCTTGTTCCTGTGACCTACATCATCAAAGTCAACTTCGTGTATGTTTATCCAATATGAATTACTCATGAGAATAAAATAACATTTGCTTTAACCATATAAGATATTCTTTTTTTCTCAATAAATTCATTCCCTACTCCCTCATATGCCATAGTTTTGTATGTCATAACTTGGTTACATTTGAATCTGACATTAAAGATTACGAGACTATAACAATTTCAATTATTATAGCAACCTACAACATATACATGTTAAGTGCAATATTTTCTGTATTTATAGTAACAAATGCACTTTTGTTGATCCATATAACCCCACCTTTAAATTATATGTATAGCTTTTTATGATGAATTGTACCTATAAAAACTAGATTCTTCTTTATATTAAGAATTATCTAACATCAATAAGTGTTCTAAATACTCTAACATACATTTTAATCCCGTATAATCATGATTCAATAAAACTTGACAAGAGAATTATCGACCATAAAAATAACCCCACTACTAGCATATTCATATATGAAAAACAACTCTTACTGGAAGAAATATGAAATATCAATTTGTATCCATTGTCTAGTTGTTCTTAAAATCCAAATCACTAGATGTAGTGAGAACATACTCTAACCTGTTAGAATTATTTACAATAATATTAATCTCAGTGTTATCTCATTATTTTACTTGTTCCTTTAACCATTAAGATCTTGATTATAATTGATATTTCTTCTTTTATTTCGGATAGCCAACCATAATATAACTTTTTTATAGTAAAAAATTATCAAAATCACATGGTGTGATCTTACTTGACCACTATTGTTACTATGTTACTATAACCTCTTGCCTAAACTTGCCCCTTGCTACAAAGGCATCCCATTGGTTACCACTAGGATTTCCACTCTCAAATGTCTCTTAATAAGATATTTAAAATAATAATAAAGAATTAGCCTCTTCTAATATTATTGTTTTTTATTAAATAGAAAAGTATTTTAAAGATTTGATATGTAGAAGACAAAGAACATATAAATGACAAGGATTGATCTGCATAATCAATTTCAACATCAATAGATAACAAATTTGTAATGATTATATTAAACTCATAAAAAGGAGATCTCATCTTACACTTTCTACCATACACAACATAAACCACATGCAATCTTCTTAGCTATTATTTCTTACAGCATCATTTGATAAATAGGGTTGTCTTGTTGTCAAGGCTAAATCATCCATCTTTTTTTATTATTCATCCATCAATATAGCTGACTTTTTTTTCTTTACCCACAATAAATTTCTTTAAACCCTTTTAGGAAAGAGTTTTTTCTTATCTTAATATACACATGTAAAAATTATTGTCTCCATCAAACTTTAATCACAAATATAGAAAATATCTTACTAAGAAAAACAATCACATCACAATGATTATGTCTATGAGTGAAGATGATAAATCTATGAGTGAAAATAATTTTTATTTATAAATATATTAAAATTATATTGTTTTGATTTTAAAAAAATTATTTTTAACATCTGACATCAAAATGATCTAAAAAAACTAAAAAAAAATTCATTTAAAATAAAATAAAAATTCAAAATTTGACCAAACAGCATCTTAACCACTTAACCAAACAAGCACTTAATATAGTCAAAATCAACACAACATTAGAGAACTCTATGTTAACTCCCAAGTACACTCAATCCTCACAATACACAATAGCTCACAAAAAATAATAATTTGATACTCTAAAAATATAATCATGAGAACAATATATTTCAATACTAATTGGTAATGGATTAGTAACAATTTTAAACCTATAAGTTTTTCGACGCTAGACAAGGACTCCATCAAATCCTTATAAGATCATTTCAAGTTTTCAAATTTCTGGAGAAATGTCTCTCCCCTCTCCTCTACCTAATTAAAAAAAATAGAATTTGTGTATATGAATTAATGACTTTTCCTATTTATACATGGAATCATTACAGCCCCAAGTGCTTTATTGGGTGTGCAGGAAAACTGCACATATCACACTTTGGGCAATACAAGACCTCTCAAAAATGCTGAGGAAAATATATCTATATACACCACAAACAATTATACACCTGTTTTGTTGAAATTTTCGAGCGAAAAAACAGCACCAGATCTGCCCTCATTTGATGATTGGGAGGGTGCCATAAGAATGTAAATGACCCAAACGTGAAGGCATAAAAGATAAACCACACACCACAATTTTGCTGTTGGATTTCTCCTTAGAAACACAACACCAGCAAGGAAAATGGCATCTAACTGCTGAACCAATGATCCCAAGTGTTTCCTTCCAGCGCGAATTTTGTCCTCAAACATAGGCCTCAACTTTGAGTCAGAAATTGCCCATGTTCCTGATTCCAAATTACTTGAATTCATCACTGACTTATTTTCCTCTAGCAACCTTGAAACAGCCTGAAAGTGCATGGCAGCATAAATGGTAAATCACAAAAAATCCATTAGATTTATTTTTTCCTGTTGCCAGTGGTGCCAATCATTCCAAGTTGTAAACATACCTCAATTCTGAAAGCTATGGTTGCCTTTTCCGAGGAGAGTGCCTCAACCTGGATGAATAATCAATGTCAAAATTGTCCTCACGCAGCAGTGACAATACATTTGTTAAAATTGACACTTGACAACTCGAAAGGACAAGGCTATCTTTCACTTGTTTACTCAAAACAACTAAACAAATCATGGCAGAAAGAAGTTAAGTCAACTCATAGACTTTTCAATAACTAATACATTGCTATAGGGTCAATGCTACTTGTGGAAGTTTCAGCCCAGAACCTGTTGAAGATGAATGAATCAGTAGTCCTTTGCTAGAAAAGTTGTTCTATTTGTTAGAACTTGATGCCATCATTTACGAAAAGGCGATGCCACCATATACTTCCTAAAGTATTCCCACAC
Source organism: Salix exigua (assembly GCA_032356905.1). NCBI lineage: Eukaryota > Viridiplantae > Streptophyta > Magnoliopsida > Malpighiales > Salicaceae > Salix > Salix exigua. Next base: position 13,381,002 of record CM063602.1, on the reverse strand, counting down.
AATCCACTCTTTTTTCTTGAATTCAACTCTTAACAACTAGTAGTTTCGGAGAATGACTGTCTAATTATACCATAAGATGGAATAAAAATGTCTGGAAAAGCTCTACTCTTATTTCATTGGGCAGCTCAAATTGATCTTATTGAATTGAGGAGTTCTTGACTAAGAAAGAAAGCCATGAATAACAAAACTCCCTTGGTTTTACATATGAAGTTATAAAGCACCGTGGTTGCATGAGAAAGAATAAAAGTCTAAAACGTTTATTTCAAAACATCAATATTAGAAATCCTTGGATAACATGACTTAATTGGGGAGACCATAAGAAGAGAAAAACTGCACATTCCATTTACTACAATTGACTTGAAAGTTGTTTGAAAGACAAACCTGGGCTTGTTTCTGAATCAAATGGTCAGTTAACTGACCAAGCCTTCTCTTGAGCTCAATTTCTACTTCTGTTGGATCCTCCATCTCCTTTCTTGTCATATCAATATCTGCTTCTAACTTCTTAGCCTGAATTGACAAGTAAAACTTATGCAGGTAAGTATAACCTGGCATGGGAATGTATCCGCTGGACATGCCAGCATACCACAGGAAAATCATCCAAAAAATTGCTTGAGATATAATATATCAAAAAGTGCACAGCCATATGAGTAAATTGTGAACATCATTTCTGTAGCTTAGCTATTGGGAACTGATTGTAAGGATAAAGATCAAAATTGTCTTGCGGCATCCAAAAATCAGGTTAGAATACAAAATTGAGACCTTAATAATTAACAAGGTTTCATTGTTAAACATTTGTTACCAAATATCAGAGTGACTGCAAGCTCATCAAGCTTAAGATCTTCCATGTTTTATTTAAGCTTTGCAATGATGCAAGAGTATAATCTTTAATAAAAAAATTTATTTCTTAAAACATGCACACAAGTTCTGGGCAAGTTATTTTCAAACAAAATGCAAATTAAGAATACAGATTGAAAGTTTGCACTTAAATATGATAAGCTTCAGGAATTTATAAATCATGGATTGTTAAAAAAGAATGGTACATCAAGAAGTTGATTAACTTACAGATGTCACAAATACAGAGCAAGTTGACAACTCAGAAATGTTACATTATGTTGAAACATGAAAGCTAACCTTGTCTTCCAATCTTTGAACTTTATCAATTAGGAACAAGTGCTCTGTCTCAAGAATCTCTCGTTCAAATTGAACACCTTTCGAAGGTGAAGCCTACAGAATTAACACAATTGATTACAAACTGGCTGGTTTGGTGAAAAGAGTTTAACAAGAATCAGATAAAACATATAGCCCCGTACAAGGACTGTAGGATCCTCCTTGACCTTTATTTGTGAACGAATATGATCAGAGGAAGAATGTGACTCACCTGGTTTAGATATGTTTCAGTCTTGCGAGTCTTGGAGATCCTCCTCCTGAGTTCTGCAAGGAGAAAAGGAAACTCTACAATTCATATGTGCATTATAAAGTGATTTTATGCAAGATATACTTCATCTTAATGATCAAATTATCTTGATATCCATAAAGATCACAAATTGGTTAAATGCAAATAGTCAATTTATGGTATCATATTTGTTGCTGGTTGAGATCAGTTTGAAGTATAAAAACAGTGCCAATATCTCCTCTACAACCAAAAAGCTCAAGCTTTTTAATGTTTTCTATTCTTGTTATATAATTAACATATAATTTATGATGATGAAGCAAGAAAAACAAGTTCTTAAGTTTCCATGATGTGAATAGACAATTTGTTCACCAGAAATTTCTAAACTAGATTTGGATATAGGAGTCAAATATGACAGCCTGTTAAGGTAATTTAAAAGTCATAACTAGTCTAACTTGATTTGTAAATTTTCTACCCAAACTGTCCTTAATCCCATAAATTATCCTAAATAGACCTCACAATTTGCAAATCTAGTATCTAAGATTTTAATTTACAGCTAAGCTATTAAGTTAAACATAAACATCATGCTAAGGCAAATGGGAGTTCCAGCAAAAGTTTTTTTTATCCATGGACCACTATTTGTTATATTTTAACGTGATCGTTTGTCTATAAGAAAATGGTTATGATCCAAAGCATCTTAAGGAGACAGAATCTCAGTAATTTACATAATCACTGTTTGGTGGCTAAAGAGTTTTAGAACATGCTTTTATCATTTATTTAGAGTGGTGTGGGCTATGTCAAGATCACCTAGTCAGCTGCTAGTGATGACAGATAGATTAGTAGTAATATATTTTTGGAGTAGGGATACAAATACAAATTAAAGTTTCTGGGGATCAGGTGTTTGAAAGAATAACATAGAGTTGGTAGGATTTTATATTTATTAAATAGCCTAATTTGATGTAAAGGCAAGAGAACTATTTCAGTATTTAGGATTTTTCAATGTACAGCTAAAGAGGCAACAGTTGGAAATCGAAAAAAGAAAGAAAGAAAATTTGGAGCTTGTCAGAGTTCTTTGATGGTGGAATGAACAGTTTAAGAATAGGTGTCACATTAATATTGCGAGTGATGATAACATTAATGAACAAGATTAAGAAGAGAGAAGTACTCTCGCTAGTCATTAATCACTCTTGCCCTCAAGCTCAAACAAGAATACAGAATGATCCATAAGAAGGATTGAGGGAAAGGTTCACGAGCTAAATTCATAATCCATAGGAAACTATACTCTTAGGTTTCTCTCCAATGAAAGTAAGAAGACTCTGTTTTACAATCTGTTGATGTTTTAAATTTGACTCTCTGGCGCTATTGTGCACACTCCATGCTTTCTCTTTCATGGTTGTTACAATCAATTCATTATTTATCAGAGCCAATAACAAGCTTTAATCTGATTTCTGCAAGTCCAGTTACTAATTAACCTCAGACTTCAGAGTCAATACCACCTCAAACCTAACATTCTATTCCTGTAAGAAGTTCAAGGAATTTATCACCCTGTTCCAGCAACTTACTTAACTTCCAACACTAACATATGCCTACCACATTGCCACTTCATAAACCTTCAGAATGTAGGTTCATTGAGATCTACATCCTGACAATAACATTTACAAATATTTATTTTTCTTTCCTCCAATTATCCCATAATGAATTGACTGTAAAGACTGCTGATGCATGCTTTAACATTTTCTCTATTTCAAATGTTAACCCCACATTTTTTTCAAGAATTCATTGAAACATAAATGGACCATATACACGAAATATAGCAGGTTCATTAAAATAATCAGATCATAATCCAAGAGTGCACACCTTCAAGAGCCACTTCTTTTAATTCAAATTGTTGTCGGAGTTCTGCCACCTGATTAATCTAGTCACAAAAATACAAAAAAAAAAGTAGAATAATTATGTCCATACATGCTGTATTATAAGTCAATAAAATTTCAAGCTATAATCAGATAATGCTACTAGCATTGCATGTGGTCCCTTCACAAAATAGCATAATGGAATAAAAGGCATGTATCAGAAGTCAAGAGAGAGAAAAAGGCTATAATTAAGCAAGGTAGAATTATAAAGCAAATTATCAAAAATAGAAGTTAATAAATTGTCATCTATTCTTATTCAATTTAGAAAGAATGCAATTTATCCAAAACAGACAAGAATATCTCAAACCAAATTCTGATTGAAAAGGAAGGTATATCAATCATAACTCAACCACTTGAATTAGAAGTCCATATACCTCTAGTTCAAGATTCTTCTGTGCAGTAGCAAGGGATCTTGCAAGATCAGCATTTGTGGTCTGCAATCACATTGCTCTTTAGATACAACTAAATCAACAAAAAAATATCCGCACTTTCTATTAAAAAATTGAAAGGATATAATAACAAATATCAGTCTTAACTACATCTAACGTGAGCATATGAAACAGACTAATGTACCTCAAGTTTAGCCAATCGGGCAAGAACTTCCATTCTAGTATTATTATGTTTCTGCTTTTCTAAGTCAACAGCCTCCATTGTTTCCATTGTAGTTGTCTGCAACTCGGAAGCCTGTCAGGGAAAGAAGAATTCATCACACAATTATTGCTTGAAAGAAAGGGGAGAAGTTGATAAAAGTTTAAATTCTACAAATGTAAGAATCACATGGTATGAATCAAAAGCACCAACCACCAATATGGTTTGCACATTGTCTTGACCATGTCACTTATAGCAAATTCTTAGTTTACAGTAGTCTTATAGATATTAGTATTTTGAAAGATAAGTGGAAAGCAAAATCTGAACCAGGGTTAAGCCTGTGCAAGCACAATCAAAAGTTATCAGCACCATTATAAGTGAAATTTCAGCTTGATCTATCTTCAATCTTAACAGGGAAAAAGGCTAGTACTAGCAATTTCAGCCACCCTGAATAGTGCTTTTGAAGATTTCTCCACCCACTTAAATCATTAGGTTGGATAGATTCCCTATTCAAAACAAAATTATAAATCCACTGGATTCCAATTGATTTGATCAACTCAATCCATTGTCCTATTATTTTCAGCGATGTTCAACAATAACAAGTGTATAGTAGTACGTAGAAAATTGAATGTACGTTTTTTGTTTACTTCACTAAAATCAAGAAAATGATGTGTGTTTGGTCATGCATTAAATCTATAACAAAGGATGCTTAAAGGCCCATTTTTTTCAATCAAATATATCATGATCTAAATTACAATAATAATAATGATGATAATAAAGAAAGCAAATCAACTATAACAGCAAAGCCTCTAAAATTACCTCTTGTACTTGTTGTTTTGCTCGTTCTTCAAGTATTTTCTCCAAGCTCTGCTTCTCCCCTTCCAATCTGGCAACCATATTCTCCCGCTCTTTGATAGCCTGCACAGCTTTAGCTGCTGCTCTCTCAGCCAAAATCTTCTTCCTTCTCTCCCTCTCCTGTTCACTCTCGGAATCAGATGATGAACCCGAATCACTATCTGAATCAGAGCTCGAATCACTGGTCGAATATTTTTTCTTCAAATCATCCGAGACAGAGCTTCTAGATGCAGCACGAGTTCCATGCTTCCCTTTCACGGTACTTTTCAATCGTCCATAAACATCACCAACTCCCTTCTTCACATCAGATATCCCATCTATTTTCTCCGGTACAGAAAGCGAAGCACCATTCTTATTTCCCACATGCAAAACCTCCCCTTCAACAACATCCTTATTTTCAGCACGCCCACCATTTTCTTCACTTCCCTCATCCTTCCTTTCTCCAACTACCTCACCACCCACATTCTTATTTTGCTCCAGTCCTGTCCCATCCATAACCTTACCATCACCTGGCAGCTCAACACTTGAAGACCTAGCTGATGAGCTAGACTCCTCTCCATCACTTGGTTTCCCATTCAATTTTAAATCCAACCTCTTTGATGTCACCCCACTGTTATTCGTATCACTGTTACCCCTAACTTTCTGATTTCTTTTCGCCTCCACCGCCAACGAATTCAAACCCAAACTCCCTTGCTTCCTACCCTCCTTTCTCAACCCACGAATGGCAGGTGCCCCACTACTCCGATTAGGCGAACTTGCATTCTGACTCGGGGGGGTACCAAGCAGCTCAGTCCAGTCACTATCAGTAAGAGTGGCCCTTGGTTTGGGAGATATTTTCGGAACATTCAAAATCTTCTTATCATCGACACTACCAACAACATTATTTGTATTCTTATTAATAGCAAAATCAGCATTCAGTTTTCCCTTGTAGTCATTGTTAAATTCATGTGTTTTCCTCTTTAATTGATCCTTTAAAGACAGAGAACCCCCGGCTTTCGCTGGAAGATCAAATTTCTGATCATCGTCAGATCGTGTCTGTTCGTTCTTCTTCAATGATTCTGCTGCTTGGTGATCGATCTGAGCCGTTGATCACCAAACAAGAAAGCAGGAAAAAATGAGCTAATTTTTAAAAAAAAATAAAAATAAAAAACTGTAATCAAAGAAGCACAATGACATTGAAAATAAAACAACAATGATAACAACATAAATAAAGATCTGTTTGGCTAGTGAAAAAAGAAAAAGAGAGGAGAGGAGGAATTTCGCTTGCCTGTTCAAAGAAGGTTTCGGCTACTTTGAGTTTTGAAGAGATCCAATTCGCCATTCTCTCCCTCTTGTTTGTTTGGAATTGAAATTAGAGAGTGTGAGGTTGTGGTTCACGCGCATTAGCAAAGCGCATAAAAATTTGATTTGCAGAGCAGCAAGGAAAAATGGGGAGAAGGAATAGAGGTCTTGTTGAAGAGGTGAAGCTATTGTGACGGGTACGTGAGCTTTGTGAAGGTGTTTGGAGTGTAGCGTGACGGTTTGTGGAGAGCAGGTGTGGTCTGTGAGGAATGGAAAGGAGACCGCGATGTGCTTGTTGTGGTCTTCTGCACGTGCGAGTAGAATGCTATTTGAGTTGGCACGTGTGTGGATAATGACACGGTAACGTTTCAGATGAGAGAGATGGATATCGGATACAAATAGTGCCTTTTCGGTATTGTAATTTTAATTGCATTATAGTGTGTTTTAAAAGTATATTTATTTTGAAGAAATATTAAATTATTATTTTATTAGTATTTTTTATGATGATTTAATATATTGATATTAAAAATTAGAAAATATTATTTTAATACATTTTTAAGCAAAGATTATAATATAAATTAAAAGATGGAACAATAATAAATAAATTGACAAAAAACATTAACACCATAAAAATATCAAAAAAAAAAACTCAATTTGAGCTTTTTCGAATTAACTTGTTAAATGTGTGACCTGGTCATGATACAAGAACAACTCTATCAAAAGCAAACTAAGTAAAGCTATAGAGCTTAATTATTAAATATTTAATAAAAAATAGAGAAAAAACCAATTTCACGTTTGATTTCAATTATTTTATATCAAGTTTATCCTCATCCCCTTATTTTTTTTCTATTTCTTTTATTTTGGATTTTTAATTTTTTTTAATTTTATCCGATTTAGAATTTCACTTCGTTATTTTTTAGGATTTTCGTTCTATAAATTTAGTCTTATATTCATGATCAAAGTCATTAGTTCCAAAAGTTCACACAAGTTGACTTTGATTTTTTTTAGGTTCTTTTAAAAAAAATTAATTTCATCCTTTAATTTTTAATATATTAGAAATTGTTCATTGTGCCTTTTCTTTAAATGTTTTTTCCATGATGTTATCTCAGTTTTATGTTAATGGTCATAAAGTTAACAGGTTAACTCGAGTTGACTAAATTTTGTTTTGTTTATTGAGTTTTTTTATGTTTTATTCCTAGACTTCTTTCTTTTAAGCTAGGTCGTTGGCCTAATTTCTTTAGCTCAAATGCTTGGACTATGATACTATATTTTAAAAGTATTTAAAAAATTTAAAATTTTTATTTTTATTTTTTACTTGAAAATAAATATTTTTTATGTTTTTAGAATATTTTCACGTACTAATATCAAAAAATAAGTTTTTTAAGAAAATAATATGTTTATGAACGAAAAACAACCTCAACCACACTCTCAAATAAACATTTAATCTTTTTCCATGTTTTTTTCCATTATATTTTAGATTTTGGTTAAAATGAAATATAAATAAAATATATAATATTGTATTAAAATTATTAATAAATTTTAATATATTTTTAAATTAATATTATGTTTTTATTATGAGAATGTTAACAGTTAATGTTTTACTTATTATATACATAATATGCCAGAAAAAAAAAAAGCATTACTCATGGATATTCATTAAAAATATTTTTTTAATATATATTTTATTTTTTTATCATATTAATTTTTTCCCTCAATCACATAAAAGAATTTGAGACTTTATTATTTTTACTTTTTATTAAAACTTAATTTTGAGATTATGATATGTTTTTATATAAAAACAATGCAGACAATTAAAAAAGAAAACATTTTTTTCAAACAATAAAGAGATGCATTTTAAAAAAAATAGGTTGAAAACACACATTTATCCACTGATTGAAAATCTTAATATAACGTTATTTTAACTATATCTTCCTTTCATTCAAGATATATGTTGCTGATAAAAAAAAAAAAAAAAAACATCATTCATTATATTTTTTAGTGAATACAAGACATACCAAAATTAAAGGGAAAATGAGGGTAAAATAAGTAGACAACATCCTTATAATATATATATATATAAGGTAACTAGTAAAGTTTGAGAGTGGTAGATGGATTTGACGCGTACGATTAAGGTATCTAGAATACCTGGTACCAAATGTCATGGTTCCTAAGGAATTTAGGACACTTGAGTTTGTCAAATATACAGGGATGGAATGCCTTACCATGCATTTGAGATCGAACTGCAATAAGATGATGAAGGTCCATCATAGCAGATTGTTGATTCACTTCTTCCAAGACAACCTGATAGGTTCAACACTAACCTCGTACATGACCCCCTAAAACCAAGTTCGTCGAGAAGTAGAGTGATTTTTCGTGCTGAAATGTATCAAAATTATGTTTTTTTATTTTTTAAAAATTATTTTTGATATCAGTACATCAAAATAATTTAAAAACACTAAACCGCTAATTTTTAAAATAAAAAAAAGGAAAAATATCAAATTACAGATTTAACCGCAATGTCAAACGAGCACTTAGTTTACACCTTTTAGTGCAATCTAAGTTAAATGTCATCATTGCCTATATCAAACAGGTCTCATAGTAATAAAGAAGAATACATTGAGAGAATATGCATAAAGGTAAGAAAAACTACCAAAACCCAAACCCCAAACATCCAGTTCTCCATAATTTTCGTGGTGAACCATCCCACTAGTACACTAAAAGCCTAATATGTATATAACCCAAAAGCTTTATATTTTATTTTAATCATATTATTTTTTATGCTAATAATATTTTTTTGTTTTAGTAATTTTTTTCTCTTTTAATTTAGTTTTTCAACCTGATTTCTACTATTTATTTTTTTCTTTCAATTAAACTTGATCATATATTTTATTTTTCATTTTGGCCCTTAGTCTTTTAATTTTTTATTTAGTTTTAACTCCTTCAATATTTTCAGCCTTCTGCAGCAATCCCTACTTTTTGTTTATATTTATGTGTCTATACTCTTTGTTTTGTTTTTTAATCTTTATCATTTTCTATTTTGTTGAGATTTTATTTTTATTCAATTTAATCTTTAAATTTTAATTTTTGTTGATGATTATTTTAAAATTGATATTTTTTCTTTTTCGTCTTTGTTTTTTCTCTTCAAATTAAATTATTTTTTCATGTTAATAATATTTATTTTGGTTTTGTGATTTTTTTGTCTTTTTTAAGGTTTTTTGGTTTCTTATTTTATTCTTTGGGATAATTTTATAATTTTCATTGTTTGTGCAATCGCAATAATAATAATAATAATAATAATAATAATAATAATAATAATAATAATAATAATAATAATAATTTTAGTTATTGTTTTTTTTTTTCTTGCTTGTTCTTTTGTGAAAGTTTTTGGGTTTTTTATTCTATTCTTATAGATAATTTAATCATTTTTATTGTTTGCACAATAATAATAATAATTTTAGTTGTTATAATCTTGGTAATAACAATGACGTTACTAATGATAATGATGATCACAATAATAATTTATTGTGATGGTTGTAATGGTTATGGTATTAATAATTATGGTTGTGATGATAATGATACCAATAACTTATAGAATAATATTAAGAATATCAATAATAACAAAAACATTTAAAATAATGATAATAATACTAATGATAATTTTAATAACAATTACAGTGCTAGTAATCATAATAGTTATTATGATAATGATAGCGATGATAATAAAAATATTGATGGTGACAATGATAGTAGTGCAAATAATAATTATAATATTAATTATTTATAATAATGGTGGTGATGGCGCCGGCTATAATGATTATGATAATGGTGGTGATGATAATCTCGTAATAATTAAAATAATTCATCATTCAATGCTATTTTTAAGAATTCATTTTTGCAACTTCTCTTTGCATGGTATATCAAATCTAATACCCTGGGTAAATGATTTGGGAAAATTTCGTTGCTCAATGTTATCTTTTTTTAAAAAAAATGTATTGCTTGACATTGGTTGTTTTTTAAAAAATATCATTCAATTTTTGTTTAAACTTATTGACCAAATAAATTCATATCCATTTAAAATCTATACATTTTATTAGAAGTTGTATGAACAATACAAAAATTGATGTCCCTCATAAAAAAATAAAGTGAAGAGAAAAAGAAAATGAAGAGTTAGTGTTAAGGGTATGCTGGTATTTTTGTATGCATTGTTTTCGTTATTATCACGAGATTTGAAGAGTGTTATGGTAATTTTTTTTAATTATCTTTTTTTAAAAAAACATTGTTAGCGTGTCTTTCTGACATGTCGATAGTTGTCTTACTTCCACGTCATATAGACAACTTATAGGGCGTCATGTAGTGGTGGAAAATATCCATATATCGTCTCGATGTCTTTGTCATCATGATCTCTTTAAGATAATGGTATGTGTGTCGTACAATGGTGATCGGAGACTTGCCGATGGTCAATTAATATTTCCCCCATTTTCTCTCTCCTTCATTCACAAATACATTCTACTCCTCTTTGTTTATGGTTTTGCATTTTAGTCCTTGGTCTTTTGGTTGTTTTGTCTTGTCCTGATGTTTTATAGAAATTTTTGCTTATTTCAATTTTGTCTTTCAATTAAAATTTATCATTTATGTTATGTTTTTTTTCAACCTTTATTCTCCTAATTTTTTATTTGTTTTTTATTTCTTTAATTGTTTCAGCATTGAAGTTTTGATTTGTTTCAATTTTGTACTTCAATTGAAATTGATTATATATTTTGTTTGTTTGTTTTAGTCCTTCAAATGTCATAAGATTAATCCCTATTTTTTTGTTCATATTTATATATTTATACTCTTATTTTTTTGTTTTTAATTTTTATTATTTTCTCCTTTGTTGGGGTTTAATTTTTATGCAATTTAGTCCTAGAATTTTAATTTATGTTGATAATAATTTTAAAATTGATATTTGTTTTCTTTGTCCTTTTTATTCTTCAAATGAAATGATTTTTTATACTAATAATAATTATTTTGGTTTTTTATTTGTTTTTTGCTAAAGTTTTTGAGTTTTATTCTTAAGGTTATGTTTATGATTTTCATTGTTTACACAATAAGATTGTTTTTTTATAATTATTTTCTTGCTTACTCTTTTGTTACAATTTTTTTCCATGACAATTTAATAATTTTTATTTTTTAAACAATTATAGTAATGATAATAATAATAAAAATGATAATGTATTATATTGATTGTAATGCTTATGATATTAATAATTATAGTTGTGATAATAATAGTAATAATAACTCATAAAATAATATTAAAATATCAATAATAACGAATGTTATTAGAATCCAAACAATTATAAAAATTATATTCATGATGAAGATAATACTAATTTTGTTTTTGTCCTTTAATTATTTTCATTTGTTCTTCGAATCAACTAATATTTTTTTTTATTTTAATACTATTTATTTTGGTTTTGCCTTCAATCATAATAATAACAATGAGAATAATCATTCAAATAATTTTTCATTTGATGTTATATTTATTAAGAATTAAATTTTGCAACTTTTTTATATATAATATTTCAAATCTAATATCCTAGATCAATGGGTTGAAAAATTATATGACTCAATGTTGTCTTTGATTTTTTTTATCTTATTTCTTTAAAATTATATTACTTGACATCAGTATTAATCGTAAAAAATCATCTTATCATTAGGTTTTTTAATATTACTTAACATAAATTTTATCGATGCATAGCCCTAATGTATAGCATTATAAAAAAAATCTCACACCTTTAACTTGTGTTTTACATTTTAAAATATTTGATTCTGACTGTAGCGAAGTGCGGGGAAATTGACTCATGCTTACTAATTTGTTTCAATTTGACTTTTATGTGTTATCATTGTTATATGATTTGAGTTGTGAATCAGTCTTGATCCTATATGTCACTCTCTCAATTTATTTTAAATATGTGATATGGTATGTCACAATCTTAGTATCTTACAAGTATCTCATCCAATATGCATCAAATTTTAGGTTTCTGGACATTTATATGTTTTTCACAGTTAAAAAATGACTTGAACTGCACCATTTTGCGGGTAAAAAAGATAGTAGAAAACTCTAAATGTTGTTGCATTTTTCAAGTAGCATATTGTCAATGTGTTTCACTATGGATACACACTTATTGCACTCTTGACTCGCTATGCATTAATTTTTTTCAATGTTATTCTTTTTTTTTCATTTTGTGATGAAATTCAAGATCAATTTAAGTTAAATTGTTATGCAATGTCAAACTAAAGAAAAAGGGTGACATTAAAAAAGGTGAATAAAATAGGTGTCAGTTTCAAAGTTTGCATAAAAAAAGTTCATTTTCATCCTTCTATCTTCCCAATGACACATTTTACTCCCTATAGATTTTTTAAATATTATTTTTGGTACAAACTTTATTTTTTTTATTTTTGGTCAGGGAGAGGAGAAAGAAAGATTGTCAAATTTCTATGCTAAAGAGATAATATTTTAGTTAATACCGATTCTAACCCTTAAAGTAATCGACATTGGTGTTCACAAGAAGAGTTTAACTTGGGTGTTAAGAAATTTTTGGGTTTCATTTAATTTTTTTTATGCTGATTTGTTGGTTGTTTGAAGGCACACAACTTTACATAGGTCTTGAGGTTGTATCCTTCGTGTTTTATATATAAAAAAGTAGAAATTATTTTAATTAGTCGTCGTGTTTTATATATAAAAAAGTAGAAATTATTTTAATTAGTCGTGACTTGTAATAATTTTTAAATGGAAATATATAATAAAATATAAGTAGTGACACCATGAACTTGTTTTCTCATCTCTCTTTTCAATCAATACTAATTCTGCTTTTTTTTTTCCTTACATGATATCCTGTAATCAAGATGTCTGATTAGCCTTTTTCAGGAAAAAAAATAGAAGAAGAAAGTGGAATCATCATCGGAAGCTACAGTAATCAGCTTGACTTCAAAGTTACTGTTCATGAGTTTTGACTAAGTTGTTTTTTTATAGCGATTTTTATTTAATTAATATATCAAAATGATAAAAAAAAAATTATTTATATAATTTTTTAATTTAAATTAAAAATATATTTTTTCTTTCTTTCAGAAACACATACTCCCCCCCCGCCCCAAGCTTTTCATTAATCTCGTGAAAGCCGAAAGTTATCTTGACTTATGCCGAAGATCCTTTACTTTTCATTATATAATTTACATAATAAAAATTGAATAGTCATAATAGCTTTGTCTGTTTGCCTTCGTTTCACGGGTTATTGTCGAACCTGCTTATAAATAACTGACAGTTTTGGATTGTCATTGCACTTATTTTTGAAAATATTTATTATTTAGAAATATATTAAAATAATTTTTTTAAAATATTTTTTACATCCGTACATCAAAATAATTTAAAAAAACTATTTTTTTAATTTAAAGTAAAAAATAATAAATAATAAAAATTTAATTTTTTTCATAATCACTTTCCGATCGCAACACCAAACAGTCCTTAATCGTTTTATTTCCCCATCTGGTCCCTGTTTTTGCTTGCTTTCCAAGTTCCCATCCCTGCACAGCTCTTACTTAATATTCAGTACTGTTGTAAGAAAAAAAAATAATTTATTTTAAAACCAAAGATATCTTAATGAGGTTATGTATACAGATTAAACTCACCACCACCAACTTATGGGTCAAACCCAAATGCTTAGAAATTATAATATAAGAGACTGAAATGATTAACCATTATAGCCTCAATGGATCCTTGATAGAGTGACAACACTGTCAGCTCTCAGCTAAGACATCCCATTTCAGCAATGGCCACTTGAGCATTGGACGGCAGCAAGAACATAGAGAAGTGCTACGTGGAAGTACATTAGTGGTCCTTCCCTAGCCTTTTTGCAGGAGTTGTGATAATATCGGGAGGATTAAGAATTAAGATTGGATTATGAATTATTCCTCTTTATCTTGACAACATTATAGAAACAGCCATCATGTCTCCATCGATGTCTCCACATGTAAACACTCAATACCCTCCAAGCCTATGCCAAGAAGATTACTCATTTACTTCATATACATCTCCCTTTATTTCCAATTGTAAATCTGAAGATTTTTTATTTATTTTATTATATATATCTATCTATATATATATATAGATATACATGACTTTCCATCACGCCTGAAAAATTGTGTTATTTCTTGAAAGCTTTCAACTTTCTTTTGGAGTCCTTCTGGATCTTTTGAAAGCTTCTTAAGCTTTTCGTTTCTGAGGAAGAGAGCTTGCTAGGTATTTAGGGACTTGATCATATATATATATATATATACACACATGGCTGATGATTCATATGAAGAAGAGTGTGATTATCTTTTTAAAGCAGTTCTTATTGGAGACTCTGCAGTTGGGAAATCCAATCTTCTATCAAGGTTTTCCAGAGACGAATTCCGGCTAGATTCAAAGCCAACTATAGGGGTTGAATTTGCTTACCGGAATATAAGAGTCGGCGACAAGCTCATCAAGGCTCAGATATGGGACACCGCTGGCCAAGAAAGGTAAGCCTATCTTATATCTCTCTCTTGTTTTTCTCCGATGACGTTGTCAGGTGACAATCTTTCTGCGTAGCTAGGCTAGATGTTTTCATATCTGAAATTTGCCAAAAGTTGTGTATGTGTGTGAAAATACATGTTCGTCTGTAACCAGCCCACCAACCTAGCTAACCAGAATTTGAACACAAACTCTGTTTTTCATAATCTGATCCCCATTAAAATGCTAAGAAAGATCATGAGCAGATTTTCTATTTTTTGGGACCCACATAAAGACTTGGAGCTCTATATATGTTGTTCATCTTAGAGTTTTAATAGGGCAACGAAAAAGTAAATCCACTAGAGATTCATGATAAGAACGTCGATCGAATTACTAGCTAGCTGCTACGCCACAAAGTCCTCCTCCCTCGTAATCTCCAGCACTTTCCCGTCCACTTTGTGCTCTCTTTTCATGGGTTAGGTCCGTAAGACACACGGCTCTGTCGATGCAATACCAAAAATTAAAGACTAATTTATAATTTATAATTTATAATTTATAATCAATTTTCTTGTTTAATATAATTAATCCTTGCACACCAATATTTATACTATTGTTGTTATGTTTGGCTTGGCTTAATGGCCAATCTACTGATTAATCTACCTAAAATCATATCTTAATTTAATTTGATTTGAAGATTAACTCGTTAAACCTTATTTTATTTAGTTGACCTGAATTTATCTAGCTAACCTGGTCATACAATCAATTCTAAATATATATTTTTAAGAAAACACAAACTTTATTTTTTTAAAAAAAAAAAATCTAAACATTATTTTAAGATTGACTTGTCAAATACAAGATTATCAAACGGTTGATAACTATTATTATATAAATTTTATACCCAAACGTAATAAATACACTTCCTATTTGATTTTTGTATAATATTCATATGTGATGATGATGATGACGACGTCTATGATGGCTATAGCAGGCTTTGTTTTTTGTGGGTGATGGGAACGCAATCTCCCATCCAAACCGTAATAATTCTGTGCAGAAGTTTTACCCCCACGAAACTTCCTTCGGTGCTATAAAAAAAATAAAAAATAAAAATAAAGTAAAAAAATAAAATAATAAAAAAAAGTAATAAGAAAAGCTTCTGTTCTAACCCTGAAGATCACTGCAATCATCCATCTTCATCATCTTCCTCCCTGTCTTGCTGCAACTCAAACTAGTTTGTGGAGCAAGACTTTAGCAGTTCTGTCTTAAATGGTGTATTCAGCTCCAACCACCTACTATTGTGTGACCACAAACATGAAATTTTAAAAATTTATTCCTTTTATTTTAATATTTAAGATGAAATTTTCATAAACTATCTCACCTAAAATCTTAAGCTATTAGGTCAGACTCTAGAATATGATTAATATTATTTTCTAACACAGTCATTCAAGTGAAAGCCCTTTGGGCTTGAAATTTGCATAGATTCACATGAATCTATTACCTTGTGCTTGATTTTTATCAAATAGAATAGTAGTGTTGAAATTTGAACTCGTGACCGCAAGGTCAAAAAATCTTTGTTATTATATCAAGAAATCATATCACCTAAATTAAATGAGAACTTAGAATATAATTTATATTATTATCTTGTTTGTAAATAACTTTAATTGTTTCAGGTTTAGAGCTATTACTAGCTCATACTACCGTGGGGCACTTGGTGCAATGCTAGTATACGACATTACGAGGAGAGCAACGTTTGACAACGTGAAAAAATGGTTGCATGAGCTGAGAGAGTTTGGAAGTTCAGACATGGTGGTTGTTCTCATTGGAAATAAATCTGATATCAGTCATCTTAGAGAGGTCGAGGAAGATGATGGTAAGAATTTTGCAGAGGCTGAATCTTTGTATTTTATGGAAACTTCAGCGCTGGAGAACTTGAATGTGGAGGAATCATTCATGCAAATGATCACCAGAATCCATGAGATCGCAAGCCAGAAAAATTTGGAGGCCAAGAAGAATGAAACGACAATTACTACCATAAAGACTCTTCCGATAGGAAAAGAAATCATTAATATTGATGAAGTTTCTGCAACTAAGCAAGCTGGTTATTGCTGCTCAAATTAATTTATGGATAGATAAGTAGGGAAAAGTTTTGGAAAATGCTTCTCAAGTTTTACATTTGATGTATTATTATTTTCATTTTTTAAACATTTTATTTTCTCTTTTTTTTTTTCATTTGTTTGGTAGTTGATTCGGTCATCAACGAACGATTAATGCTAAGAAAAAACATTGATGATGTGATGTTGATGTATTAGCATGAAATGTCGACTTCTCCTCTCACTTGATATTTGACAGATTGTTGTATATATATTTTTGTGAATATTCCAACTTTTTAAATGCTTCTATATAATTTCATAATATGTTAAAAAGGGTATTATGATATACCTTGTCGCGACGATGATTTTTGGACGCGCTTCGCGTCCCGGTTTCATCCCGGGATTCGGGGGGACAACAGCGCGCGGTGAAAATGAGAGGTTTAATAGTCATAAAATTTACAACTATAAATATTGGGAGTCACAACCTAGTATTAAGGTCACTAGGAACCTATTGGTCTGCGAGAGTCTAGGGTAAGGAGATTTATTGTGCAAGGAGAAAACGCATCACCCTCAGTGCACCCTACCTAAAGCAAGCTACATCGTTGTTTGATTGTTTTTCATAAAAAAAATTTATTAGTCTTTTCTAAAATTTGACGTAGATTTCTCTCCATGAGAGAATCTCTACCTCATTGCGGATTGAAAGACTAAAAATGAATTTTGCATTGTATTTTGAAAATCCTATTTTTAACCATCCATGAGTGTACATTAAAGTATAATTTTACACCGCGTTAGATAAACCAAAATAAATGTTAAAATATTTTTGATATTTTGGCCGTATGTCAATGGATAGTCGTAAACTGATTACGATATCCAAATTTTCGCTTTAAAAATATGGAAAAATATGCGACATATTTTTTACGAAAAATACAATGAGAAAAATTTGGGAATCCGGCCGTTTGCACGAAAATATATTTTTTGTTTTTGTTTTTTTTTCTCTTTTGAAATGCAATTTTTATATTTTTGTTTTTTTTATACAACTCACACACCTATTCTCTTTTTTCATTATATTTTTTTGGGTACATTGTACAATTATATAATATGTACAAGAAACAAAAATAACAACAATTTAAAATACATAAACATCTAAAAAAACCTACAGAAACAACCTCAGAAACACTATTCATAGCTAAAGCCACGTGGGAACAGTGGTGGCGCGTCGTCCCACGTGCCACCGCCACTAGCGGCGCGTGGTTCCATGCGCCTCCACGAGAAAGGGCAAAACAGCAGGGGGTGTAGATCGACCTTTTCCTTTTCTTTTCTCGCAATGTTTCGGGTTTTTCTTCTCTTCCTCTCCAGATTTCAGATTTGTTTGTCTTCCTTCAAACTCGGGTTCTTGGGCTTTTGAAATGGTGGCTGGACCACCGTGGTACATGTATGGTGGAGAGAGGAAGCTGTTGACAGTGGAGAGAGAGGAAGAAATGAGGTCGTGGGCTGTTTTCCATGGATGATCGGAATATTGTGGGTGAGTTGGGCTGTGTGGTCGTCGTCGATGAGAGTTTTATGGGTGAAGAGAGGGGAAGTCGTCGGTGTAGGGGAGCTGACCACCGACGGCTGTAGAGGAGAGCTGACGGGGAGGGGACGAGTCAGTCACCGGAGGGAGCAGCTGATGCTGTCGGAGGGAGGTGGAGAGGAAGCCTATAGTGGAGGCAGGGAAAGAGGAGCAGTTCCCAGAGCGATGAGCTGTCAGGGAGAGAGTGGGGCTGTTGGCCGGAGTTGTGGAGGAGAGGAAAGTGAGGGTCTTTGCTGGGCAAATGGCTAACGGCAAGGAGGAGTGGCTGGAGGCTCGTTGGCCATGGGAGAAGGAAGAAAGAGATAGGGAAGCAAAAGAAGAAATGGGGAGGGGCGAGTGGCTACAGTCGCCTCCCAAGGTGCTGGCGGCTGCAGCCCTAAAAACGAGAGAAAGGGATTAGGGTTCCCTTTTTTATTTTTTTTTTATTTTCCAGGTCTAATTTCGGGGGTAATTGTTGGGGTCTCTTCTAAATGGAAAATAAGGTCTTATTTATAGAGTACAAAGTTACACATCTTTTCCACTTTGATCCTTGGCTTCGGATCTGTATAATTTGATCCCTAATTTTACGCAATTAAATTGGAAAATACAATTTGGTCTCCAAAAACTCCAAACTTCTCAATTGAACCCAAATTAAGCTCAAGCATTTGATTTTTTTTATTAATTAAGCCCTTAATTAATTTGATGTGGCCAATTTAAAGTATAATTAAGTCCTTGCACTTAATTAAATCCTTCAATTGTACTCTAAATTAATTATCAAACATAATTATATTTTAAAATTGACCAATGATTAAATCAAATTGGCCTATAAAAATATAATTATGTCGCACGACTTTATTTTTACACAAATTTATCAAATGATGAATAATTTTTCCTTAAATATGTATTTTTCTCTATTTTTTGGGACAAAAGAGATACAGTTAGATTCTCGAAAAGAACCAAAATTTGCACATTGATTTTTCTACCAACATCGACCTCTTTTATTTTATTTTTGTTATTTTTTGGTAAATTTTGGGGAGTCACCCAAAAATTGGGTGATGACATACCCTAAACAAGCTAATATATTTCTTTTTTTGTTTCCTACATTTATACAATATTTATCAAGTTTCAATGGACACTAACATGTGATTTTATTGTCACAAGTCTATGATAGATTGAATTTTTTTGTTTGTTCACGTAGACGCTCATACCATCTTATACACTTTTCAATTAATTTCAAAATTTTTGAAATTATCGACCATGCAACTCTTCAGTGACCATTATATTAGGAACCATAGACATTGAATCTAAGACCACATGGATAGATAATTAGGGAAGTGTTTTGGAAAATGCTCCTCAAGTTGTTTTTACATTTGATGTATTATTATTATTATTATTATGATGATGATGATGATGATGATGATGATGATGATCATCATCATCATCATCATCATCATCATCATCATCATCATCATCATTTTTTAAACATTTTTTTTCATTTGTTTGATAGTTAATTCGGTCACCTGTGAACAATTAATGATAAGTAAAAACATTGATGATGATGATGTTGATGTATTAGCATGAATTTTCAACTTCTCGTGTCACTTGATCTTTGATAGATTATTATATATATAAAATAATCTTACCTAAGGTAACTTGCATTGTTGTTTGATTGTTTTTTCTAAGTTAAAATTTTGCACTGCATTTTTCAAAGAAACAATTTTTTTTGTTGTTGTACTTTACAATGTAATTTTACACCGCAGTTGAAGATCTTTTTTTTAAAAAAAAATCTACGGATGTACTTTACAATTTAATTTTACACCGTAGTTAAAATCCTTTTTTTTTATCTATGAATGTTTTATACAATGTAATTTTACACCATAGTAAAAATCTTTTTTTATCTGCGGGTGTACTTTACAATGTAAATTTACACCGCGAAAGCTAAAACAAAATAATTATTAAATTATCCTTGTTTATCTACGAGTGTACTTTAAAATGTAAATTTATACTACCAAAGCTAAAACAAAATAATTATTAAATTATTTTTGACATTTTGGCCAACTTTCGATGGATAATTGTAAACCGGTTACAATATCCAAATTTTCGTTTTAAAATATGGACAAAGAAAAAATATATGCAACATATTTTTTACGAAAAATACAATGAGAAAAGTTTTGGAATAGGGTCGTATGCAAGAAAACAAAATATTTTTTTTTAATGAAATTTTTTTAAAAGAGAAAATATTTTTTATTTATTTTTTATTTTTATTTTTTTTATTTTGTTATATTTATTTTTTTTATTATTATTTTTTATTTTTTTTATTTTTTTTCGGGCGGGGCTATCAGCCTGGTGGGTTAGGCTTCCACCTTTTATGGGCTGGAAGCCCACATTCTCTAGACACATGGGGCATGAGGCCCGCCCCCGCGTGCACAGGGGACGCAAATCGTGTCCCGTTGTGCATGCACATGGGACGTAAAATTTCAAGTGTGGCGAAATGTGTTTTTGTTAGTACCTTTGAGAAGAGGAGGTCGAGGTGATGAGTCCTGTCGTGGTGGCGTCGTCAACGGTGGCCTATGGTGGCCGGAAAATGCCCTCAAAGTCGTCGGGGTTCATGTTGCCTCCACTGTCACCGTGCTCTTGGCTTCTCCTGAGGTTGCGGCTTCTCCTGAGGTTGCATCTCGGTTGCTCATGTGCAGGGGGTGTTTATGGTGGTATTTTGTTGCTTAATGAGCTCTAAAAGTTGGAGAGAGAGAGAGAGCTCAATGGAGCCAAAATGTAGAGAGAAGAAGAGGTTGCAGACCGAGTGTGAAGAATGGAGTTCGGCGCTGAGGGAGATGAAGATGCTGATGGTAATTTTTGTGTGATTTCCCTCGTTTCTCTCGTTTTCTTTACTGAAAAATCACTCTATTTTTATTTTTGCTTTTTTTCTCTGTTTTTTATCAGTTTCCTCTCGGCCTCCCTCTGTAACCTCCTTTGTTTTTCTTCTTCTGCCTCTCTTCTTCTGTCTCCTCTTCTCTTCCACTCACTTTTTTTTTCTTTGCAGATTCTCGTTTTTCCTTTGTTTTTCTTCCTCTCTTTTCCCCCCCTGTGCAGCTTTCATGAATGCCATTTATAGTGGCTTGGCCTGCCATGGTGGCTGGAATATTGTAGGCATGGTGGTCAGCTTTCGGCTGGGTGGTAGCTTGCTTAATTGGTTTTGTACTTTTTAATTTTGTGCAATTGTATCCGAGTCAGAAATTCAATGTTAGCCTTAAATTTGCGCGCCTCTTTTATTCTGGTCCCTTCCTTTTGTTTTGTGCAATTTGACCCTCAATTGAGCATTAAATTCTCAATTGTCTTCAATTTGGCCCCTAATTTTGCATAATTAGCTTGGAAAAAATTCAATTGGGTCTCCAAAAATTCTAATCTTCTAAATTGAACTCGAATTAAATTCAAGAATTTGACTTTTTATCAATTAAGCCCGTAATAAAATTAATTTGATCAATTTAGAGCATAATTAAGTCCTTGCACTTAATTAAATTCTTTAATTGGACTGAAAATTACTTCTCAAACATAATAATATTTTGAATTAGGCCATGATTAAATCAACTTGACTTATAAAAAATATAATTATGATTTTTGACTTTATGTTTAACTCGAATTTGTATTTTTTCTCATTTTTTGGCGTAACAGGGATATGATTCAGCTCAGAAAATATTCAAAATTTTCACCACAATTTTTCTAACAACACCAAACCCCTTTTATTTTATTTTTGTCATTTTTATTTTATTTTAGGGAGTAACCCAAAAATTAGATTACGACAATGACATACCTAAAAAACATTTTTTTTATTTCCTACATTTATATAATATTTATCAAGTTTCAATGGACACTAACATGTGATTTTACTGCTACAAGTCTATGATAGATTGATATATGTTTTTTATTAATATGGATGTTCGAATCAACTTGTGTATACTTGACTAATTTCATGAGCTGAAGTCAACAACCATATAAATTTCTAGTGGCTATCATATTAACAATCATAAGGCTCGAACCTAAGATTACAGGAAGAGTAAGCCCCTTAATTATAAGTTTTTACCATTAGATCATCTAATAAATGATTTATGATAGATTGATAATTGATAAGATGGATGGATGATGCTAATATTCTTTTTATGAACATAACATTCTTATGATAGATTGATAATTGATGTTCGAATCAACTTGTGTATACTTGACTAATTTCATGAGCTGAAGTCAACAACCATATAAATTTCTAGTGGCTATCATATTAACAATCATAAGGCTCGAACCTAAGATTATAGGAGGAGTAAGCCCCTTAATTATAAGTTTTTACCATTAGATCATCTAATAAATGATTTATGATAGATTGATAATTGATAAGATGGATGGATGATGCTAATATTCTTTTTATGAACATAACATTATTATTTTATGTACCATCTTTCCAATTTATCAAAGGCTTAAATTAAAATAACCACACAACTTGCATATTTGGACGCCTTTAGCTAGGTACTGGGTTTTAGGTACTTGCGGCCAAGTGGAAAATCATGTCTAACCATGAATTGCCGATTTCATAAAATTATATTAAATTAAAAAATAATTACCAAGGAAATTATTTATCACCAAGACTCGGGATAGTATGTATAATTACAAAACTGTTTTTACAAAAGAAAATATATATATATATATATATATATAGTTTCCTATAAGTTTATCAATGTTTTATGACCCATATAACAAATTTGACAAGTTAACCAAGTTGATTTGAGTCAATATAATATATTGTTATTTCAATATTTATTTGGAAAATATCATCTTGATTGTTTTTAGATATATTATCTTTTTCTCGATCATTCAGGTTGTCTTTGAACTTGTCATGTCAACTAAATCACATTAAGTCAATTCCTATATAGTTTAAATTTTATTCTTTAAAAAAAACATATTGATAATACTCAGATTTTTTTATATCTAGAAAAGATTTAACATAAAAATATATAATCTAAAAAATAAATCTTCCAAAACGTTCCAAATGACATAGAGAGAGCCCAAATAATAAAAAAAAAACTTTGATTAATTCAATTCCAAAGTATTTTTTTCTTAATTTCCTTATTATCTATCCTGTTGAAATGCATAAATGGAGTGACTTTTGATTATTTGTGCTGAAATATCTTACAATATGGTTCATATAATTCTTTGGTTCGATAAATATGAGTGCTGATTAAAATTACAAAAAACTCCTTAGCACATATTTGTTTTGCCTAAAATGTCTTCTTCTGTTAACAACGGCAACATGCCCATCACCATCACCTTTCTAAAATTTGCCACTCCATTGTATCACCAACTTTTCTTTTCTGAAGAGCTTTTTTTTTAGCAGAATGGTAGTACACAAACTGTATCTCTAAGGGACTGTTTTGTATTATTTTTTTAAAATATTTTTAAGAAAAATTAAAATTTTTATTTTTATTTTAAATTAAAAAATTTAGTGTTTTTTTTATTATTTTCATGACGTGAAAAATTATTTTTTAAAAAAATCTTTTTAATATATTTTTAACAAAAAAATTAAAATAATTTTAACCACATTTATAAATAATTAAAATGAGAAAAAACAACAAACTAAGGCCATGTTTGTTTCAAGGAAACTGAATTCCTGGAATTCAGTTTCCTCACTTTCCCGTGTTTGGTAACATTTAAGAAAATTAGTCAAAAGGAAAACACTTTCCCTCGTATGCTCATCTTTCCCTCGTCTCTTTCCCTGTAAACCCAGATTTGTCAAACTCTCGCCTCCTCTCGCCTCTCGACTCCCTCTCATCCTCTCGCCTCTGCCAGTCACTCATCTCGTCTCCCTCTCGCCTCTCGACTCCCTCTCATCCTCTCGCTTATGTACATTGTGTTTGATTCTTGGAAAAATGAAGGAAAGATAAAACACGAGACAAGAATAAAAATATTTCCAGCCTCTTCCAAGTCTGTACATTAAGGGCATGCCTCATGGCCAAAAAAAGAAATGGAAAACGTGTACATGGAAGCTATAAGAAAAATAGGAAAAAGGCATCTAACATAATAAATTTTGTTATGGTTAGATTATCTAGAACAAGCGACCTTCAGTTCAAGATTGCAAGGCTCACTTTTATCCCAAGAAGAGCGGTATTGTATAATTTGATTTTAAAAGGAGAAAAGTAGCCTGTCTAAAGGTAGAAAAGGAAGGACTGATATTTTGAATCAATTATAATAGAGAAATGATTTCTCTCCTGTGCACTTACATCTTGTGCTAGTTCAATGAAGAAATCTGAAGAAGAGTTTTTTTCAATCAAAAGCTATAATCTTTCCCCGTCTATTTTTTTCCCCTCAATCTTCACAACCTCCTTCATAAGTAGACATGATAATGCATGGAGAAAAGACATGCACACATTCTGACATTCACAACATTTTAAGTATTCAATAATCTTTAAGAACATCCAATTCAAAAACAACAACCAGAGAGTGAGAATGCAATAATCTTCAAAACTTATTTCTCAATAATGCAGTTCTTTACAAGGTACAATAGTTTTCCTTGCATATGTGTCTTGAATCAGCCAATGCTATAGAGGCCCTAGCTGATTGGAATGCTCTTTTATTTGTTTCCTGGGTTTCTTTTCCTTTTTCAAGGGATGCTTTTGTATTCCAGTATTGTTCATCCACTTTTATTTCTTTCCATAAAATAATCTGTTTTATAAAAGAGGAGGGGAGAAGCAAGTCTGATTCACCATAATTCTCCATCATGCATTTCCACACTTTATAGCCATATATGGTTCCTTTGAATCCATATATGCCTTAATAGCAGCATTGCAATTTGTTTTGTTAGGAAAGAATTCATTCTTGATCATCTCATTGAACACCAACGATGCCTCCTTCAACTTTTCATACTTAATCAAGTATTGGAACAACACATTATATGTTTGTGAGTCGGGGAACACTCCATTATAAATCATCTCATCAAAAAACTTGTTCGCTATATCAGTTTGTTTATCATAACAATGTAAAGCAATCATCAGATTATACAGCTTAATATCAGGCCTTAACCCAACCCTCACCACCAATGTCTCCCAAATCAATATATCATTACTCTTCAAGCACTCTAAGATTATATACTAGGGATACAATTATAAAATTTGCAAATGATTAACATACTAGGGATACAATTATAAAATTTGCAAATGATTAACATACTAGGGATACAATTAGTAAGCATATCAAATTCTCCATAAGTAGGGTATGGCTGTTTGCTTTGTTGCCCATAGCTAGGAATCAACATGCTATCATGGTTTGAGTTCACTTGAGTAAGAGAATGCACAGAACCAAGGGCATGCATAGACACAGGGCTATAGTCCTAGACAATCTACAAATTTAAACTAATATAAGGATATTCTCATTTAAAAAGAAATTGTATTTTGCAGACTGAATCAATCGACCGTTTCAACTTATTCCACTTAATTGCTCTATCTCAATAGATTAACTTGTTTTCAATAGGTCAACTGATTGAACTAACTTTTAGAAATAAATTTATTTTCAACACTGGAAGTCTAGTAACCTTCATTCCATCAATGAAAATCCCTAACTCCCTATGGCCATAATGGCCACAAAACATAACATTTGTAATAATTATATGCAAATGATTATAATCATACAATGCATAAGGATTAATTACTTGAATTAATTCATAATCCAAGTGGAAAAAATTATTGATTACAAAGAGACTGCTTGGTCTCATTGACCCTATAACAATAAAACAGAGACTGCTTGGTCTCATTAAGAGCTTATTCCTCTTGAACAAGCTGCAAGACAGAAGGTTGCTGAACTTAAGACAATTATTGATACGGAAAAGAGTCAGGGATCAGTATTGAAAGCAATTTTGCATGCCAAGGAATCTAATGAAATAATGGGAATACATGGACGAATGGGAGATTTAGGTGCCATTGATGGTGAGTGTCTTGCATTATATTAACATATCTTGTCCAACATAGCTGAATTTCTTTATTCATTGTATTGATTGTGAAAATATTTGATATGTTTTTCTTATAATATTGATTTCCCTATATGTTTAGGTGTTGTTATCAGAAAACTACACTTTCATGTTATGGATAGTAAAATAATTAATGCGGTATGCATGGGAGCAGCTGTTGCTGTGATAGCTGCAAGGGAATGTTATAAAGAAGAAGAAATAAATAGAATTTATATACCAAGAGAACCACGTATAAATGCAATTGCTCAACGCGAATTCTATATTGACAGCATTTTGAATCGAGGTGATTGACATTGTGTTGAACAAATTCGTATGAAACCTATTGTATTACATAGATTGTGTGATCTTCTCACAAGCCGTAACCTATTACGAGCAACTCAAAATGTGTCTATTAGGGAGCAAGTAATTGTTTTCTTACAAATTGTAGGCCATAACCAAAGATTTAGGGTTGTTAGTGGTAGATATTATAGGTCTGTTGAAACTATCCATCGTTACTTTAGAATTGTCTTAAAAGCAATTCTAAAGTTGTACAAACACCTTATTAAAGATCCAGAGGATACAGTTCCAGCAGAGATAATGAATAATACAAGATTCTATCCTTATTTTAAGGTATGAACACAATACCAATATTTTAATGAATTGATTAATTACATTAAGAAGAAAAGTTTATAATTTATGTTGTCATGTTTATATAGGATTGTGTGGGAGCAATTGATGGTACCCATGTTCCTGCAAATGTTCCTGTTGAGATTCAAGGAAAGTTTCGAGGACGAAAAGAAGGAACAACACAAAATATTTTAGCAGCTATAACTTTTGATTTGAAGTTTTTATATGTTTTAGCTGGCTGGGAAGGAAGTGCCCATGATTCACGTGTTTTAGCTGATGCATTATCAAGATCTAATGGTTGTAAAATTCCAGAAGGTATATAATAAAGTACGCATTATATGCATAAACATATCAAATATCTTACTATATAAAGATAGTAATAGGTTTGTTTTTAAATTGTAGGGAAATATTATCTTGGTGATGCTGGTTACGGTATTCGAAAAGGAGTCATTTCTCCTTTTCGTGGAGTTCGATATCACTTGAATGAGTTTACAGACCGTGCACCAGAAAATGAAAAGGAGCTATTTAATCTGCGACACTCTTCATTGAGAACCGTGATTGAGCGAGGGTTTGGTATTTTGAAGAGTAGTTTTAGAGCAATTGATGGAAAATCTTTTTGGTCTTATGAAACATAAGTAGAAGTTGTGCTTGCATGTTGTATTATTCATAATCACATAATAGGGGTTGATCCTTATGATTTTCTTATGGAAGAAATATGTTCGGATAGTGAACCAAGTGGACGAACAATGTACTTAAATCAACGGGAGGAAAGGGAAGAGAATAGGGAGTGGATATCAAAGAGAGAAATGATTGCCTCAACCATGTGGAATGATTATAACACTCAAAGAAACTTGTAATTGAGTGTTAATTATATGTTTTTGTTTTTCTTATGTCTTGCTTAACTGTTTATATGAAATGTATTAAATCGAAATATTGTATGATTTTGTATAAATTTTGTAATTTCTTTTTTGTAGAAATGAGTTTAACACAGGATGAAAAATGCAAAGGCAAGGGCAAACATTTCAAATGGACTAAGCCCATGTCTAACATGCTGCTTGAGTTATTAGCTGATGAGGCACTTAAAGGAAACAAACCTTCTTCCACCTTTAAAGCAGAATCTTTTGTTAAGGTGGCTACAGAAATAAGTGCAATGTTCAATGTGCAATGCGAGCCTAAACATGTGGAAAATCATCTTAAGACTGTGAAAAAAGAATGGGGAATAATAACCACTCTTAAAGGTAAAAGTGGTTTTGGCTGGGATGATTGTTTGAAGATGATTACAGTTTCGAAAGATGTGTATGATGAAGAAGTGAAGGTATGATAAATATTATACTCTTTGTAATTTTTATATTTACTTTTGTTTCTACAATGTTATCCAATGAACTATAAAAATTGCATATTCTATACATTATGAACAGGCACATCCCAATCATGACAAGTATCTGAACAAAAAACTTGATTTGTATGATGTAATGACAATTGTTGTTGCAAAAGACATGGCAACCGGAAATTTTGCCAAATCATTTGTTGATGTCAACTTGGAAGAGAACACTGAAGTTCATTCAATTTTCATGGAAAATGAAGTTGAATATGAAGAAACTTCAAAGGGAAAATGGGCATCTTCCTCTGCTACACAAAAGAGACAACATAGAAAGAGAAACCGTATGCATGAAAATGATAATGTTGACAAGTTGTCTAAACAGATTGGAGATGTAGTATGTGCAATTCAAAGTATCAGCAAAAATCAACTTGATGTTAGTGCGTTGTATGAGACAGTGATGGAAGTTGAAGGCTTTGATGAGATAACTCTTATGTGTGCATTTGATTATTTGGTCCAAAATGAAATGCTGACAAAAGCATTTCTAGTAAAAAAGGCAGATTTGAGGAAATTTTGGGTTCAAAACTTTGTCACCACACACTACAACAGGCCTGCTCCCTAAGATGGTTTGAAAATGTTCAAAGTTTGGTTTCAGACTATGTTTTTTATCAGTCAAGTATGTTTACTTGTTTAATTCGGAGAATTCTATATTTAAGTTTGTAATTTGAACTAATATGTATGTCAATGACTTCGAAACTTTATATTTATGCAAGACTATTTATTTCTTCATGTAAGGTATAAATATTTATTTCTTGATGTTTATTTTATAGATATTAAAGGGATAATTGCCTTTACCCAATTTTTTTTAATCTAAAATACCCATCAAAATATTGTTGTATCTATTTATCTTTTCAAAAATACTTCAAACCAAAAACAAAAACCCAAACATATAACTCACAACATAAACTAATTTGGCTTTCTTAATATGAAAAAACAAATTATTTTAAGCTTTTCAAATTGAATAATTTTTACTTACAAAATATTTAACAATTTTATTTCTCTATAATATCATATGACAGATATTGTAATATTTTATAAAATAAGCTATGTATTAATATAGGATATAATAAAAAAATTCATCATTATACTTATTTGATTTCATTTTTTTTATTTAAAGTGATTAATTATTTTATATTAAATATTTAATATACATGGGATAAAATTTTAAAAATTAATAATTTATTAATAAATTATTTTCCAATTCATTTTCCATAACACAAACAAACACTGGAAAATGTTTTCCATTTCATTTTCCATAACACAAACAAACACTGGAAAGTGTTTTCCAGTTCATTTTCCATAACACTACCAAACATCGGAATTCACTTTCCAAGAATTCTCTTTCCCCGGAATTCATTTTCCAAAAAAAAATTACTTTTCAGCAAACAAACGGTGCCAAATAAACACAATCATCAGTATTGACAATCCAAAAAGCATAAGACTACACACTTCATACCACGTGGAAAATAACACAATGTCACATCAATAATTTTTTTTATTAATTTTTTAAAAAACACATGAAAATACCAAAAACTCCCCAAGCCCATCTTTTTTTACCATGCGGAAAAATCATATGAAAATACCAAAATACCCCTAAAAAACTTCTTTTTTTGTTTTTATAAGGTTATATCATTATTTCATTGTACATAATTTTCAAAAAACTTGAAATACTCTTGTCTAATAGCTCAATATTTTTTAATCTTGGGAATAAAGAAATATTTTAAATGTTACATAACCAGTGAAAAGTTAAGAAAGCTCACCCTTGGTCAACAACTTTAATTTTTATTGACCCTAGATGCATTGGAGTATTTTCACCTTGTAAAAATTTAGAAAAAGTTCACACACCCTCAAATAATCTTTTAATAACAATCGGGCGAGAGGAAAAGAACCCTAAATCACAGGTATAAATTTTAACAATTGAAGGATATTAAAGTAATTATACTATATCAATCCACAATAATCTATGTTGAGAGCTACTTTGATTTCTCAACATGTTTTAACGTTTACTATAATGAATGGTGGCTTGTTGTATAACCGTTTTTAATTTTACCAATCATTCTTTTTATCTCACATATTTCAAACTCATTTGTTTTTGTGTTTTAAAAATATTATATATATATATATATATATATAATTTTTTTAGTGTGTTTAGATTATTTTGATGTATTTATGTCAAAAATAATTTTTAAAATAAAAAATATTATGTTGATACATTAACCAATAAAAAATAATTTGAAAAAATAATTATTACCACACTCTTAAATACTATTTATTCCCATGAGTTAAAACAAATCATTTAAAATTTACCCTTGCAAGTCCATGAATTGGTTGACAATAAAATAAAATAAACACCCTTAAATAATTTGACATCAAAAACACTGATTTCTTTTTATTATACAATAATATTGAAAATAATGAAAGGCCCCTCCATACAATCATTAGTTTTTTTCATTTTTAAGAGTAAAAAATATATTTTAATATATATTTTAAATTGAAAATACAAAATTAAATTGACTTATTTTAAGGATAATGTTGTAAATTTACTATCCAATCCAATACTTATATTGTCCCAAGTTAGTTTTAGAATACCACAATTATCCAAACAAAACTATTTTATATTTAAGAAACACATCGCAAAGATGTTTTTTCAAGGTCAAGGAAAAGTATTATTTTTGTCCATAGTTAACAGTATCTTCATTTTATTTTTATTTTTTTTTATTGAAGGTATTTTTATTCTTTTTATTTCTTTCCTCTTTCCTAACAACTAAACTACATAGTTATCCTCTTAGTGTTGTTTGTTAATTTTATCCACCATTCTATTTATTTTTTATTTTATTTGAATTTCTTTTATAAAAGTTTTGATGTTTTTCAACTTTTCTTCAATTGCAATTTTTTAAATTATTTTTTTCATTTTATTTCTCGTTTTTTTATTTTTTATTCCTTGTAAATTTCATTCTAAAGTCGTTCCTAAGTTTTGGTGGTGTTTCTTGACCTATCCTTTTAATTTTGCTTTTTATCTTTTTTTTTGTTTGAGTTTTATTTATTTTTAATTTAGTCTTGTAATTCTAATTTGTATATATATGATGTTTTTTTTTTATTTGATACCTTTTCTTTTATTTTTTTTACTCTTAGCTCTTTTGTCAAGGATTTCATGGTTTTTTGTTTTTTTTTGCTATCCTTCAATTCATTTTTTTGTTTTTGTTTGACATTAGTGATATTATATATTGTTTTCGCTTGCCTATTTATCAAAGTTTCTTTGTTTGTCGATTTTATTCTTCTAAAACAAGTTTATGATTTTTGTTATTTCAATAATAATAATAATTGTGATGGTTGTAGCAATAATAATAAAAATAGCAATAATTATGTTAATAATGCTAAGAATATTAATAATAACTAGTAATTACTTGTTTTGGGTTCATTAGCCGCACGCATAAAGAAAAATGTCATTAACAGATGACGATTTGTTATTTAAAGAGCTGCTGATAAAAAAAACAAGTGTGCTTTCACCCTAATTTATTTATTCTCTTGGAATTGCACGTGTTCAAACTTAATACAGTTATACAGTTAGCACTTAGCAGCGCCATGACCCCAGATTTGTTTGCTAAACAAATCCTTCGGCACCGTCCAAACAAGATCTAGGGATCCACAACAGCAGAGCCATTATTGTTACTAGCAGCCATCATCTTCTGAAACTCTTCAAAATTCACGCACCCATCACCATCCGAATCCACATTCTTAATCATCTGCAAGCAATCGTCCACCTTACACTTCATCCCCAACCGGTTCAGCACCTGGTGGAGCTCCGCCGCCGAGATCATCCCGTCACCGTTCTGATCATACAGATCGAACGCATCTCTCAGCTCAGAAGCGGCGGCGGCGGAGGAGGAGGATCGACACAGTTGCGCAAACTCGGCCACATCAATGTATCCGTCCTTGTCGGTGTCCACCTCTTCCATCACGCGAAGAAGCTCCTCCCGGGTGTAGGTAGACCCCATGGATTTCAGCACTTCTCCGAGCTCCGAGGTTGAGATCTTGCCGTCACCGTTTGTGTCGAATTGCTTGAAGACCCTCCTGAGCTCCGACGTGTCGTCGATGTTGACGGCAGTGGAAGATTTCGGCGCGGCGGTTTCGGGGTTAGGGTTCGAGATTGGGGTTGCCATTCTTGGGATATATTTCGAGAGAGAGAGCGGGGAGAAGGAAAGCAGTTTCCGCTGTGCCGAGAAAAGAGGAAGGTTGGGGAGGGGGTGGGAAGGAAATTGGAAATTTATCTAGGGAGAGTTGAAGAAGGAGTGGCTGTCACGATGGGACTTCAAGAAGAGTAAACATGAGCCTGGGAATAAATTGCGGGCCCATGATTTATTGAATAGTGATAAATCAAGTCCGCGTAGGTAACATGACAGGAGTGATATTCTAGGAATGACAGGATACTTTTTAAAAGAGATTTAATTGTTTTTATATAGAATTAATTATTTAGAAAGTACTTTTATTTTTTCAGAGTCTACTGTATACCAACGTTAATTATTCTAGACTAGTGGGTTTTATTTATTTATTTATTTATTTATTTATTTATCATTATTACTACTGTACACGCAAGGGAAGAAGAAGTGGCTGTCACGATTGGACTTCAAGAAAACATGGGCCTGGGAATAAGCCGCGTTTTCATAAATACTTTTTAATCGAATGTAATGGATTTTATTTATTTATAATAAAATAATTAATTTATTTATATTATTATTGTACACGCAAGGGAAAAAGAAAAAGCAGGATCCGTCCACGTCGGCTAAAGAACGTAAAAGCAAACGAACCACTTTCTCTTGTCTTGTATTTAATAAGGCTCGTGATTAATAATAATAAAAGTCCTTAACCACCGACCACCTTCTTTTCTCTTTCGTTTATCGGGCCGTAATTTTATATAAAAAGTCTAAAATAGTACGAGTAGAAAGTTTTTTTATAAAATAATGCAGCGCACTATGATTGCAACGGTGTTTTTTTAGGTTTTAAAACCATGACTTTTAGAAATGAAAACGATTGGATGTGTTTATTTATTTTGAAAAAATGGCCAACACGGCGGGCTGGAGTGCCATTCTCGAAATTAAAGCATGAAATTAACTAATATCTAAACGTCGTGAGGTTTTTACTGTGCACACACACAGTCCACTGTGGATTGCAACGAGTGTTTTCTTTTTCTACTTATATATTTTTTTGGTTTTTTGTTTTTTAATAAACGGGGTGTCCGAGCTCGTTTAAATGCACCACGATTAATCTCCATATCCAATTTTTTTGATAATCAGGGTGTCCAGACCAACTTATGCATACCACGACAATCCCTGGACCCACATTTTTTTCTAAAATGCTTTCCTACTGATACATTTTTTTTCTTTTTTATATACTTTTTTTATTCACTTATACATTTTTTTTATAACCGGGATCTTTGACCAACTTAAGCACACCATGACTAATTCCTGGGCAAATTTAAAAAAAAAAACATTATGGATTGCTACACTGCTTTCATGTTTATACTTTTTTTTTCTTTCACTTATACATTTTTTGGTAACCATGGTCTCTCAACCAGCTTAAACTCTTTTTTTCACTTATATATTTTTTTTATAACCACGATCTTCGGGTCAGCTCAAGTGCACCACCACTACTCCTCGGACCAAATCTGTTTTTTGATAATTGGGGTGTCCAAGCCAGTGTGGACACACCATGACTAATCTCCGAACCAATTTATTATTATTTTTATTTTTATTTTCTTATACATTTTTTTGTTCACTGATCTCCGAACCAATAATAATGATAATTTTAGTGATTTTTTATAGAAATCTTTTATTTTTAAAGATTTTCCTGAAATTTAAATTTATATCGGTGATTATTTTAAAAGTAATATTACTCTATTTTCCCTTTATTCGTTTTTTTTTGTTTCTTTACTTGTTCTTTAGATTATATGATTTTTATGATTTTATTATTTATGCAATAATAATGATAATTTTAGTTATTTTTTTATAAAAATCTTTTGTTTTTTTCATGGAAATTTAAGTATTTTAATTGTTTTGGCAGTAATGTTAATAATAATTTTAGCTTTAATGTCGGGATGGATTTTCAATCTATGTTTTTGTCTTTTGTTGATAGAAAATTAACAACTTATTTTATATTTGATTATTGTCAGTATTTTCGCAATTTATATTTTATTTTTGTTTGATTTAAATTGAATTATAAAATGAACTAATCTTAATACAGTGAACTTAGTATTTCAGATATCCAAGTTTTCTTGCTTTTTTAATGATGATGATAAATTTATGTTGGTTATTTCGTTTGAAACTACTAAACAGATAAATTTATATCGATTTTAAATTCATATATTTTATAGAAAACTTGCACTTGACATGAATTCTGCACAAATTTATTATCTTTGCTAAATTTATATTATAATAAAAAAATACACATAATTAATATTTTTTACATTGAAAAAAATATTATGCACTTGCAATGAATCATTGAGGCATTGTCTAGTGTTTTATAAGTCGAGATTAGAAATATTCTTTTTTTGATTTTCATTGTGTTTTAAAAATATTTTTAAAAAAATTAAATTATTTTTTATTTTAAATTAAATATTTTTTTTATGATTTTAGATCATTTTCACGAATTGATGTTAAAAAAATTAAAAAAATTGAGTTGTAAATCGTGTTTGGCCCGTTAAAATTAGTGTTGATGATTCTTTTTAGTGGTGTCGTTTGATTCTTTTCTTCGTGATTTTTTTTTATGACCGGAGTGTTCGGGTCAGTTTACGCAAACCTCGATTATTCTCAAGGCCCACTAAACATTATGTAAGTTTAGTGAGCATGTAAAACACCGCGGGGATGATAGACATACCACGCAAAGATAGATCCAGAAAAACATGAGAGAAGGATGTAAAGGGAGGCCCTACAACCACTGAACCACAACCTTACATGTCTTTTCTTCGTGATCTTTATAATAGTACTGACATTGTCTACATCAGAACTTTAACGTGTTTCTATGGTATCTTTATTTCTCTTTGTGTCTACATCATAACTTTAATGTGTTTCCATTTGTATCTTTATTTCCCTTTTCTTCTCTCCTCATTTTAATTGTTCATTTGATTTAAATAAAGAATATATTAACTCTATTAGTCGTTAATGATTTTTTGTAGTGTCAATAGATTGCCCTTATCAATCAATGATGTATTTCTAAATAAAAAAATATTATTTTGATGTATTTTTAAATAAAAAATATTGTTAAAAACAACTTCAACCACACTCTCAAATAGACACATAACATTGATGTGTTGTAGTTAAAACTATGATGTCTCTCAAGTCTTTTTTTCTCTCTCTCCTCTTTTAACATTTTCTTTGTAAGTAGATATTAAAATTATTATTTTAATTTTATTCTTGAATATTTGATTGGATGGAAAGAGAACCTTTTGTTTTTTCTAAAGTGATTTTAGTTTAATGACTAAGTCATGAGCTTAAACAGTTATATTGTTAATTTATATTTTTTATTTATTTCTTATATCTTCATCTTTCATTATGTGATAATGAGTTTTTTTTTAAAAATAACAATCTTAAGATTTTTTTTAACAGGGTTATCCTGATCTAATAATTTGAACCATGTATTTGACAGATTATTCTAGTTAACTCGACCCTTATTTACTGGGTCATAAATTTGTCATTCTAATTTCGATCAAGCTTTTATATATATATATATATATATATATATATATATATATATATATCTTCTTTTTATATTTATTGGAATAAGAATAGAGCTACAAGGTTTTTTTTTCTTGTATTTATATATATCCAATTTCATCTTTTTGTATTTATTTATTTTTAAAAAATTAAGGTTATCATGATCCATATATTATCATTACTTATTTTCTCTATTTCTTTAATACTAATAGTATCAATTTATTTAATGTTTATGATCAAAGTCATAAAATTTGTTTCTTATTTCAAAACATTTTTTTTTATCAAGGCGAGGATATCACAGACGCTGGCTAGACTAATCCTTGATCCGGGTGGCAAGCCCTCCCAAGCATCCTACTGCAGACGAAGAAGAGGGTCGAACCCTGAACCTCGTATTTCAAAACATATTTGAGACACCTAAACTTATTCTTTACACCAAAAAAAATAAAATAAAGCGGGTCACAGCTATTAACAGCCGTTACACCAGAACCGCTGGAGAATCTTCCTGCCACGAGAATGACAGCAAACTGCTAAGTTACCGTTTGATGGTGTGGTTTTTAGTTGTTTTGAAAATATTTTTATAAAAAAATGTATAAAATAATATATATATTTTTTTAAATTTATTTTTAATATTAACAGATTAAAATAATTTAAAAATACTAAAAAATCTTAATTTACAATAATTGTTTTTCACAAATATTTTTAAAATTTGGCTGCTTTAATTCCTGTTGAGAAAATTGAAAACTATTAGATTGAAAGTTTCATTAATCGTGAAAAAATAGGTAATTGTCGTTTTATAAAAAAAATATGAAAATATATTAAAATCATTTTTAATATGAATATACCATAATAATCTAGAAATAATAATTTTAAACAAATTGTTTTAAAATTAAAAAATAAAAACACTGTATAAAACGCAATCCTAAACAACTCAACAATGGAGATGACCACCGGTAGAGAGTTAAGAACCCAGTTCGGATGATACCATAACGGGACCGCAGCTTCAAAGCAACAAAAAACAATTCCAGCCACTGCAAATTGATCGCCTCTTGAATGAAGATCACCCAAAAAGAAACATCCCACCAAACTGCTGGATTAAATCTTGGTTGTTTCTCATTTATGTACAATTTCTCCCACAAATTGTATTATCATTTCTCCTGACAAATAAAATTAGCAGTTTCTCCACAATGCTCTTCTTTACAAACCGAAGGAGATCTCAAAATCTCCGGAGAATCATATCTTTTTACCAGTTTGGGGGCATTAGAGATTTCAGTTTGCTATTCCTTTCCATGGGGCGAGAGGAAGCAGGAAATCCATTCTTGACAAGATTTGTTTTTCGTTCCTTCACTATCTGCAGAATATGCTTCACATACACGGATGTTGAATCAATGCCTCTACTAGAAGCCCTTCTTACCCCCTGACAATTTGACTCGTATGTTAATTGTTAAATCAAATTCTTCACATGACCATGTAATTTATCAAGAGTCCGCCACGTTACTGCATCAGGGTTCAACCCATTCTTTTGCATTTCTCCTACAATTTGGTAAGCTTCTCTTTTCATACCTAAGCTGCAAGCTCTGTCAATCACAATGTTATAGCTTACAATATTAGGATTAACCCCAGAATCTACCAATTCATAAAGGAAATGTATGGCCTCATTCAAATGGTCTGAGCGGCAAAGTCCTTTAAGAATGGCTGCATAAACAAAATCATCATGGATTTTTGACGGCCAAATGACCTCATCCCAGAACTTCTTAGCCCCATCTATTTGGCCAGACTCGCATAATCCCTCGACTATTATACTGTAAGTTTGACTACCGGCAGCTACACCATCACTTATCATTTCATCAAAAACTGCCATTGCCTCATTTGTTAACTGAAGTTTAAACAAACCTCGAAGAATTGCATTGTATGTCACAACACCAGGTGTGATACCCTTTTCAAGCATTTGAAGCAATAAATTGCGAGCTTCTGGACTTCTTCCAGCATTTAATAAACCACTTATGATGGTTGTGAAAGTGACAGCATCAGGGGCGGAAAATTTCCCCGTCGTCATATCATTTAGAACCTTCAAAGCTTCTTCTACTCTTCCCATCTTGCAAAACCCATTAATAACTGTGTTGAGAGTGATCGCATCAGGCGGACAATTAGTTTGTAGCATAGAAACAAGCACATTCAAAAGCTCAGTTGGATTATTCATGAGACAAAGAGCTCTTAAATATATATTGTAAATCCTAGTTCTATCCATCCCTTCCTTGCTCAACATAACTTTTAAGACTTCCCTTGCCTTGTCAAGATCCATAGCTTGACAAAGTGCTTCTACCAGAACTTTGTAAGTATACTCAGACAGCAAGTAACCAAATCCAACCCCTTCCTCTAACAATTGATAGGCTCTCATGCAACCCCCTTCCTTACAAAGCCCATGAATGATTGAATTATATGACACTATACTTGGTGTAAACCCTTTTTTCCTCATTATATAAACAACCCTGGAAGCACCATGGCTCCTGCCAACCTTACAAAGGGAATCAATCAAATGCCCAAAAGCAAAGTCCTCATTCACCCTATTTCCTTGTGGCATTTCCTCGGCAATCATAAAAACCTCATTAAAAAGCCCTTCTCTACACAAACAATCAACAAGATTAGCGAAAGCGGCACTATTCACTGACTGATCCTCTTCATATCTCATTCCCTGAAAGAGCACGTGCATCAATTCTCTGCCACGTTCAATGTCTCTCTTTCTTAAAACTCCACGAATCAACAAACTATAAGACAGCGAATTAGGCACAACACCCCATTCAGGCATTTCATCGAACAACTTATAAGCATCAGAGATTTCACCAATTTTACAATACCCATTAACCAAAGTAGTATAACTTACAGTATTTGGACAATGCCCTCTATTAATCATGTCGTACAACATCCTATGCGCTACATTCGGCAGCGAGACCGAGCAAAACTGATCGATCAAACGGTTATAATTAATCAACGAAGGCACAAACTCAGGCTTAAATTCAATCAAACGATGAATAACATTAAATGTCCTAAATGGGTCTTTAGAATAAAGAAAGCGAGCAATGAGAACATTACAAGTACGCTCATCAGGGACACAAAGGGAGGTTAAGAAGATGATAAGGCGTTGGTGGGCTTCATTGAAGCGGTTAGCATCACAGAGGCCGTGAATTATGCTGCTGAGATTGAGTGGGTCGGGGAGGTACCCACGGAGGCGGAGATGGTCAAGAAGGCGGAGGGCTTCATCAACGTTGCGGTGTTTCGTGCAGAGGTCATGGATTTTTTTGTTCCAGTATGACCTGTTGGTTATGCAAATGTTTTGTTGTTGGTGGTTCAGTGGTAGTTCTTGGTGTGTTTGGTTCTGTGGGAGCGTCGAGAGGAATGCGAGAGGCGAGAGTTTGGGTTTGAAAGGTATGCAGAGCTTCCTGAAATTTGAGAGAGTGGCGAGGAACATTGCTTCGGAGCATGCTTTTCAGAGAGTGACTAGGTTTTTTCATGAATATCATCATCTGATAAAAAGATAATACTCAATTTGTATAATTGAATAAATATTCATTTAATTTTTATATATTTAATTATGTAAATTTAAATCTTAAATAGAGATATAGTTTTTTCAGGTCGTGTGGAGTTCATACGGTTATACTGTTTTATTATTTTTGACATTAATATATAAAAATAATTTAAAAATATTAAAAAAATCAATTTTTTTTTTAAAAAATGTTTTTAAAATATACTGTGAAATATCAAAGAAACAGAGTATTAAACCTAGCCCTTCTTTTGGTCGAGAGGGGTAGAAATCAAAGGAAATAAAATTGAGAAATGACAACCATCACGATACAAGTCTAGGTGACATTTTAGATAGTAAATGTTAGTTAAGTTAAAATTAAGGTTGTTAATTCTATTTCGGTTGATATTTTATTTTTTTAATTGGAATGAATGTTTTGGTTTCGAAGCATTTCAGTGCGTTGTTTCGGGGTTGTACTATATATATATATATATATATATATATATATATATATATATATTAATTCAAAAACAAATTTAGTTAAAATCAAAAAATAAATTTATTTAAAATTGTAAAGTTTAATTTAGAAAAAGACACAATAAAATTATTCTTCTGAATAAAATTCTGAACATGTATAATATTACGAGAATATCATCATCAATCTTGCAAGATCATTATATTCAGTGATTGTTCTGAAATTTTAATACAACATATATAAATATGTTAAGAGACTCTTCATAAAATTGTCTCTCAATCTAATGGTCGAATTAATAAATATAATTGATTTTGTAAAATTATTCATGATTAAAATGACACTATTTGGCCGAAACTACACAGGCAAAATTATACCAGCGCGTTTCGGTCGCTATTTGGCCAAAAAATCCAAAATGGATTACAATTTAAACTGAGGTAAGAACAACGCCGTTTTGTCTCATTTTTTAATTGGTACAAAATATTTTAGTCGTTTCGGCCGAAACAAAACGAAACAGACAACCCTGATTAAAATTATTAATAAAGGATATACTATTCTTTTTATAAAACATTTTTTATTGGGATAATATTTTTTAATTTTCATTATATCATTTAATATTAGACTTATTAAATTTTGAATTTAATAAACTTTTTAATGTAATTTTTATGAGTAATCTAGTTTACTATTTGTATCGTAGATTTGACAAGTTGACTTATTTGACTTGATGTTTTCTTATTATTATTATTTTTCTTTAAAATTCATCCTTCAATATTAGGTTGATTGATAATTACCATATATTATTCATTATTTAACATAATTAAGTATTTGAAATTAAAAATTACCCTCAATTCTTAGTCATTCCACTTTGTTAATTATTTTCAATTTGGGTAATAAATACAAAAAAAATTCCAACTTCTATATCTATTTATTTTCATCTACTTGAGATGCTTATTTGAGAACAATTATTCAAGTTTTCTCTGTTCTCTAGAAAGTTAGTATGCACTCGAGCCCAAAAATGTCTTGTTTGTTGTTCAACTCCTGTAAGTGAATCTTTGCTTGTATTTAATCATGCAGAAACAAGTAAACAATCTTCTTCCGGTGAGAATGTTTTTGATTTTTTAATTATATGAACAATTAAATTAGAGTCTATGGAGTCATAAGAAAGTTGATTAGGATCACTTGATTAATAAACAATATCTTTGGACTCACTTATAAGAAAATTGGTGAATGATTTTTGATAATTGGAGTCCATTGCATAAAAAATGAATTGTGTTAGGTGATATGTTATGTTTCATCTAACTCAAATTCTATCAAATTCACGTTATTTATAAACTTATAAAACATATATTTAATACAAGGAAGATAACATCATTATTAGCATAAAAATTAAGAATAAATGCATAACAGCTCCCAAAACATAATGTAAACAATTTAAGATCACTTTATAAATCTAAAGAGTAAATCCAATGCATGTAAAGTAAAAAAAAGGATTTTAACACATGACAAACATCACTGAGTGATGCTGAAGATCACAACTTTGGTGGCATAAAAAACACAAACATTGAGTGGGGTAGCTGCCGTTAATTGTTTTTTTGTTATTTTGCTCTCTCTTTGTCAGTTTGTCCTCCCATCTAGTATTTAAAATGCTTGTCATTAGTTTTTTGGTAAAAACCACGCGGTGTCCTAGACGCTGGCCTAGACTAATCCACGTTCACACCGAATGGACCTCGAAGGGGTGAAAGTGCTCGCCAAATGGCCGGCTCCATACAAGAGGAGGGATTGAACCCTTGACCTCTCTTAAGAGACGAGAGTGTCCTCCCCACTCACGCCAGGACCCCTTGGGTATGCTTGCCATTAGTTAATTATGAACCGAAGGCAACAAAATGGATACACTCTAATACAGTTAATTACGAATTGAAAGCAACAAAATGGATGTCTTATCTTCCTTTTTCCTCCCTGTGATTCAAACTTCAAAGCTCCTCATCGGTTCCATGGCAATCACCATTCCTAAATTTGCTGTCATAACTCCACCATCATTTCTTTCTCATCCTCCTCCCCTTGATTTATCATCAATAATAAGAATTAAGGAAAAACCCAAAACTCAACCTCGAGACTTACCACCACCAGAACTTCACGCCCTGCATCATCTACGACAGCCTTGCCCGTTGCAATAAAATCATTAACACAGTCGACAAGGAAATATCCTGCAAATGATAGACGAGTTGCAGAGCCAAACCAACCACTATGATGTTCAATGCATTGGAATAATTGCAAAAATCATCAACACAATCATCCGGTGCAACCTTTCATTTACTCTTAAAATTCGAATAACTTGCATACCCATTTTCACACAACTTCTGAACTATAAATGCAATCCTTTTCTTGTCTCTCTTAAACCATAATCCCTCTCCATTCTCTCAAAAAATCCAATGACCTGTGTTGTCCTCCCTACTCTCACAAGCTTATCAATCATAGACTCAAAACACTTAACCCCAACAACACTTTTACCTTCAACAACCAAATCATGAGATGCTTTAAAATTCTTTCTTCTACCAAAATAGTCAACGAAAATGGCCAAAAACTCATCAAAACCCTATCCCTAATCTGCAATGTTGATTGAAAATGTATAACAAGGTACGGTTACAAACAAATTGATACCTTCAACTATGAAATTGCCATGTCAAACATTAAAAATTCAAATAAGTTTCAGTAACATCACAGAAATGGCACAGACATATACAACCATAAACAAATAAACTTCACATTCTCTTCCACGGTTAGAAAGAAAAATAAAACATAGTTGATATCATACAATAATCATACCTCTGAAGTTGTTCCAACAGTTGCAAATCTTAACTGTCTATTATTAGAATCAGAATCCTAGAATCCTTGCATGCACAAACCTGAGCCAAGGTTTGAATGTTTTATAAGAAAAGATTTAGACCCATAAACAGAAAAGGCAAAGGAATAGCCCTTTCAACAACAAAAATGAAATGGGGTTGAAATTATCTATTTAACCCCAACTTTTATAAAGAGAAATAGGAAAATAGGCACCGGGAAGAAGTTTCATCTATAGAAATCAACTGTCATCTGTAGCATGAATCAGATCTAAAAAGAGAAAATCGAAAAAGTTTAGAGAACAAATATTTTGATAATTAATGGAAGCAGTGGGCAAAAGCTTTGTAGTTGATAGGAGCTTCTATTCACTGAAGTTGTTCTTCATCCTTCCTTTGTTTTTTCCTATCTGTTGGAGAAGAAACAATTCTTCTTGTGTACAAAAAAGAAGATAGACACTGGACACACAATTCTGATGATAGTATTTTAAGCTTTTTTTTCTTGTTCCTATTTGTTTCCAAGAGAAGAAACAATTTCACTTCTATTGTTCTTTGTATTCGTGTGTTTAATTGTGCTTCTATTAGTCATCGTTAATGTAATTACCAAACATCAACAATGTAGTTCCAATAAGTATATATACTGTTTTAACCAAAGTTTTTAATTATGTTCGTTCGATTGGAATGGCGAACG
The DNA here is from genome assembly GCA_032356905.1 of Salix exigua. NCBI lineage: Eukaryota > Viridiplantae > Streptophyta > Magnoliopsida > Malpighiales > Salicaceae > Salix > Salix exigua. The sequence goes on along the minus strand of CM063602.1, from coordinate 13,337,633 downwards.
TTCGTGCTATAAAAAATTGAGATAAAACATCATCGTTTTTGTCTCAGTTTTAATTTCGGTCTGCTCCGAAAATTCCAGTCGAAACGTTTCGTTATCGTTCCGGCTCAAAATCATAATTTTTTTTTATTTTAGAATATTTTACTATCATAATATTTTGGAATTTTAAACATGTTTCTAATTTTGAGATTATATTTATTTTACTTTGTATTTGTATTTTATAATGTAAAGTTAATTTATCTTAAATTTAAATTATACTTGTTAAATTAATATTTTTTTATATATATATAATTAATTATATATGAACAGTACAACCCCGAAACGGCACGCCGAAATGCTCCAAAACATTCCGTTTCAATAGAAAAAATCGAAACAGTTTTGACAACTTTGATTTTAACCTTTTTCTATTTTTTAGCAAGAATAGTTATTTAGATTTTTTTTTTTAAATGGGTGATCCACAGCCGCTGGACCCCTAAACATCTCGACAAGGGCTATGAGACGATTAATTGCTTCGTTTAAATCCAATGACTCCAAAAATTATTAAACTCATACCCCGGAGAATACCCACACAAGATCTCAAGCCTCCACCGTTAGATCAACTCCTTGAGTTTAGTTATTTAGCTATGCCAAACAGGCTACTTATGCGTTGGAGTTGATATTAGCTAAAATGATAAGCTATCTATCTTTCCATAAACAGCTCCAGCAATACCTGTCTTTGCCTCTTCTGAGCTTCTACCGATCCCACGGCTCCCTTGTAATTGAAAACAATACCCTTTCCTCCAGACATGCAAGTTGTCAATCATACCCTTCAACTTTCCTTAATTTAATAGCAGAGGACAAAATGTTCACGTGCGCTTCTGTAAAATGAAAATATGCATCGACCCCTGTGCTTCCGGTGACTGGGGGGAGATGAGGGTAGTTTTGTCAAATCACTCAAATTTCTCAACGAGGGGAAATGCGACCACTTGCTGCTTTATTTTATTTTCTTTAAAAATAAGCACAGTTCAAGTACGTTCCTAACGGAACCCAAACGCCGTAAATTGTAGTTTTTCCTAAAAATAAATTAAATAAATTATTTTAGTGTTTTATTATGATTTTTATACATTATTGTCATTCTTTTCATTCATTTTCACAAATTTTTTCCACTGTTGGATGGTAACATTAAATAGATTAGTGATTTTTAAAAATGATTTTTGTTTTTAAATATATCAAAATTATATATTTTTTATTTTTTAAAAATTATTTTTAATATTAGCACATAATACATTAGATATAAAATGATTTTTTTTTAATTTAAAATACATAAAAAAATTTCATAAATACTTTTTCCAATAGCAATGACAACAGCCCATCAGATGCAAGATTATAAAAACAAAATGAGGATCAAAAACATGCATTCGCTCAAAACAAAATGATGTCGAACTCAATGAAAATCATTACCATATATTATTAATTATTTAACATAATTAATTATTTATTATAAATTAGAATGGAACCATGATGAATATAGTAAGGCTACGTTTAGTAAAGTCGGAGAACGTATTATTTTCAAATATTTTTTGGAAAAATAAATACTAAATTAACTTGTTTAATTTTTAACATATTTTGATATACTAAAGTTATAAATAAAAAATACATTTTTGATTAAAAAAACATTTGCAAATTGCAGAAAATTACAGAAAACACTAAATATAGAAATAACCACATAAATAAGCCAAAACAAACACTCGTTACTGAATAAATAGATCCCAGCCGCTGATGCATCGCTCATGAGCGTTGATTAGGGCAGAAAGTGACCAAATAGTTTCCACGAGTGCAAGTTGCGATGCTAGTAGGATCATCATAAGCATAAGAGTAAGCCTTCGGACAAGCAGCCTTGAATATCCTCGAATAAGCGGTTGGCTTGCAGGCTTGGGGAGACCCGAAGCTACCAGTACAGCAATACCTCGGGGAATTGAAAGCAAAACAAGCACTCTTGCAAGCCACGACCCTGCTGCTACCTTTCGACCTGACCTGTAACCCAACAGGGCACATCATGTTCAGGTCACGAACACACCCTGCGTAGCTGCATTTGCCTGAGCCTTTAGATGGAGTTATCGAGATTGCGAGATTGTAGCCATCTACAAGGCTGACATCATAGAAATCTTGGTCATTTCCAAGGGTGATTTCTGCTAGTGTTGCTGGGGGGGTGCCTCCAATGCCATTGCAGAAGAGGGAGCCTCCACAATCTCCGGTAGCGCAGCGGCCACGGCCAGAGGCGTCGAAGGAGCAGCCGTGGCGACCCCAGAAACGGCCAGACCAGAGCGGTGGGAGGTTGAGGGTGTAGGCCTTGTTGGCTGGGAGCTTGAATCCTCCTCGGGCTAACACGGGCTTTCCTGCACTTGGTTGGACACCTGGCCACACTGGATGCGAGCAGTTGTTGTGAAATGTTATCGTTGTCGCTGAGACCTCTAAATTATGCCGCAAGAAAAAAAATATAATATCAGTTAGAATGTTAATAGTATAATAAACAACTAAGAAACTAAAATCTGTGCTCATACGAAGCTGTGTTTACAGGCAAGCTAGTACCTGAAATGCGGGAGAATACAAGAGTGAAGAGAATAAGAAGAGTGGGAAGAGATCCCAGCATTGCTGCCATGGTGAGATACTGGGAGAAGATGATGACCACCAGACAATGGATTTGAGGTTGAAGATAGGAAAGAGTCCTCTCCCTCCTCTTTCCAGGTGCTTCCCCTTAGTAGGGTTTTTATAGGGAAAAACAGTGTGGTTGTAATGTAATTTTTTTTTTTTTGTGTGTTTCAGAAATATTTAAAACTAAACATATATTTTTAATATTTGTTTATTATCTCTCATCACATCAACAAAATGGCTACAGGTCAGTAGAGTTACTGCCACACTGGCTTGATTATTTTGAAAAACGAATAAAGTAGGTTGAAATATGGAGTCAGTAGAGTTAGTAACTGTTTGTATTGTTTTTTACATGTTCATAAATATATTAAAATATTTTTTAAAAAAAGAAATTATTTTTGAAATGAAAATAATATAAAAATTTTATATTTTTATTTAAAATATAAAATTAAAACAATATATATATATATATATATATATATATTTAAATATTTTTGAAAGTGAATGACAGTGTATCACTGCCACGCTGGCTTGATAATTTTGAAAAGCGAATAAAGTAGGTTGAAATATGGGCCAATTTGAATGATTGAGGTCAGAGTTACTTTCAAGCAATGTCTATGAGGGTGCTCGAGAACAGAGATTTTACACATTGGTTTTATAATTAATTTATTTTTTTTGAAAATTAGCGATTTTTTGGTCAAATTAGCTAACAAATATTTAAAGATAATACAGTTTAATTAACATTGTTCTTTTGGTCGTAATTTTAACTTCCAATCCTAAATTAACCCTAATCCAACTGGAAATAAACCCTAAATATGTAATTCTCAAACTCATTCTAGAATTTGAAGATTAGAGTTGAGACTAGTTTAGGGTTTGCTATTATTTTTATTTATTTTCTTAATAAAAAAAAATGGGTACGAGAGGGAAGACGTACAATTAGAGAATGTTGTTTACAAAGAACACTCGTGCTAGTGCAAGAGTGATGACAATAGAAGATAACAATGAATGATGTGATGCCAATAAAAATAATTGCAAACCCTAGAGTATGATTATGAATGTTGGTCTTTTTTGTCACTGTATTATAAAAATATTTTTGAAAAAAAATTATTTTTTTTTTAAATTAATGTTTTTATGTTTTTAAAATATTTTAATATGATGATGTAAAAAATTTATTTACAAAAAAAAACTATTTTGATATTTTGAATAAAAAAATATTTTAAAAAACAAACCGTACTTACTATCAAATATTCTTCAATTCTCAAACCCTAAAATGCCATTGGAAATCATATATTTAGAGTTTATGATATTTTTTTTAAAAGTTAGTTTAGTGTAGGGATTAAAGTTTTTGTTTGAGTCTGTTTATTTTTTTTTTCATGTTTTTTAATATGCTAATATTAAAAATAAAAATATATTTTAAAATATTTTAAAAAATAATCATTATTACAATACAAATAAGCTTGAAAACAGCTTCACAAAGTCATGATTTCAAAAAACAACTTCAATCCAACCGTATTATTTTTTGAATCTTGTTGGTTTAGCAGAACTTAAAAAAAGATATGTTAGATTGAAAAATTACCGAGGTCTTAAGGGTGCATTTGGAAAAGTGAGGATGGAGAGACTGCACAGCTTTCAAGGACATGTCAGAGAGGTTAGTGGGCGAGATGCTGTCTGCGTCCAGAAAAAAAGAAAACATCTTCACATGCCTTAGTGGGCCCTCCGATACTATATTTGTATTTGTTAATTAGTTTTAATAATATTTTTGAAAAACAATATATTTTTTTAATTTTTAGTTAAAATTAAATTATTTTTATGTACAGATATAAAAAATAATTTTTAAAAAATAAAAAATATATTATTTTAATATATTTATAAACAATAAATATTTTAAAAAATAATCTCAATCACATACAAACTATTTTACCCTAATGACTCCAAAAGACTATTACTCAGCAGCAACATTTGCCTTTCTTTTCTTCTTTTTCTGTCCACCACCTAAAAGTGTTAACAGCCTCTCTTTTTTTCCATGAAAAATCATATATTCAAATTCAATGATACCCACAAGAGAAATCTGATGAGAGAGCGAGATTCACTCTCTTTTAACATGTCAAGCTGTCCTTTCTCATTGATTTTGTGAATTACTTCTCCTGTAAACCTAGATCAATTCAAGGCACTGTGACGCGAGAAGGATTTTGAAGATCAATGGCACAGATTGGGTGAATGTGCAGTCTCCATTCAATGCTGGACGTACACGTGGGCACGATCCTGTTACAGATGAGATGTTGCTCGCATTTTGTGTCCCAGACCGAAATCTCATCGGTGAAGAGATTCTGCAGGAACAGTTGTCGTGTAATGGAGCACAAACAACTCTCTTGTCGTGTAATGTCGACCGGAGGAGAGATCCAAGCCATTAACGTTTTGTTTTGTATCCCAACATCCAGAAGAGTAAACAAATAATAAATGTGAAAGGAAAGTGAGCTTTGATTTTTAAATCTAGACATGGGAAAAGGCAAAACCAAGCCCATCAGCACTGCTACCCCACTAGAGAACTTTCGTTTTTGTTCGTTAAAAACTTTCTAGGGTGCCGTCCGAGGCTGTGACTCGTTGGAATGGGAAAAGAAAATAAAATAAAAAGGTGTTTGACAGTATATTTTAAAATTGTTTTTTATTTTATTTTTTATATAATTTTATTGATGTTAAAAATATTTTTTTAAAAATAAAAAAATTATCCTAACAGCAGGAGGAAAAAGAAAAGAACAACTTCGGCTGCTCAAGTGCGCAGCCCAGGCATTTGCCCATGACTCGGGCACACAGCCCGGTTCCAAGAAAAATCCATAATTTCTGTGTATTTGTTTTTTACTTTGTATTTTTTTATACATTCTTTTTATAGATATTTCTTTATATATTTTCCGTACACAATCTTATAATAGATTCTTTTGCTTTCTCTTGCATATATTTTTATAAATTCTATATCTTCGTGCTGATATTTTTTATTGGTTTGATTAACGAGATGGATGGTCAGATTTCGTGGAGTTTTATATCATTTGTGTGTAACACAAAAACTTGAGATTAAGAGATTTGTTTTTTATGGTCTTAAATTTAAATCATATAATTTTAAATTTGAGATATGTCGAGTTATTTAGTTGCTAATATGATAACTATTAGATTTAATAATCATTAATTTCAAGTTCGTAAGATTAGTTAAGATATACGTAATCTAATTCGGACATCTACATTAATTAAAAAAAACACAAACAACACCTTGCAAATTGCAACCAAGACAACACACATTAAATGAAATAACTTCAGTTCTCTCTATTCATCCACACTTTATCTATATTAATTAAATCACAAATATTAATTAATTAATAATTACATATCATAATTTTTATTTTTAATGAAATTATCAATTAATACATATAACTTGATTTCAAAGAATGGAGCACATGAAAGTCTTTTAGATTTGATTAAGTAGCTTAGCCTTCCGCACATGTAGAATATTAATACAATATATATATATATAATGAATACCCATATAGATACTTGAAATACGATGTGGATATCTAATTTTGTTTTTACCTGTTAGGTAATGGATAGGACATAAATATAGTACTGTTGTTTAAAATATTAAATTAATGTCCAAAGTTTGCTTAATCATTACAAGTGCATGTTAATCAAATTAATTTTCCAAGAATAAAATAGTTTAGTTTATAAGCATGTGATTTTATATATCAAAGTGAATTTCAAATTAAAACTAATTATAGCATGCATGGTAAGTAAATATACAAACTTAAACAAAAGATTGAATCTTATACAATAATTTGAAACTCAATCGTACCATGCATGTTAATCATACACACACACACACAATTTATTTTTTTAAAAAAACCCATATAGAACACTTGTTGACTATACTCAGAACAATCTCTTGTGGTCAAGTATTAAACATTTATTCTCAAGGTTTTATTGCTCTTTTTTTTTTTATGCAAATGAATGATGTCAATAAGCCTTCCAAGATTCCAATAACTATACTTTTAAAGTATACAATTCCTTTACAACACTACCAAAAAAATATCATATACAAATGAAAATAACATTAAAAAAAATATCATCAATAAAATACAGTGAAATTTACCGACGAAACATAGAGTCATTATTTTCTTTTGTTTTCACCAACAAAAAGTTTCTATTGATGAATGCTAAAAGAATTATAAGTGGAAATCAAGTAATGAAAAACAAATTATATAGGTATTCCCTCATTATTTTTGTCAAAAAATATATTTATCAGTATTACAGATAAAATCACCGATGAGAACTAACCATTATTAATATACATCGATGAATCCATTAGTAATATTTAAGTTATGACCTACTAGATGAATCCCATCCCCCTCTCCCCCATTTCTTCTTTTTTTTTTTCCTGTAGGAAACCACCTCTTCCCCTTTTATTTTTATCACAAATTAAACTTTTCTCATCACAATTTTGGCCACTTAGTCTATTAATATTCCTATTTTGGTTCAATTGTTTTTTAAATATTTGTCACATCAAGTAAGCAAACCTAATTATTTTTTATTGTAACTATAACATCTCTTTTTCTGGAAGAAAAATATTAAATTTACATTCACAAGAAGAAAACACATCATTGATAATTTATAAGGTTCTATTGAAATTTCAGCAGAATCTCTCTTGTGCTAGTAGATCCCAAGTTATCGACATATAACATAACCTTCAAAGAAAATTCAATAACTCTTAATTCAATTTCAACCCAAACATCCTAGGTCTACATCTCCATAAACATCATTCTTATCATAACCACAACAAATAAAATATATATTTAATAGCAATTTTCAATTATAATAGAAATTAAGAAAAATCTGGTCATTTTTAATACAATACTATGAATTCAAGGTTAAATTCTTACATTTCAGTCCTTTTTAAAGAGCAGTGATCATACATATTAAGTTTACCAACACTTAAATGACACAAAATATTAAAATGACCTCCTAGAGCTAAATACAAAAAGATAACAAACAACATAATCTACTCCTGACGTGTAGATGATGGACCTAAAAGGGAATGCAAGATAATTCCATATAAAAAATCAAATAAATATAATAGTAAAGTTATTTAACCAACTGGACACAATCATACATAATTATAACAATAAGCATATCTATTTGAAACACAATCTAACTTTCTCGCATACGTACTATTGATACTAAATACTATCGGTATCCTCATCACCCTACAAACGAGGTCATCAAAAAGACTCATTCCCGAGTCCCTAACCTACCTCCTCATGTTAATGATTTTCTATTTTTGGAATCATGACATACATTAATGTATGTTAAACAACGCACCACAATCCCCTTATTTAAGATTTTAATGTACATTAAATCTATCTTAGCCTGTTAGGATTGGATGTTATTTTTCTTGTTGGCAGCCTCTCTCTTGTGCTCTTCCCTCCCTTTTTTCTCCCTTTTTCTTCTCTTTTTTCTCCTTATGTTTTCCTCTCTTTTTTTCAGGTCAGTAGGGGAGGGGTATATATAGCATAAACATAGCCCTTTTTTAGATAATATTTAATGCATTTAATATAGGATGCAAAATTATGTTTTTTCTGCAATTAGATAAATAAAATAGAGAGAGAATTATTTTGGTTGATATTCTGTGATTTTGAGGTAGAAAAAATGTGATTTGCAGCTCAAAGAATAAGTGAGAAAATCATGAAAAACCAAATGAAAAGTTTCAGAGAAAAGAAAAGAAGTTGTAAGCAATGGTTGTTTAAAAGTGACGATGAATAGTAACTATCACAACAAGATTTTATGCTTTTATATTGGATATTAAAACGGGGATATCTTGCGATTTTGATATCCAAATCGAGTAATTAAAAATATACAATTCAAAACCCCAAATTCATCTACACATGCACAATTACAACTTTCATGAAAGACCCAAAGTGATAAAAAAAATGTTTTGATGTACAAAATCTAATTGCAATCTGCTTTGTCAATATTGTTTTGAAGAAAAGGATTTTGGCGGTTGCGATAAAATGATTTTTTATTGCAAATTCTAAGCGATTTATCCAACCTTTTTATTCTCTACTTATGTCCATCATTCAATAAACATGTGCTAAACTCTTGCATTTGATTCCAAAGGGGTGTACGCCATTTCAGGCACTAGGATTTAAGAATGAGTAACAACTGATGCCCTCTCTTTATAAAACTTAATAAGCCAAGACTTGTCAAATGATTCGCATAACAAGTTTTGTAAATATAAATTGCTTGCCCTTACTTTTTTTTCAAAAATAGTTTCAATATCGTGTGATCTGTCAGTTGTTTTTGAAAAAATATGTGCTTTTTCTAAAATAGTCATTTCTAGTGACCTACCCACCTTAAGATTTTTTTAAAAAACTCCACTATTTGTTTTTATAAAAAAATGGTCTGATTATCGTGTAACTTGCCCATCTTCAACTGTTTTTAAAAAAACTCCATGTTTTTTTTCTTCTAAAAATTGTCTTAATATCGGGTGACCTATCCATATTAAGTTGTTCTAGAAAAACTCAACACATTTTCTAAGAATGGGCTAATATCGGGTGATTTGCCCATCTTTAGGTGTTTTAGAAAAAAAATCATGTTTTTTTTCTTCTAAAAATGGTCTCATTATCGGGTTACTTGCCTATTTAAAGTTGTTTTTATAAAACTCCATGCTTTTCTAAAAATGGTCTCAATATCAGGTGACCTGCCCATCTTAAGAGATATTTAGAAAAACTCCATGTTTTTTTTTAAAATAAAATAGTCTTAATATCGGGTGACCTGCTCATTTTGAATTCAAAAGAAATCATCTTACCTCGAGGAATGAAGCAACATTGGTCCTCAATTCATATTCTCTTTTGTGGTTCTGTTGACCTAAAATTTTGTTTCTCCATGTTTCCCAAAACTTGGAACTACTTTGGCTTTCATTGCACCTTTCCTATTAGTTTAGTGTTATGATAATACAACATGCATGTTTTAATTACTTTTTTTGGAAACATAGGTCCCCCTTTCCATTGTAGCCTTCCTCAAGCTTTTGTTTCCATTTGTTTGCCTGACTTGTTCTCTTGAAATGAAATGTGCTCCACGTGCTATATTTCCTATCATTTTCATGCTTGGTGAAGAGACCTTTGGTGTCTTATGGGGTCCTTTCTTGCTCCATTGAAGTTTGTCTTTTATTATACTTTTGTCGATGTTTAATTTACCCTTTTCGTGAAAACTCAAGAAATTATCTAAAAAGAAAAACTCAAGATCTCGTTTTGTTCATGAAAACTGAAACTTTCGATGCAAATCACTATTTTTTAAAGCAATTCTTATAGATGGTGTTTCAAAAGTTTTATGATGGTACTCTTTTGGGCTTTGGTTCCTTATGGACCACTATGTGCATTTTTTTGCCTCCAATGTGGTGTACAATGCATGTCAGGTTTAGATACTTTTAAGTAAAAATTTAAAAAATAAATATTATGAGATTATACGCTTTGTGAAGAAAAAGGTTCTTTACAGAGATAATTCATGGCCGAACTTTATTTTATTGATTCGAAAATTACATAATATATCAATCATAATATTTTTTTATAGAGTCAAAATTCATAAGTCTAACTAGATCTTCTCTATCCATTCTAGATAACAGCAAAGCTCCTCCCGAGAATGTTTTCTTCACCATGTAAGGGCCTTTATAGTTTGGGGCCTTTGATCTTCTCATAGTCAAAGCAATATTCTCTTCAGTACCAAATCTCTTTGTGGAATTTTCAAGGTCGAACCTTCTTGTCATATGATTTGGCCATCCTTTTTTGGTATAATTGATGATGATAAATTGCAGCTAACCTCTTTTCACTAATTAAATCAATTATTCATATCTAACTTTTTTCCCTTTCTGCTTCTTCTAGTTCAGAGTCTACAAATACTCCTAATGACAGGATTTCCACTTCTAAAGCCATCACCACCTCCATTCCATACACCAACGTGTACAAGGTGGCTCCTGTTGAGGTTCAGACTGTGGTGCTGTACACATAAAAGGCAAGTGTCAACATCTTATGTCAATCTTTATAGGTGACTATCATCTTCTGAATAATCTTCTTAATATTTTTGTTAGAAGCTTCTACTGCACCATTCATCTTGTCATTGAAGTTCTGAGCATTATTAGTTATAATAGTGGTCCATATCAACATATCAAATCTCTTTTAATAAATTTCTTCACCATATTTAGTGTCACATGAGCAAATGACATGACTTCTACCTATTTTGCAAAGTAGTCGAAAACCACGAGAATAAACCTATGATCATTGTTGGTATTTGGGTTGATACTCAATCACATCTATCCCCCACATTGCAAAAAGCCATAGGGATATCATGTTAAACAGAGGGGCTGAAGGGGAATTGATTTTGTCACCGTATACCTAACACTTATGACACTTGCAGACATAGTCAATGCATTCTTTCTCTAATATCATCCAAAAATGATGAGCTCTTTATATCTTTCTAGCCATCAAGTGTCCACTAGCATGGGTTAATACCATTTATGGACTTCTAATAACTCGTCTTTGCTTTAACTTCATCTAGGCTTCTCATCAAAGGTTTGTTAGATGATTTCTTATACAAATTTTCCAGATCAAGATAAAAATCTATTGTCAACCTCCTCAAAGTCTTCTTATCAATTTTGGATGCCTCTCGGGGATATGTCTGGTTTTGGATGAAGTTTTTGATATCATAGTACCAAGGGTTCCATCTACTTCTCTTTCAAGTGAGCAACAATGAATTGAGTTATTTCTCATATCAATGTGTATCATCTGTAACTTTTTCCCTAAGTCTATTCTAGCTAGAAGAATGAGTTGGGTTAATTCCATTTTTCAATGTTGATATAGTCTCCTCGGCCTTAACGGTAACTAGAAGACTATTGATAATGTACTTCAAACATTGATGTAGAGAGGTGATCGCTCCCCTTGAATGTATACATGGCCTTCCCAATAACATGTTATAGAAAGACTTTCGAACCCACAATTAGTTGAACTTCGATCGACCCTAGCAATTTCCTTGGTGAACCATCGTATGCTCTAGCTGTCATCACACTTGGCTACATGTAGGAGGGATCTACTGTCATCTCATCCAGTATATGCCTTGGAAACACAATATGGGTTGAGTCATTATCGATGAGAACTTTACCGATGAGATAATCTTCGCATCATACCATGACATATAAGGGCTTGTTATGTCTCGTTCCTTTAGCGTCAAGTTCATCTTCGGTGAAATACAAGTAATTTGAAGCATGGATCCTCTCTACTAGATGATTTATAGTCTTTTATTCAATATCTTGGGAGGTACGTAGGCCTCATTCAATAACTTTTACAAAGCATTGCGATGTGCCTCAGAATTGAGTATTAATGGCATGACGAAGATCTTAACAAAGGTTTTCTTCAACTGATCTACTACACATACTCACTATGCTTTATCAATTTCAGGAACTCATTTGTTTCTTCCTTAGTCATAGGTTTATTTACCTTCATCTCTTTATCAAAGTCCATTGCCTCTTTGCACTTAGCTTTTCTTTGTTTTTATAACTCATTGAACATAAAATAACGATCACTTTGGGGAAGCCCACTCATCTCAGTTTGGAACAAACTCAAAGAAGTTTTGATATCTAAGGTATAAACATTTTTGTCAGGCATCACCATATACTCTATTTTCTTTGCATACAAGTTCTTATAGTCAATACGAGCTTCGAGAATCCATTAGCTATTGATTGGATCCTACACTTTTCTATCATTATTATTCTTTCATTGTCCTCCATAACTTCAATCCTCAATGCTCATAAAGTCAACATTCTTGTAACCTTTTGACAAAACTCGATACATTCATCAATGTGAAGCCCTTTATTGTTATGGAATGGGAAAAAAAGTAATTTTTTCCATGCCCTGTTCAATTGATTCCTCTAAGTGTCCAGACTATACCAACATATTATATAGTTCTATCATGATCACTTTTAGAGCCTTTCCTTTGTTGTCAACCTTTACAACATTCACCCCACTATTTCCTACAACATGTTTGGGCAAGGTATTCAAATTCATATTGAATAAATCCTCAAAAGTGACCCATCCAATCTTGATCAGATGTAATATTCTCTTCTTACAAGCTACATAGGTCTCAATGGTTGCTCTTGCTGCCCTTGGCTAAGATTTTGCTAGTGGGCTAATAAAGCTTGGCAATGCAGTTTTGCTGCTTATTCAACTGGTAACAAATTGTATGCTACCTACTAGACTAGAACATGCTCCTTTGACTTATTCTTCCATAATTAGTCTTGCTTTGTTTCTTTTTGTTTAGTTTGTTCTCGGGTACTTGTTTTCATCAACAAACTTCTTTATGCATTATTTTGTTTGTTTCATTGTTGCGGGGAGCTTGTTCCCTTGCTAGTTCATCTGTTCATTCAGCTGAAGGTTTTAGTTTTCCTTTGCTTTGTTTGCATGTTCTTGGGAGCTTGTTCCTTACAACATGCTTTCTTGTATAAGCTTGTACATACTGTTTTCGCTAGCTTCCTGCTTAGTTAACCTTTTGATCCATAAAATTACTTACAACTGATAAAAAAGCTGAAATCTAAGTTAGCTCTTAGTAAATCTGGGGTAGGGTAGAGAGATAAGCTTTGGCATCTCTTTCCCCCCTAAATTTTGTTCCCTAGAGATGTGAGAATTCCATTTGCCTTTGACATCTAAGCCCCTTCTCCTTCTTGGTTTACTCTAAAGACACATTTCTCTTTAGAGCTCGAACGTCCATGGTTGTTCCAGTAATAGGCATCACCCATAGTATTAAGAATGGTTGTTGAGTATAGTCTCCCCCGCAGCCTTGTGCTGTGCAGACTGCTTCAACCCCCATGGCCAAGAAGAAAGCCAAGAAAAAATCCTCCCCTCCCATAATCCTAAAAAAGTGATCATGGGGCTCCCCTCTCCCACCAGCCTCTCATCCCTTTACCCTGCTAGCCATTTAGCCGCAACATGTAAACCTCTTGCCATTGACCCCGCCCAACCTGTGTTGACAACCCCAACTCCCCTTAGCATTTTAGGGGAAAAGCCTTTTTACTACAGTTGATGTTCAGGCCCACAACCCAAGACTTCTTCTGTTGGTTTTTCTTGTGCGGATGAGTCTGACATTGGTGAGTCTGATGGTGAGTCCTCCAGCTATGCAGGCTCTTCTAGCTCGAAGAACACCTCTGATTCGGAGGTGTTGTCTCCTCCACACAGCCCATTGGTGCAACCTGACTTGGTTGTTGGGCAGAATTCCGAGCAGGGGCCCTATTCCCCAGCCCCAACCCTAACCCCCACAGTTGAAGGCATTGATGCACGTCTACAACCGACTCCAACTCATAGTCAGTGGAGAAACTTGTTTTCTTCAAATCGCAGCTCTTCATCTTGCCCTAAACTTCAACATTTTGTTGATATTTCGGTTGCCAAGACCTTTAATTTGGCTGAGGATGATATTGATAATGCATGTAATTTCTGGAATTTGTGTCTTATTGGGTATGTTTTGGGCAAATTCCCGGGTTATAAAGCTTTGAGTAACATTATCTCTAGTTGGAATTGTGAAGCAAAGTTGCACATTCATGAGTCCAGATGGCTTGTTTACAAATTTCAGAATGAATTGGATAAATTGAATGTGTTGCGGGGAGGTCTGTATCTTATTTATGGTAGGCCGTTGATGTTGCGAGAAATGCCAGAATATTTTGATTTTAACTCAACTGAAATGTCTACGGTTCCTGTTTAGGTTAAATTGCCCAATTTGCCGTTGAAGTGTTGGTCCCCTACATGTCTTTCAAAAATTGCTAGTCTAGGCTTTCGTTTGCTAGAATTTTGGTTGAGACTAACCTTGCAGATGACCTCCCTCAATTTGTTAAATTCTACTTGCCGAATGGTGTTGTGCATACCCAAACTTCTGTTTATGAAACATTGCCGAAGTTTTTCTCTCATTCTAAGGTTATGGGACACATAATTGCCTCTTGCTCTAAGGCTCCCAAGGATGGGGGAGCTCGTCTTTCTGATACATATGCTGCCATTGCAGCGACAAATGGAGGTTCAGTGGCAAACAAGGAGTCGGTTGCTGAACATGCAACGCAGGTGGTTAGCATAACCCTAGGTTACATTCAGCCAGCTGACCCCATGTGTGCTAAGATTGACGCAGCTGCAGGTGGGTGGGAACAAGTCAAGAAAAGGCATAGCAGCAACATACACTCTCGCAAGAAGCCTCCTGTGGCTACAGCAACTGCCTCGACCAGGCCAGCTGCTTCCTCGGCCAGGCCAGCTGTGTTGGTTGAGTAAAGAAAGTCAGATGCAGTAGTAATAACTTGAACTCTGAAGTAAATGTGGGTTTGGCAGTGGGTATTGCAGGTGTTTCAGCTGAAAATTTGGTTGACTTGAAAACAACTTCGTTTGTGGGTGTGGCCAAAGTTACTATGGTTGACTCGCCCGCCGTGAATGTTTCAGTTGTCCCTCCCCCTTTTGTTGTTGCTCAGCCGAAGCTTGATGCCTCTTCTTCATCATCCCTCGGCAAGACTAGTAAGGGAAAGGATAAGGTGGGAGGGCACCTTGGAGTCACTACTAGGAAGGGTTTGAAACACTCTAGCTCATCCGTTAGCGGCAATGGTAGGCATCCGCCTATCACTCCTGCTCTATGATTATACAGTGTTGGAATGTTAGAGGGCTTAACAGTCCTCTAAAGCAGCATGAGGTGATTCACCTTATGAAAAAAAATAAGGTGGATGTTTGTGGCTTGTTGGAGTCTAAAATGCATCCTTCAAAGGTTGCGGCTATGCACAGGTTTCAGCTGAAGAATTGGAAGTTCTTAACTAATGCATCTGGGTCTTCCTTGGCTCGCATTGTTGTCTTTTGGAACCCCTCTTTGGTTCAAGTTGTTCTCGTGGTCAGCTCTTCTCAAGGCCTTCACTTGATTGTCTTCAACCTTGTGAGTCAAATTAGATTCCATGTTTCCTTTGTTTATGGCCTGCACACCATTGTTGTTAGAAGAGCTTTATGGGATAGTCTTTCCTCATGGAGCCCCCTGGTCCATGGATGGTTTTGGGAGATTTTAATTTCTTTTTTATCCCAGGATGACAAATTAAATGGTTGTGCTGTTTCTATGTATGAGATCGTAGATTTCAATAAATGTTGTCTTGATTTGGGTTTACATGAATTGAACTATTCGGGTTGTCACTTTACTTGGTCTAATGGAACTGTTTGGAGTAAATTGGACAGAGTTTTTGTGAACCCACTTTGGTCTACTCTTCAGCGTCTTGCTCATGTTCACTTTGGAAACCAAGGGGCTTTCTCTGATCACTCGCCCGCTTTTGTTCGGCTGGACCGTCAGGTTAAAGGGCATCGGAGTTTCAAATTTTTCAACATATGGGCCTCTCATGATAACTTTCTGCATACTGTTTCTGAGGGCTAGCAGATGGAAGTTGTGAGCTCCCCCATGTTCTCTCTTTGCAAAAAGCTTAAAAGTCTGAAGCGTCCTCTTAAGATGCTTAATAGGCTGCATTTTAGCCACATTTCGGAGAGGGTGTCTAGAGCGAAATCGGATCTTAAGATTTTGCAGAATATGCTCCATTCAGACCCGAATAATTCCCAGCTTGTTCTTGAAGATAAGAGGCTTTGTTGTCAACTCATTAAGCTAAAATCGGCTAAAAAGATGTTCTTCGGGCAGAAGCTCAAATGTGATTTTCTTAAGGATTGTGATAGGGGTACTCGGTTCTTCCATGGTATAATGAGCCAGAAGCATGGAAGAAATTTTATTCCGGCTATTCAGAAGTCTGATGGTTTCCTTTCTGTTTCGGAAGAAGAAGTGGGAGCAGAATTTGTAGCCTTTTATCAGAGCCTTTATGGGTGTTGTCGCGACGACGATTTTTTTTTTTGACGCGCTTCGCGCCCCGCGATCACCCCGGGGTTCGGGGACACAATGGTGCGCGGTGAAATGTGGAGGTATTTTTATAGTCGTAAAAATTACGATTATAAATATCAGGAGTCGCCACCTAGTATTAAGGTCACTAAGAACATATTGGTCTGCGAGAGTCTAGGGTAAGGGGACTTATTGTGCAAGGGGAAGACGCGTCACCCCCGGTGCACCCTACCTAAAGTAAGCTGCATTGTTGTTTGATTTTTCTATCTTTAAAAATTTTATATTGCATTTTGAAAACCACTTTTTATTTACGGACATATTTTACAATGTAAATCTACACCCTAGCAAAAATTCCTTTTTTTATATCTACGGATGTACTTTACAGTGTAAATTTACACCCTAATAGATAAAGCAAAAATATTTAAAATTATATTTTTCTTATCCATGGATGTACTTTACAATGTAAATTTACACCCTAATAGATAAAATAACAATATTTAAAATTGTATATTTTTTATCCTTGGGTGTACTTTACAATGTAAATTTACACCCTAATAGATAAAACAAAAATATTTAAAATTATTTTTGACATTTTGGCCAAATTCCAACGGATAATCATAAACCGGTTACGATATCCAATTTTCGTTTCAAAATATGAGAAAGATGCAACATAAATATTTTATGAAAAATATATATGGAAAAGTCATGGAATTTGGCCGTATGCACAAAAACAAATACATTTTTATATTTTTGAAATTTCTTTTTGTTAAAAAAGGAATGTATATTTTTTAAAGTAAGAAAAATATTTTATTATTTTTATTATTTTTATCTTTTATTTTCATTTTTATTTTTTATTTTTATATTTATATTTTATATTTATATATATATTTATTTCGGGTGGGCTGGACTGCCAGCCCACCCCTCTGAAATCTAGGCTGAAAGCCCAGTCTATCTTGGTCTGGGCTGTCAGCCCAGATTATTTTGAACATGGGTTGAAAGCCCAGGGAGACTGGACCGGGCGTTGGCCAGGCAGGGAAAGTGGACTGGGCTCCTGGCCAACGTGGGCCGGGAGCCCAAGTGGGCAAAGGGCTGGGCTCCAAGAGGATGATGAGGCTGGGTCGAAATGATGGCCCAGCATGTGTTTGGGCCAGGAACAAAAGCCCGACCCAAGACACTTAAACCCGGCCCGGCATGAACAGTGGGACAATCGCGTCCCACTGCATGCAGGGCGCGAGGTTGAAGACGGGGGAACAGTAAAAAATGAAGTGCGACGAGAGGCTCACCTGAAGGTATGGTCAGGTAGCTGGGGTCGAGGTGGTTGTCGTGGTGGTCATTTCACCGTCAACGGTGGTCTGTGGTGGCCGGAGGAAGCCTTTGAAGTTCCGGCCTGTTGGTGCGGCGTTGAGTGTCGCTGCTGCTTCTTTCTTCCGAGGATGGGGATGAGTTCCTGGCGTCGAGGGGAAGCTTTCTGTGATCACAAGGACGTCGTTGGGTGGCCTGAGCTGGTGACCGGATGCTTGGCCGAGAAGGAGAGAGAGAGGCTAACGCCTCTAGTTTTAGTGAGAGAGAGGAACGTGACCGAGGGAGGGAGAGAGACGACGACCGAGAGAGGGAAAATAAATGTAGATCAAAAGAAAACGAGGGCCTGAGATAATGAAGGAAATCAGAAACCAAAAAAAAAAACTTGGAATTTTTACGTGTAACTGCCCTCTATTTTTCGAACTTCTTCTCCCCGTTTTTCTCTGTTCTTCTCCCCCGCTCGTCCCTATCCTTGCTCTGTTTGTGGCCTTGGTTTAAATAGCCACTGATGCAATGGTAACTTGCAACTTTCGGTTCCCTAATTTGCGGAGGTGAGAGGAACAATGGCCGACAAGAGGTGGCTTGAGGGTGCTGGTGGGTTATTATTTTTGGGATGCAAAAAATACAATTTGGTCCCTCAACTTATAACTCCTTTAATTGCATCCTCAATTGAACCTAAATTTATGATTTGTACAATTATGTCCCCGTGAAAAAAATTTCAAAGTTACCCTTAAATTTTGCGCACCTTTTAACTTGGTCCTTGATTTCCAATTTATGTTATTTGACCCACGACTGACCATTAAACTCTCAATTGTTTCCAATTGGACCCCCGATTTTGCATAATTGCCTTGAAAAAAATTCAATTTGGCCCCCGAAAATTCCCAACTTCTCGATTGAGCCCAAATTAACTTCCAACACTTGATTTTTCACTGATTAAGCCCTTAATAGAATTAATTTGACCAACTTAAAGTATAATTAAGTCCTTGCACTTAATTAAATCCTTTAATTGGATCCTCAATTAATTCCCAAACATAATTATATTGGCCGACGATTAAATCAAATTGACCCATAAAATATAATTATATCCTTTGACTTAATTTTTTATATAGATTTATCCGATTAAAAATTATTTTTGCCTTAAATCTGTATTTTCCTCTATTTTGGGGACAAAAGAGATATGATCGCACCTGCGGAAACAACCAAAATTTGCACATTGATTTTTCTAACAACCCCGACCTCTTTTATTTTATTTTTGTTATTTTTTGATATATTTTGGGGAGTCACCCAAAAATTGGGTGATGACAGGTGTTCTAAATCTATTGTGCCCTTGGATAGAGACATTATTTTGAGTGGCCCGTGCGTCTCTGCTGAAGCTTGCGAGCTTCTTTCTGTGCCTATCTCGAATGAAGACATTAAGCACGCTTTGTTTGGGATTTGGAATGAGAAAGCTCTGGGGCCGGATGGGTACACTTCTTACTTCTACAAATTTGCCTGGTCGGTTGTGGGTGATGAGTTTTGTTCGGCTATCCAGGATTTCTTTGCCTCTGGGAAGATGCTTAAGCAAATTAATCACTCGGTGATATCCCTGATACCAAAATCTGCTCATGCTTCTTCTCCTGGTGAATTTCGGCCTATATCCTGCTGTAATGTGGTTTACAAGGTTATCTCCAAAATCCTTGCTGATCGTTTGGTTGTTGCTTTGGTGAATATCATCAACCCTATGTAGAATGCCTTCTTAGGTGGTTGAGCTATGGTGGATAACATTAATCTTGTTCAGGAGCTGCTTCGTTCTTATGGCAGGAAAAGAACCTTGCATAAATCCCTTTTAAATGTTGATTTTAAGAAGGCTTTCGACTCGGTTAGTGGTCTTTTATCTTTTGGAGTTGTTTGGCTTCCCTCCGAAATTTATCCATCTGGTTATGCAGTGTGTGACGACCTCATCATTGTCTGTTGCTATTAATGGGAACCTTTATGGCTTCTTTCCCGGGAAAAGTGGAATTCGACAAGGTGATACCGTTTCCCCTACCTCTTCATCACTTGCATGGAATATTTCTTCTAGTTGCTTAAGCGGATGTCCCAGCAGCAAACTTTCAGGTTTCACCCGCAGTGCAAACCTCTGGGTATAAGCCATCTTGCCTTTGCTGATGATGTCCTATTACTTGCTAGGGGAGATAAGTCTTCCATCTTCTCCCTCCTTGACCAGTTGAGGCTTTTTGGGCATGTTTCTGGTTTGGAAATCAACCCCTTAAAATCATCCATTTATTTTGGAGGAGTTGGTGATTGTTTGAGGCAAGAGATTATCAGTGAAACAGGTTTCGCAGTTGGCTTTTTTCCTTTCAAATATCTTGGTGTGTCTCTTAGCCCTCATCGGCTCCTGGTCAGTCAGTTTCCCCCCTGCTGCAAAAGCTTGAGTCTGTTGTTCAGAGTTGGATGGGCAAGCAACTCTCTTTTGCTGGAAGGCTTGAGCTTCTGCGTTCAGTTCTATACGGCATGGTTAATTTTTGGATTAACATTTTTCCTCTTCCAGAAACTGTCATTATGAAGATCATCCTATTTGTAGGAATTTTCTTTGGACTAGAAATGTCCATAAATCTCATAAGCCTTTGGTTGCTTGGAAGAACTTCTGTTTGCCTAAGCAGGAAAGGGGAGTGGGGCTTTTTGACATAAAGGCTCATAATAAGGGTTTCCTGGTAAACATTTATGGAACATTCATCAGAAAACGGACTCTCTCTAGATTAAATGGATTCACCATTTCTTTTTGCCGAACCAGACCATTTGGGAGGCGTAAGCTGCTAAAACCTCCTCTCCTATTTGGAAGACTCTTATCTCCCTAAAAGACCAGCTAATTCATGACTTAGGCAATAGCTCTTCAGTAGTGTCAACTTTGACTAGTTGGAATGCGGGTTATGGTTGCCTTTCTGCTAATGCTTATGAGCACTTTAGGGTAAAAGGTCATATGATTCGTTGGGCTACAGTGGTTTGGGAGAATTGGACCTTTCCCAAGCACAATTTTGTGCTCTGGCTTGTGGTGCTGGGAAAGCTCAGAACTAAAGACAGATTACATTTCATTCCTGAAGAAACTAATTGTGTGCTCTGTGGTCAGGAGCTGGAATCACATTGTCACTTGTTCTTTAAGTGTCAATGGACTTCGAATTTGTGGGGAAATGTGGTTCGTTGGCTTCATATTCACCGTTGGATGCCTACTCTGTCTAGGGCGATTCGAGGGTTAACCCCTAAGAAGAAGAAAATGGAGTTCAGAATGAGAAGTGCCTCCCTCGGTATTGTAGTCTACCTAATTTGGGAAGAGAGGAATAAAAGGTTGTTTAATAACTCTTGCTCGTCTGTTGAGAGGATCTTCTGAAGATTCCAAGTTATATTCTTTACAGTGTTCCACTTCCATGAAAAAGACCACTTTTCCATTACCGTTGGTTGAGTTGGTTACCGGATATTTGGTTTTGGGGGGTTGCTTTCGGTGTTCTTTTTGCTGCTTCCTCCTTGGTTGGCCGTTCTTTTGTGTCATTCTATTGCTGGGTTCTGGTTGTGTTCTCCATGGGTGCTGCTTCTCCTCCTCCGGGGTTGCTTTTTGTTCTATTTGTTTTCTCTCAATTAGTTGTTGAGTTTATTCTCTTCTTGTTTGTTATCTTGCTTGCCAGTGTTCTAACTGGGTTGTGAGCAGATATGTTTTCTCCTAGGCTAATTTTTGGCCTTAGGTTTCTTCTTTCTTTTGGCCCGAAGGAACAATTCCTTCTTCGGTGCCTTCTGTTTTCTTCTGCTATTTTATCAGCTTGTTGTATGCTTTGATCTGTTAATACATACTTACATTTGATAAAAAAAAAGAATGGTTGTTGAGTTGGGTGAGGTGTCTCGGTCTGGTTGGTTGGGGAGGTGCTTGCGTGGCTTGTGCTTTTTGATGTTGCTGTGTTGTTGCCTTTACATAGCTTCATGTGTGGTACGCTGGTTGCCTCCTTTATGTCTGCCTAGGGGTTCAGTTTGCTTTTGTGTGTTGGCTGTTTTCTTTTTTGGGTTGTCTTGGGTGATGTGCAACTCTAGGGTGTTAAAGTCTTCCTCCTTTTAGTTGGTGGTGTGCTCTTTTTTCTCCTACAGGTCCATCTTGGCGGAAGGGTTGACATGTCTAGTAAGCTATTGCTTAGGGGTCTGGATTGTGTGCTGGATTTCTTCTTTTAGGGCTGTCTTGGGGTCTGTGTTGTTGCAGTGTGAAAAAGTCTTCCTCTTCTAGCTTTTGGTGTGCTATGCGGCTCCCTTTTTCTCCCTTACAGGTCTGTCTTCAGTTGCCTTCAACTATTGACATGTTATAGTCTCCCCTGTAGGTTTGTCTTGGCAGTTAGAGTGCAAAGTTGCGTGCTGTGTCCGTTTCTTTCCTCTTTATGGCATGGTTTAGTTTTTGGTGGCTATCTCCCTTATCTCTGAAATGGTTGTTTTAAGCTTGTCAACATTCATCGTAACTTTCTTTAGGCAAGTAATACCACTAAGGCTTCCTTAGCCTTAGTGGCTTGGAAGACAGTCTACATGCCTAAGGAAAAAGGTGGTTTTGGTCTCTTGGATATAAAAACTTTATAACTAAAATCCTTTAGAATATTCATTTAAAATCGGATTTGATTTGAATTAAATGGGTCCATAACTTTTATTTACAAGGTATAACTATCTAGGATACCCAAGCTTCGAGTTGGACTCCCCCCCTCTAGAAATCCATCCTTCACCCTAAAGATCAGCTTCTTATGGCCACTAGGGGGTTGGAAGAAGCCATTACTTTAATGAGAAAGTGACACAGTGCTAATGGGAAATTCTCAAGCAATGCCTATGATTTTTCCTGTCGGAGTGGTGCAACCTTGAGCTACATAAGGGTTGTGTGGGATTGTTTGGCCTTACCAAAATGCAGTTTTATCTTTTAGCTTGCAATGTTGGGTAAACTTCGTACTGGAGATCGCCTCCCCTTCCTCACTTATGATACCTCATATGTTTTCCGCAACTCGAGTGAAGAATCTCATCACCACTTGTTCTTCAATTGTAGTTAAACTTCGGCCTTATAGGAGAACATTAAGTCTTGGTTAAGAATTAAATAGACTATGTTGTCCCTAAAAAGAGTTGTCTCGGGTTTGTTTCCTAAAAGAAAGAATATGAGAGCTAAAATGCGATGAGTTAGCTTGGGTCTTGTTGCTTATCTCATATGGGAAGAGCGTAACAAACATATTTTTGATAGTAAGTCTTCCCTATTGAATGACATATTTAGAAGAATTTAGGTGTTATCATTCACAATATACAACTTTTATGAGAAGAAACATTATGCTCTTGATGTCGGCTAAATGGCCAATCCCTTTGTGCTGGCCGATGGTGTTTCAGGTGTGGCTCATGAATCCTCTTGGTTTGCTGCTTTTGCATGACTGCTACTGGTTTTCTTTTCCTACATCTGATTAGCTAGTTTTGTTGTGTTGTTTGTATCCTAACCTGACAACTATTTTAGTTGGGTTGTGGGCGGATACTGTCTTTTCCTTGGCTTAACATTGGCTTGTTTTGGCCTTGTTTTAATCCTGGTTTTTGGCACAGGAACATGTTCCTTTATGGTGCCTTTTGTTGGTTGCTTTTTCTTGGACCCTATTGTCCCTCTGCTTGTATTATTCTTTGATCTTTCAATATACTTATATTTGATAAAAAAAAAGAATGGTTGTTGAGCAAGAAAGAGAGAAGCTAGATAGAGATGCTCTCCTTCCAACAGTTGAAGTGCTTCCCTCCAACCCTCTACCCACGTTGATCTGTTATGGGTTTTCCCTTTCCTTAAGCTATGCTTGAGTCTCAAGCATGGCCAAACATAAGAAAAAACACCTCTAAAATCACCCTTATCGAATAGATTTTGCAGCACTCACCCACACGGTGCTTGGTCTCCCTGCAACTTCAAAAAAACCACTTGCTAACAAATCTCTTCCATTTGATGAAAATGAGCCCTCTTCCCTCCTCAATCTCTTGCTCTCGAGCTTAATAGATGACCCTTCTGATGAGGGCATCAACCATAGCTACCCTGCTGAGATTGGATCAGTCCCCACGGGGGATGTTAGGGCACACTAGCCTAAAGAGGAAGATGAAGACATGGAGAATGGCTCGACGGACCTTTCCTTTTCTAAACATGAACTTAGCCATGGGTCAAAAAATTTCAAGTCTCATGCTCCTAGGTCTTGTTTGCTAGCTGCCAGTGCTAGTGCACCAGCTCACCCAGTGAGTTCTCCCATTAACTTAGTTAGGTTCTCAATCCCTACATCTCCAGCTTCTACCTTTGCTGGTATGGCAACCCTTCCTAGCCTCCCTCCCCAAACCCAAAGTGGGGCTGCGATTTAGGGTCCCCCTCCAACTCAAGTTCTGCTCCTCCGTCTGTGAAGGTGGGTGATGCAACATCACAAACTGGTTCTCCTCTCATTTCTAGACTCACAGAGGGTCTTCCTCCTTCCCTAGGTAATCCCCTTGACCCAGCTGGTCAGAAATGGTGTGATTTGTTCTCACCAAATCAAAACTCTACTGAAAGCCTTAAGTTTCTTCATTGCTTGAGTGCTGAAATTCAAAATAATTTGCACTTTTCTTGATGAAGACCTGGATGATAATTGTGATATTTGGAAATTATGCATTGTGGGTTATGTTGCTGATAAAATTCTGGGAATGAAAACCCTCTATAACATCATCTCCACTTGGCGTTGCAACATGTCCTTGATCATGCATAATTCGGGTTGGTTGATCTATAGGTTTAAAAATGAGATTCTTCTAAACAATGGTCATTGCTTAATCTATGGAAGGCCTCTGATGCTAAAACCAATCACTGGATACTTTGATTTTGCGTCAAAAGAGAGCACTAGGGTGCATGTTTGGGTGAAGTTTCCAAATCTTCCCCTAAAGTGTTGGTCAGTTAATTGTTTGTCCAAATTGTCTAGCATGATTGATAAACCTATTCAAAAGTTAATCGCGTCCATGTCTAGGTTGTCTTTTGCTAGATTTCTCATTGAAATTGATGTTATGGTTGATTTGTTGTACTCAATTCAGATTTTGCTACCTAATGGAGCATGGTTGGTTCAACCTATGGCTTACAAAACTTTGCCAAAATTTTGTAAAACTTGCAATGTGTTGGGGGCATATTACATGTGTTAAGGCCAAGAAAAAGCTTTCAAAAGCTGCTAAGGAAAGGTGTCTAGTAGCCATTGCTCCAGGAGAAATAGAGGTTGTTGCTGATATGCAGTAATGGATGGATTGTGAGGGTGTTGTTGATGTGTAGGAGGGTATAGGCTATACGGCTGCATCAATTATTGCAACCTATGTTACTGCTTATGTGAGTGTGCCCTAGCCTTCCATTGTTACTGCTGTTAGTGTGGCTGCTGCAGGGAATAAGGTTGCTACTTTGGGTCCTAAGGTTGCAAGGAATAGCTGCAAGGTTGTTCTAGGAGATATTGAGGCTATTGTTGATAGACGAGAGTGCTTGGAACGCGAGGTTACCTTAGCTACCAAAGGGGACAATGATAAGGTTATTTTAGTTTGCATGGAGACTATTGAGGTGCAAGTTGAGCAACACATTAACCCCAAGCATATTGAGGCGACCCTTTTGGAGGATAGGTGGACGAAGGTTAAATGTAGGAGATCCAACCCCCATTGCCAACCACGAAGCAGGGAGTGCCCTGCGCAAACCCCCCATGGGGAGGGGCTGTTCTCTTTACCACGCTCGGTGGTCCTATAGCTGCTCCAACCATCATTGTAGAGCTGGTGTCAATGGGAGTAGCTACCAGGAACAAGATGCATTGGAATGCCCATAAAGTGACGGGTAATGGAGTTTCCCAAAATTGATATTAATTTATTGTTGGAATGTTAGAGGGCTAAATAACCCTCTAAAATAGTATGAGGTGGTTAGCCTTATGAAGAAGCTTAAAATTGATGTGTGGTTTGTTGGAAACCAAGTAAGCTTTGCTTCGGCTTGTTAACTTCTACAACTTTCAGCTGAAACAATGAAAATATATTTCTAATGCAGTCGTGTCTAATGTTACTAGAATTTTTATTCTTTGGAATCCCAAAACCATCCATGTTGAGTTAGTTAATGCCTCTGCCCAAGGCATCCATGTAAATATTTGTTGTCTTGCTACTCATTTCAGCTTTGCAACCACTTTTATCTATGGGCAAAATACTATTATTGCTAGAAGGTTGTAATGGCAGAATTTGCAACAATGGGCTCCACAAATTCCTTTGATTGTGCTTGGGGACTTCAATTCCATCCTCTCTCAGCATAATAAGCATAATGGTGAGCAAGTCACTACTTATGAAGTATCCGACTTCAAGAAATGTTGTAGTGATCTTGATCTTGAGGACCTTAATTATTGTGGATGCCAATTTACTTGGTCCAAGGAACCATTTGGTCATAGATTGATATAGTTCTTGTCAACCATCTTTGGTCCACTTTTTAGCTCCCTTCTCTACCCCGAGAGCCTTCTTTGATCACTCCCCGGTTCAAGGCAAGCTTCGAGTAATAGGCCTTTTAAATTCTTCAATATGTAGGTTGCTTACCCGAAGTTTATGGACCTCTTTCATGATTGTTGGCATACTAATGTCTTCGATTCTCCCATGTACTCACTTTGCAAAAGGATGAAACTTCTAAAGGGCCCTCTCAAGCTTCTTAATAAGATGTATTTTAGCCATATTTTAGAAAGAGTGGCGAGAGCTGAAAGGGAGTTGGTTTAGCATTAGCTTCGACTACAAGCTAATTGGGATAACCAAGAGCTAGTGCAGGACAAGCTACTAAGTCTGTGCTTGGATAACCTGAAATCCTATGAGAAGATGTTCTTTGGCCAAAAGCTTACGACCTCATATCTTAAAGACAGTGATAAGGGCACCAAAATTTTCCATGTTATGATGAGCCGTAAGCATTGTCAGAACATCATTCTTATTATTCGGCGTAGTGATGGCTGGTTGTCTAACTTGGTTGAGGAAATAGGTACAAAGTTAGTTTCTTTCAGCACTATCTTGGTGCCTCTAAGGCTACAATTCCTGTGGAGGCCTCGATTGTTCACAGTTGAAGATGTCTTGATAAAGGCTCTCATTCACTCTTTCTTTCCCTGGTTACTAATAAGGAGGTCAACTCCACCCTTTTCAGTATTGGTAATGATAAAGCTCTTGGGCCGGATGGTTACTTTTCCTATTTTTTCAAGAAAGCTTGGGAAGTTGTTGATGCCTGAAGCAAGTTAATCACTCTATTATTGCCTTGGTGCCCAAATCGGTCAATGTCTCCTCCCATATGATTTATGACCTATCTCCTACTACAATGTCATCTACAAGGTTATCTCTAAAATTTTAGCTGGCAGAATGGCTACCGCTCTTCAAGATATTATTAGCCCATCGCAAAATGCTTTCTTTAGTGGCAGGTGTATATCCAATAATATCCACCTCATACAGGAGTTGCTAAGGCAATATGGTCGGAAGCGGTCTTCATCGAGATGTGTGACAAGATTGACTTCAGGAAACCTTTGACTCTGTGCAGTGTCCTTTCCTAAATCAACTCCTGCTACTTCTTGGCTTCCCAGACCGCTTTGTTCTCCTAGTAATGGGATGTGTTGAAATTGCTTTCCGCTTTATCAAGGAACCTATATGAAGTTTTCCTATAAACATTTACCTAGGCATACAAATCCATAATAAATCTGAAATGCCAAATTTATTCATTAGCATAATTTTTTTTGTTTTGAGTCTTAGATGAACCACTAGTAAGAAACTCATAAACACCTTTAAACCACATGCATACCACATAATATAGATTACCTTAAGTAGGGTGTTTTAGGTTGCTAATACAGATAAGACCAGTCCACCAAGTTCTTCTATTAATCTTAAACCAAACAATTAGGTGATGACTTTTTGATCTCAATGCCACAACGTCAAAAGCACACGTGTGACACATGTAATGCTTATGTGCGGTAATATGGAAAAAATATAAACATATAAATTTTGTGATGGAGATAATCTTATTATGTTTTAAATTGATTGACATGTAGATGGTATGTATTTAATTTGGATAGCAATAATATGTAATAATTGTTAAATATATTAGGAAATTAAGATGTTAATTAAATTTATGGAATGCTTTTAAATTAAATATTATTTATAAACAAAAATCACTTGGTTTGTTACTTTATTTTTTGATATGTATTTGCGAGTAATAAGAACTTAGGTGGTCTTTTTTATAGGGAAAGTGTTGTCAAATGTTTTGTAAAATATGATATAATGATAATGTCATTAAGTTTTATACACTTCATTTGTTTAGATGATGAACAAAAGTTTATCAGAAAGTAATACAGACAAATGAGTTATAGATTCTTCTAGCATTGCTTCTAATGATCATGAGCTACTAGGTGTCAACCATATCTACGCACCTCGCCCAGAAACACCATCCCTTGATGCAAACTTTTGAGTGCATGGGAAATGTATAAATAAGGTGTCCTATTTTAACGGGGTGCATACATTGTGAAGTTACTTAATGGAAGTCTAACCATAATATGTAAGTTTGTTTTTCTTTCATATATGATAAAAAAAAGCAAAAAACAACGATTTTTTTATTAATTAGCTTCAATTTAAGAATGATGTTTCAAGTTTATAAATGGATGTTGCTCACATGATAACATCATCGATAAAATCATGAAGTGGTTTTATTTTGGTGGAGTTAGGTTTCCAAATATTCTTAATGGAAGCCTATGCTTAATGCTTGGTTTAGAATGTTCATGGTTAGTATATATATTAATATTTTCTTAATGTGGTTACTATTTTAATTTTAATAAACTAATTATTTAATGAAATTTACATGTGAGGATAAGTTTACTAGGAGAAGGTACCAATATTGTTAACAAAATAGTGTGGGGAAATCATATCATTAGATAAGATTGAATTCAAATTGTGATATTTGTCTAAATGTTAATTTCTTTTCATAACCTATCCAGTAATTTTTTCTACAAGCTAGGTTGTGTGACTTCTCGTAGAAGACCCATAAAAAATCAAAGAAATATGCAAAAGATAATGGCTTTCCAGGCCTGGAAGACATGGTTTTGTGGAGGGATTTTTGACATCCTCGTGTCTTAGGGGATATCTAGAATGTATATATTCAACATGTAACATATAAGCGTTTCTTGTGGTGATTGTAGACTGATGTGGAGATCTTAACAGAGAAGATTCATGGTTTCATTACCACCTACACTAGGGAGTCCAAATTTATAGTGAGAAGCTGGATTTATTGGTGAACCCAACAAAAATTGAGTTCATGTTATTTCTAACACCATGGATGAGGATATACGAGGGGATCTTAGATTATTGAGTGTTGGTTACTCATAATCTAGATTGAGTTAGCGATCTTTATTCATCTCGGCAATTCTACGAAAACAATTTCTAGCTTAGCTCACCCAGCTTTGTGTTGAGATAATCCAAGTTGGTTCGGGTCTCAGAAGGATTACTTGAGAGATAAAGTAAATGTCCTCAAGCTCAACCTTGTTGTCATCCTAGCTAGTTTCGACGACGATATGCCTTTACCTCCTTCTCCAACTTCTATCAATTAAATAAATTTGACTTTTTATTTTATTTTTTTACTTTTTGTATTGATTCTCTTAATATCTTAAAAAACATGAAATATAATACAGGAAAAAATAACGATAAATTTGAATCACCAAAGGAATTTTTAATGAATGAAGTCCCTTGGAAAGTTTTAGAGAGTTGAAAGAAAAACCACAAGATTTACCACTAGTAGATATAACTCTCTAAAGATTCAATTTCATTGATAATATGCCTATAATCACCAATGAATTCACCAACAATATATTTTATCAGTAATATGCCATAATCATCCATGGGTTTGTCGACATAATTAATACCAATATTTTTTAAGATTAATTTTTCATGCACCCATGATTTGTTTTAATTATATTAATGTTCAATGTTAAAGAACTTATATAGGACGATAATTTCCAACAATTTTTTAACCTTAAAAATACGTTGAACCCACTTTAAATTAACCTTAAATATACCAATTAATCATGACTTAAATTAAAATTTCCCAACAAACTGAGTATATATTCTCCTTTTTTCGTTCTTTTTATTCTACTAGAAAGAGGTCTTCAAACCCTATCGAAAAAAGTAGGTTACACAACAGCTGTTCTCAAAAAATTAATCCCATACACATATCTGCCAAGACAATGGAGAAATGGAAGGGAAATGGTGAGTTCCCAGTGGCAGGGAAGAACATGGTTGGTGAGTCAGTCTGTCAACTCATCAACCTCTTGAGGTGCCGACAAGGAAAATGCCGACAAGCCTTCATCCATGGCAGTATTATAAGTAAACCTATCAAGCCAAACACCGACACTTCTCCAAATAAACTCACCTGCGTCGGCTCTGTTGACTCAATGCCGCAGGAACCCGTTAGGGTTTTATCTTTAGCCACTCAAAAGAAAACACTCTTTACTAATTACTGTTACATCCATCTGTCCAGCAACTCTTTTTCGATCCTCAATTATCATGATTTTTTGTCAAACAGAAATAGCTTCTTAATTTATTTATTTTATATAATTTGACTATTATAAACTATATATATATATATATATATATAAACTATATATATATATAATAAGTCTAGGTGAATTGAGACTGTGGTTCAACTCTTTTTTTTTCTTTCTAAAACGTAGAATTTTCACCTTCAAATTGATTTTTTTATGTTTTTAATTATTTTGACGTGTTTATATTAAAAATAAATTTTAATATACTCACAAACAAACACTTCATGTATAGATCACCTGACTTTAAAATCAATATATATTCCACTAACTTAAATTAAATTTGAGAGGTGAAAAGCATTATATTATGAGTTAGATAACGAGTAATTTTATAAACTATCACAGGAAGTCATTGCTGAAAAAATAGCTTAAATAACCTATTATTTACAAAAAAAAATGTAATTGATATTAATCAAATTATTTAAAAAAAAAACATTAACGCCAATCTTGGTCTTACTGGAAGTTTAGGGTGATCATTGATGATTTAACCAAATAAAAATGCATTTTATAAATTATAATTTTAAGACTTGACATCGATAAGGAAATGATACATGAAAATTGTTTTTCTTCAAAATAATATTATTTCTTATTTGTTAAAAAAATAAAATCGAGTGCTATATTGAGTTTTCTAACCATGGTTTACACAAATGGTGTACCTGGCCACCGCTGTGTCCGTATGGAACGTCGCTTACTTCTGCTACTCTCTGGCCTATCTGCTGCGCAAGAGTTAAGTTAGCCACTTGGGTCCAAATTCTGGCTCCAGGATCCTCAACGCATATATGGATTTGTTTGCTGAGTTTTAATAAATTAAATCCAAAAACTTGAGAGTCAATTACTCTTCTATTTTATTATTTTGAAAAACTAATTTTTTTTAGCTGAAAAAAAATAAGAATTCTGAAGAGCCAGTTTTTTTGAAAGTGCTTATTGTTTAGAAATACATCAAAATGATGTTTTTTTTTGTTTTTTTAATTCAAAGTAAAACATAGAAATAAAAAAAAAATCAATTTTTTTCATAAACACTTTCCGATCGCAATGTCAAACAGCCTTGTGACTGCAATTAAATTTACATCTCTTCATTGAACAACTATCAATTGAACTACAACTATCATTTATGTCATCGTGTTGTTCTGGGTTTTTTTTATATAAAAAATTAATTATTTTCTTAGTTGTAATTAGATTTTTACATTTGATAATGTTTGCAGGCCAGCCCATAAATGATGAAAGGGGCTGTAGCTAATCCATTGCTCTTCCGAGCCTATAATTGCTCAGCTTGTCTAATCTAGCCCGTAACCTTGACATAAATGAAATAATAAAAAACAAATATTCACAAGCCATTGAATTCATGGAATTGACCAATGACTCTTATATTGATCGTGTGATTGGATGAATCACAATTTTTCTTATAATTTATTCTTAATTTTTGTTAATGTGGTCTCTATTATTTTTTTGCCTTATTAGTCAATGCTGTTGTTATTTTTTTCACTTTCATATGCTACAATTTACACTGGAGAGCAATAAATATAATGAGATAAAACTTTTATTCAAACACACTAAAAATATATATTAAAGACTATAATATTGTAAGTTTTCAAGCTCAAGCATGGTATACGCAAAAATATATATTTTTAAAAAACATAGAATTTAAAAGATTTTATTTGAACATAAGAATGGGATTTTTATATATTTATTTGTCTTGTTAGGAGTGTAGTTGATGTTGCTTTTAAAAGTATTTTTCATTCATAAATTAATCAAAATAATATTTTTTTTAAAAAAATATTATTGACTTCAGTACATACATAAAAATAATTTAATTTTTTTTTAAAAATCAAAAATACTTTTAAAATGCAATCACAAAACCTGATTTTTGTAATTGTATCCATGTCGATCTTCTTAGAGTATATGTCTTATACATTGGATCACATTGGTCCGGACAAATATAAATTATTGTCTTGAATTTTGTGCACCGAAGAGGACAAGGTGGATGGAGTTTATACAGAAAAATCTCTGATCCTTCGTTTTATGTCATTTTTATCTTTATGTAAAAAACTTTTGGTCCTTTAAATTTTAATATATGTAACTTGGTCCCTTAATTAGTTAAAATTAATCTCCGGCATGTATAAGTTTATTTTAGTAAAACATAGAAAATTTAGCCACCAATTTCTTTTATAAACGAATGATGAGTAGACATTGGATTATATAGAAAATTGAGAAATAATGATTTTGTCCGATGCCTAAGTTTATATCACTTCTATAATGAAACTATTAGAAAATAATATAAATTATATTTTTGGGTTTCATCTAACAACTTAAGTTTTTAGATAGGACGGTTCCTAAATATATGGTATCAGAATCTTATTGACCCAACTGTCATAAGTTTGAATCTCACCACCCCATTCTATTTGATAAAAATCAAACACAAAGTAGTGTGGGTCTCTGTTCAAGTTTCAAGCCTAAAAGACTTTCACTTGAAAGGGTGTGTTAGAAAATAATATAAATTATATTTTGGAAGCACACCTAACACCTTAAACTTTTAGGTGAGATGACTCCTTGACAGAAACAAGATTTTTGTCTTGCAAACCATCTCATATGTGCTCCAGTGCTAAGAGAGCTTGGAACTAAAAAGTTTGATCTCCTTTTAGTCTCAGATTCAAGCTCTATGGTTGCTAATATGATGACCACTAGAGATTTACATGGTCATTACCTTCAGGGCCCATGAGATTAATTGAGATGCGCATAAATTGACTCATACACCGACATTAATAAAAAATAAATTTTTTTCTTGGACAAAACTTTGTACATGACAAGGATTTGTTCCAAAAAGTGTATAACTTATCATGTCTTTTTTCCATGTGTGTATCGAATACTAAATAACTTGTCTTATATTGTCCAATATGCCAAATGCATTCCCAAAACCTATTTTTTGTAATTACCTCACCACCCTACCGTCTGTATTCATTAGAAAATAAATCCAACATGGTAAGAATGTGGTTAATTAATCCTTTTTAAGTGCATAATTATTAGTTTAATTAAATCTTGTTTTTAAATAGTCGAGGTTGTACGAGTATATTAAATGTGATAAAATTAAAAATAGAAGTTGTCATCTAATTTTGTACTAGGTATGTCTTATTGTAACGGTCCCTTCTTCTTATATCTAGGCTATTTATAACCTTTTTTTTCTAATTTTTTTTTCTAATTTTTATTATTACTTATCCGTAAATATCATCTTTCCATCTCCTTACCTCTCAACCTAGTTTATTTTATTGCCTTTTAAAATAAAATAAAAAATACGTTGAAAATAAGGGTAAGAGTAGATTATGACCAGGGTTGGGCCATAGTAAAACCTAAACTATTAATATAGTCATGTTCTTGAGCTTTCATTTTTAATTCATTTATATATTTTACCGAAGTCAGCAAATCCAATGTTGATCGTTGACTAAAATCCTCTATAAGAAAACATTTTAAAGCATTTATAGGTTGATATTTTTCACAAACACCAATAAAAATTCAATTCAAATTTCAGGGTGGTTGAGAATTGTTTTCTCTCTAAACAATGGAAATTCAATAAATCCATAAAGATAGAAGATAAGTTGAATTTTGAAATGCTATCAAATTCTGTGAAAAATAAAATGTTTTAGGCTTAGTCAGGTATATATTAAGTGTTTGATCATATAAATAATTTAAAAACGACACTATAATAACTATGCTAGCTTATAAGCTTAAATCCAATCAGCATCCATAGTATATATTATAGTTTTCTTCAATGTTGTGAAGGCCCCTCCCCCCCGCAACTGTAGCAATGTTCTTAAGATTCCATACGTGCTGTGAAGAAAGAAACTGTAACGATTACATGCTATAGTATGCCACAGAGATAAGAGTTTGAAACTAAAAGGTTGGTTCTCTTTATGATTTCAGGTTCTAACTCTATGGTTGTTAATATAATAATCACTGAAAATTTACATGGTTATTAACTTCAAGGCCCGTGAGATTATTCGAGGTGCGCGCAAACTGGCTCGAATACTCACGTTTTTTTTAAAAAAAAAGAAACGGACAGGATTTAACTACATAAGATTATTCAAGTTTGGCATTCGGTAGAAGAGTTGAGGATTACATGGTCATTAACTTCAAAACCCGTGAAATTAGTTGAAGTGTATATAAATTGACCCGAACATTCATGTTAATAAAAAAAAACAAGATTTAACTACATAGGATTATTCTGACGTTCGGTAGAAGAGTGAAGACTTATATTATTATTAATTTTTAAAATTGAGATATACATAGGATTATTTTGGCGTTCGGTAGAAGAGTGAAGACTTATATTATTATTAATTTCAAAAATTAATATATACAAAAGTTGATTAAAGACGGAAATTAATAAAAAAAAATTAAGAAAAAAAAGAAGAAGAAGAAACGGACAAGATATAACTACATAGGATTATTCAAGTTTAGCGTTGGGCAGAGGAGGAAGGGGACATGACATGATGACCTCATGATAATCGAAGAGGAGTAGACGACAGACGACAGAGCTGCTGAAAAATATTAGGGAATGGAGAGGTCACATGATGGCCTTAACTGCATC
The DNA here is from genome assembly GCA_032356905.1 of Salix exigua. NCBI lineage: Eukaryota > Viridiplantae > Streptophyta > Magnoliopsida > Malpighiales > Salicaceae > Salix > Salix exigua. The sequence goes on along the minus strand of CM063602.1, from coordinate 13,302,686 downwards.
ATCTGGTCCACCACCACCCTGTCTCCATATGTCTAATAGTCTCAGGTCTTGTCAACCTCCATGGCAGACTGTCCGCTTTACGCCCTCTTGGCTCTCTCCATTCCACTCCCTGCCCTGCCCTGCAATTTCCACATTCTTCATTCCATTGTTTCCATGCACAGCAACCAAATCACCTGTCTCATCTTCTGTCCTCGAAAATAACAAAACAATTATTTTCTGATTATTGTCGTGTAAAATCCTGATTTCTGTTTTACCCCCCCCCCCCAGCTCGGTTTGAAACGTTCTTGGTTACAAATATGACAGAGACTAGACAATGAAAAAATGAGCAGCTAGTAAAACAAAACAAATTAATTATGAAATTAATTGTCTATATATTCCTTATTTAATCAAACATGTTCCCTCAAGAAAATGAACAGCAACTTGGGTTAAATAAATTATATAACTTGGTTAGTTATTCCCTATATATTCTTTTCATATATATCATGGAAGCTGTGTGTGTGTGTATATATATATTCTCTCTTATTTTTATTTTCTTTTCTACATGCACGAATTAACTACAATGTTAATTCATAAATTATATATTCGGCTGTGTTGGTTTAAAAAGTATCATGAATAGTACAAGTAAAAACTCTGTAAGAAACCCAAGCTCAACCCAAAATTTCTTTAAACAATGTCAAACCCAGTACTGCTAGACACTGTTAAATTTTAGACAGAGTAACAGAACAGCGTCTGGCTGCCCATCTTGTACAGTTATCGAACTAGCAAGTGAATAGATTAAACACATGGAGACGTAAAATGACGATTGCATGCAGAAACTCATGAGTTGACATTTCATGGCTCGGTTAATTAGGTAAATCGTTATTCCAAATGAATAGCAAATATGGAAAATCTGACTCTCAGCGCATGAAGCTAGCTACTTATTTATTATTGGACTTTTAAAAGTTGGCATGGAAAAGGGATGGACGGTAATGGATCCAAGCCTTTAAAATGTAATTTTCTTAGGGTTTGAAAATTCTTAGCGGTACTGTTTATACCACCAACGGACGTAGCCAAGCCTTCGAAGATATATAAAATGTTTTTAATCAACAAATAAGCTTATCGGGGCTTTGAATCTTTATAAAAGTATGTATATATATATATATATATATATATATATGAAACATAACGTAGATCAATGTAATGTATGTCGTTTGGAAAGGCAAAACGGAGAGTACTAAATGTATACTTTTTGACTAAGTAATAGAAACTGTGACGCCTGAATTTGACTCTACTTTTGTTTTTGTTATCATAAGAAGGAGAAATGGTATCATCCCAGCCCTAATTTCAAGGTGTAAGGGAAAAGTAGCATGCATGAAAGAAAGAAAGAAAGAAAGAACGAAAGAAAGAAGATCCCTCCCTCTCTCTCTCTAGTTTGATTTCAAAGTCTTTGTCTCATTTGAAAACTTATCAGCCTGCTGCCTGCTGCTGCTGCTGCTGCACAGATAGAATCGAGAGAAATTAAGAGACCAGCCAGTACGTACAATATGATTCCGTAGTTGTGAAGAGCTGCCCCCCCCAAAAAAAAAAATAGAAAAAGAAAAAGAAAAAAAGGAAGGGGAGGTGTGAAATGAGACAATGCGCATTGTCGATGAACCGACCGTGATGAATCTGGCGACATATCTATAAACATGTAGAGATTCATTTATAAATCTATAAATAATTCCAATTATATATATATATATATATATATATATATATATATATACAGAGAGAGAGAGAGTGGGGGGGGATAAGGTAGAAAAATGCATAGAGGACTACATATCTATCCAATCAGCTATTTGTAATTATTTAATATGTATTTTTAACAAAGATAATAAAACTTAAAGCTATGGTTTTAAATTGATATCTTTTTATTTTTTTGGATGTGAGGAAATCCTATCTCCTAGAAAACATACTTTATGGATCCAAATAAGAGAATAAAATCATGATTGTCTTAGACTCTTACAAGGGGTGCACATTCTGACTCGAACTTGAAATCTGTTGTACAGATCATAAACCCTCTACAATCACGTCACGCTCCTTTAGTTTTAAATTGATATCCCCATCTCTAAGATACACTCTTCATTTTATTCTTTTTTTTTAAAAAAAACACCCAATATTTTAAAATCTATTTAAGGCCTAGTGAAACATAATTTACTATAACATGTGCATGCATACACATTCACAAAAAAAATTTATTTTATATATTTATTTATAATCACAATTCTTTCTTTTTTTTGGCCTAGAAGGGGGACTAGTAATAGCATGTCAAAAAATTTCTTTGCTGAAACATATCTTAAATAGTATTTGTAGGTAGAAGATAGGCTTTACACATTACCAATGGAAATTTGCACATATTTTCAGACTATCTTAAATGTCTAATTCATGTTGTTGAACAAGCTCTTGGAATATGCTAAAATTTGGGCTAAATATTAATAATAATAATAATAATAATAATAATAATAATATTAGTAATAAAAAAATCCATTTACTGTTTTGACTAACACTTTATATTAGCGGGAATAATAGTGCACTCTTCTTCCTTTTTTTATAAGAAAAATTGACATAAGAAACATCACAATATTAGTGGGAAAACAAAGACAAAACATCACAATATTAGTGGGAAAACAAAGACAATAACTACAAAGTGACGGTTTGAGAGCGTAGTTACGGTTATTTTTTAAAGTGTTTTTTATTCAGAAATGCATCAAAATAATATATTTTTTTATTTTTTAAAAATCAATTTTGATATCAACACATGAAAATGATCTAAAAACATCAAAAAATATTAATTTAAAATAAAAAATAAAATAAAATTTTTATTTAAAAAAAACACTTTGAAAACACAGTACTAAACAAAATTAAATACCCAAGCTATAGAAAACTCAGCTATATTGCAGATAAAACATAAAAGCTTAGGAAACTAGAAAAGCATGATGAATAATTTGTCTTCATGCAAACATTATTTACTGATGTTAATTAATATTACCATGAGAGTCGAGAACTAAAGTCTGTTATAAACTCTGTACAAATCGAAATGCTACCATTTCTTCTCGTAGATCTTCGTAATGACGGGGACCAAAGCCTCTGCATTCAGACACGTTAACATGCATAGAGACAAGATCTCCCTGAAGATTTATTTGAGTACCAAATCATATATCACAGTCATGCCACAGACTCACAATCCCTTACAAACATATTTTGTGGGGATCCAAATAAACAAATAATACTGTGGATATTCTAAATTTTTATAAAAAATACATATCGCTCTATCGATCTCTGAACTCGAAACATGTCTTGACATACATATCATAAATCTTCTAACATCACATCATACCCTTTAAGAACCCGAAGATATGATTTGCTTCACGTAAAGTGTCAATGAACGACACAGAACACAATGATAGAGTGAGATTCTACAGTAATGGTCCTTCGAATTAAAGTATAGATGAAATTCTACCAGCAATTATTCTTCATTAAAGTCCTTGAATCCCAATAGTGAAAGATAAAAATCACAGCACCAATCCCATTCACATTCCATTTTAGTCGTACCATAAAATCAACAAGCCAAAGGCACAATAAAGAATATATATATATAAAGATATAAGAAGACCTCGATTCATTACACATAACTTTGTTAGAATTGCAAGGAAATTTGTATTCTAGCTCGGCTACTTGTAAATAAAAAGTAGCTCGTATGAATCATAATATGATAAAGAATAACATATAATATCTTTATTGAAACAAGTTTTGAGCAAAGACCGACATGCTTTTCAGGATAATTAATACCAAGAAAAACCCTATTAATATTTAAATTTAGTCCAAGGAAAAACCATGTACTAGATCGAAAAGAAAAGGGAATGATAGGAGCCCGCACGTAGACTTAACAAGGAACTCTTCACTTGGATTTGTTTTCTAAATTAATTTGTCCCCAACCTCAGTAGCTAATACCACCTGAGATTGCTTGTCAAACATTGAAATTCCAGATCAATGGAGAATTATATATATAAATTAATATTTTATTTTGGCGGTGATGCTCATTTCTTTACCAACGTCCATTAAGAAGCTAATTAAGCACAAATTAAATGGTAATAACCCAATGCTTTTGACTTACCATTACTAGCTTATTAGGTTTTTTGTAGCTGTCTTTTTCATTTTTATTTTACGAGACAATAATCGAAGGGGCTGATCTTTCGTCATCCTCATTTATTGTTGCCACCCAATTTGGTTTCCCTCAGATCACATAATTACATTAATACTCATGCTAGATTCTAATTATGTAAGAAAAGAACAAAAGACCTCTCTAAACTAAATTCGTAGTCATTTCAACATCAATGTTGGCGTTTTCCTTTGGATCTCTCATTTTGACTCATCTTCAAACATCGAAGTGTTTCATGTTCAATTCCCATTTTAGATCCATCCTTAATCTCGACGTCAAACTTTCACATCCAATTCCATTTTTCGATCTCTTCATTGGATAACACAACTTTCTCTTTCTTTTCCAATTCTCCCAAACATCGCACAAGCATATGATTTCAGTTACTTAAACAAGGCCTAGGTAGCTAGCTTTCCTGTAAAAATTGACGACTACCTCTCTGTAACTTTCTCTTAAATGATGTTTCTTCATGGATTCAGCTAACGTGGTCCAGATGCATTTTAAGGCAATCCCCTCTCCCGTTTCGTTCTCCATGGACCAATGCACTAAGCCATGAAATGTAACATCTTGGTCGCAAAACAAGAAACAGTACTTCCCATTTTCCAACAAAATTACAATGTCCAAACCCCCAACAGAGCCCCCATCATGTTACATACATGGCAAAGTACTCATAAAATGAAACAAAAGAAGAAGAGAGTCTTGCTTTGACTGGTCATTAGTTCTTCATTGGAAGGAACTCAAAAAACTGGCAAGGAGAGAAGTTATTAGCATTGAAAGCTTCAGCAGCAGAAACTGATAACTCGGTCTCTCTCCGGTTAATGTTTTCGATATCATTGTTGCCGTCACCGCCACTTCGAAGAGGAAATAGTTGAAGGGTTTGATGAGATTCCCCAGTACCACCTCTGGATTCATCTCCTCCTCCATTGATGAGACTGCCATTGAAGGGGTTAATAAGGGCTCCATGATGCCCATTTTCTCTGTAAGGTGCTATAAAGACGTTGAGATCATGAGCCTTAATGAGCATCGTCGGGTCCATCGATCTTACTGCTGCTGCTACTGCTTTTTTTGACATGGATGTAGTGGTAGTACTGGAGATAGTGTTTATTAGGTGGGTGGGAGATGGACAAGACAACTGCGTCATCTCCCACGTGGCATTCCTTTCTATAAAGTTCCTTCTATGCTGTAATTCTCCTTCATCAAGTTGCATCCATCCATCTGGTGCACAGTACTGATCTGCCATTACTCCTTTTGTTGCCCTTGATATTGAAACCGATTCCTGCAATTTAATGAAGACCATGCAGAACACGATTTCTCTTACTATACTGTCTTATTCAGAAAAAAGAATTTGAATATTGCCAAAAAAAAACTCTCTGATCCTTGAGCTGTTCACATATGATCAATCCATAATACTATCTAACGGTATTCAAGTAACTAATAACGGGGTCACGGTTTGTGTACACAAGTTATTTCAACTTCTTCTTCTGAATAATAATTATATAAAAAAGAAAACCAAAGCTATCGAAGGGCATGTGTAAGAGGCCAAATCGCTACTACTGCTAGGGTTGGCAATTTGTCTTTTCACTATCTGGCTGTCCAGATATTCCATGGAATAAAAGAGAAAAGAAAAGAAAAGTTCACCATATAACTGGTCTTCACAATGCCATGAATGCATAACAAGCACAAGACCCAAAAACCCAGCTAGTTTCATAACAGTAGCCCCGACAGAAAGGAAGGAATGCAGCTTTTTAACCCTTTTCATTTCCCAACAAACAAAGTTTTTGTTGTTTCTTCAATTCCATATCTCCCTAGATACTACATAAACTTCTTTCTTAAACTATGTTAAACAAAAACCAATGCCAAATCTAATCATAAAAATTATCAAAACTGCTTAATTAATGTTGGTGTTATGTTCCCTTTTAGGGAGTGAGATGAAGTAGAGGTATAGGGTATTTATTTATTTATTTTTCTGTTTTTTAGAAGATATATAGGAGTGGTTCCTTAATCTATAATTAAGAAAGACAAATGAAGGTTATATATAGCAAGTAGAAAGAATATTAGACCTCTGATAGTGCACTGAAGTTTGTAGACGGAGCCCAGTTCTTGGTTTGTTCACCTTCATAATCTGTCCTACTTGCCCCTGTAGACAAAAAGAAAAACAAAAAGAATACACGACTTTACACCTCTCTCTGAAACCAACAAGTGGAATGCTAAAAAGCAAGACATACAGGCAATCAAGCTTCTCTACCTAACAGCAAAATGGAATTCACAAAAAGCCATACATATAAAAACATTTCTCTCTTTTCAAATCCCAGGTTTGGAAATTGCTCTTAAAAGGCTTGTTCATACTCTCTTTCTTACCGGATTCTTTCCTTTCAAAGATTTCTACACCATGTTCGTTTTGCTGATGAACATCGAAAGAATCAGAATCCATTTGACGTCGACGCTTTTGCCTCTCTCTTGCCTTGTGGTTTTGAAACCAGTAAAACACGTTCTTCCCTTCTATCCTTCCATATCTACGAAGCTGCGCGGTTATGTCTTGAATTTGGTCGGTTGACGGTGTTCTAGTTCCTCTTCGATACAAATCCTCAAGGGTCCTTAACTGCTCCGGTGTTGGATTCCATCTTGAGCTCATTACAACTGGCTGCGTGTTGAATTCTCTTTTGTTTTGATCAGCCATACTTGCTACAAAAACAAACATGAAGAACAATAATTTATTTACATACATTCAATTCGTAACTCTTACCTGAACAGGCAGGCAGGCAGAGGGGCGAGCTAGCTAGCTAGCTAGAGAGAAAAGAAAAGAAAGATGCACGTACCCAGATGATACTGATTGAGTGCAAAGAAATCGGTGTTATGAAGGCGACCGCCAGGAAAAGGAGGACTAGAGGCAGCTGGAGTGTTGTTTGCAGAGGGTATTGGCCTTGGAACTAGTGGCCTAAGCTTCCTGCCATTGAAAGAATCTGATATGTTGAAGTCACCACCATCATTATAGCCCATCATCCACATTTTCGTATAAACAAGCTTCGAGGACAGATAAGAGAAGGGTGAAAGATCAGAACAGAATGCAAACTTTTAGCGACAGAACTGGGATATATAGTGAAACCAGAAGAGGAGGAGTACTAAAGTAGATTTTTTTGTAGATCCCTCCCACCCCTTTTCTTTCCTCGCAGGGAAATGTGTGTTGAAATAATGGGGCTGAAAAAAATGGTCTTGGTTTAGCAGGAACAGGAAAGCAGCATGCAAGGGAACAGTATGGAGCTAGCTAGAAGAAGGTGACTCAAAAAACGTTGCCCCTACCTTTACAACATAGGTAATTGATGCTATTCATTTATAGTAAAAGGTGTTGCCCTAGTTGAAAATGCTGGCCGAGCAAGAAATAGAGAAGTAGATCAATTATTATTATTTGAAAAAACAAAAGCAAAAACAATAAAAGGTTAAGATTGAATCAGAATTTGAGTCCCCGGACTTCAAAGAGATGTGGATTGATCACTATCCATCTCCATCTACGAAGAGATAGGTAAAGAAATGGGTGTTATATATGTTGGTTTATTATGGAACAAAAACAAAAGTGAGGGCTAGACGTGAAGTTGACTAGGCTATATTTTAGCTAGAGTGAGAAACAGAACGACAAGTCTTGTGTTCTTTCAAGTGTGAGAAAGTATATACTATACTCTAGTAGTAGTCGTAACAGGAGAGGACAAAAGCAAAAAAAAAAAGTTGTGTGTGTGAGAGAGAGAGGCGTGGAATTCTGGGAGGATTATCGGGAGTAGCAAATGAAAAACGACGTGACGATCATGAGGGTTATCATATCCCTCATCACCCTTCCTTTATCTCTCATTTATTGTTCTCCTCATGTATCGTGCCTTTCACACTTGCTCTAGATCCAAACTGCCCCTCAACCTTTTCTTTCTCTGCATTTTCTCTCTTAACCTAAAACCCCTTTATGATCTCTCCATCTTTTTATTTCTCTCTTCTTCTACTGGTATTAATATATGCCTTTTGTACAATTTGACGAGATCATGAATTGTCTCTCATTTTGTACATTTGTGCTCCCCCCTCAAATTTTCACCACATTTCTTACAGCCCCATCTGTTTCTAGTTGTCGGTTCACAAGTTTTTTCATAGATTTCAATACATTTGTTCGTTCCTTTGTTTGATTATATACTATAGTTGTTCTTTATATTTTTGTTTTTTTTATAACTGGAGTGTTCGAGTCAGCTTAAACGTATCACGACTAATTCTTGGACTCGCTAAACATCTTATAAATCCAATAGACAAATAAGACATCGCGAAGATGACAAATATACACAGAAAAAATCAAAACCGGACACAAAAAAAAGAGAACAAGTTCCTTTCCTCGCTAGGCCAAGATCTCAAGTGCTCTTTCTTTATATTTTTTTTTATAGCCGATGTGTCTAAGTCAATTTATACATATCACAATTAATTTTTAAATCTATTAAACATTCTAGAAGTCCAATAAATAAATAAAATATAAGAAAGATAATAGACATGAATTGTAGAACTTGAATTCTAACAGAGAAAGGAACAAATAACCTCACTTGCATCTTCCTTTGTGTTACGAGTATTGGTTGAGGTTTAGCTAGATTGACGTTACACTTTTACGTGCTAACACTTTTACCGTGCCTCATTTTTTGGATCATCCCTCCCTCTAACCATACCGATGTATCCTCTCTCTGTCTATCTCTATCTATCTCTGTCTTTAATTATAAATTAAATTCATTTACTGGGGTAGTGTCAATATCTGCATGTGTCACTGCATGGTCTGGGGGCATGCAGCTAGCTACCCCTAAGGGCCTCCCTTTCCTTGAGGATACGAGACAAATCCCATGGTTATTATTAAGACGGAATGATCGATACAGTTTAAGTGGATGGGTGGGTGCCCTCTCTGTCCTCATTGAGATTGGATATTATCATTATTGCTACATCTTTGTTTTCTACAGATCACAGAGAGTGTAAAGCCAGTTTCTGTGAGCCAGAGGAGAGGCCTAGCCAGCAACATTCATGTACGAAGCAAATGAAAGTGAATTGATCAATTATTGACGGGACAAATATATTATGGAATTCAATATATGGTGGTACTGTAAATTTGATCTTTGGCCTAGCCAACTAGCTACAAACAGGACTGACTCTGTGGAGCTAATGCCAGGAACCCTAACCCACAGTACCTAGCTATGCTCTATTAACCATTAAAAACGGGGAGACGGATATTTTCTAAGCTAAGTTGTGAGATGGCTTAAAATGATTCCACTGACATTCTTCCATGGTTACACCCAGGGATAAGGTTGACTTGGGAAATTCGATGTAAACCTCCTTTTAGAGCTTCCGATTTTGTCTGTTGGTGAGGTTATTTTGAAAATTATTTATGTTTAAAAATATATTATAATAATTATTTTTATTTCTACTATCAATACATAAATAATTAGTTTAAATTAAAAAATACTTCTTAGTTATGATTTCTTCTTGCTTGCACTCCCTTCTCACTAGCTCGTAGCTAAGCCGTAGCAATGCCAAGACGTGGAACAATTTAAGCTAGCTAGTAGCCAGACACGTAAGAGAAGAAGCACTGTTTGAGGACATTGCTGTGTCATTTTCATTAATAAAGAGGTCTTAATTACAGTAGTGATTTCCATTGAATCTTCAAATGAAGTTTTTGCAAGCAATGCATTACCCAAAGACAATATCTCACCTTAATTAATCGGACAACTTTGAAATAACCAAATATCTCACTGTAGGGTTAAAGTGACACTGCTTAAAAATACTTTTTGTACTACTTAAATATTGAAGTTACAAAGGAACGAAATTGTGTAAAAAAAAATGGAGTAAAATTATAGATATCTAGCATGCTCAACTTGTCGGTTATACCATGAGACACTTTTCCTGAAATTATTTTTGTTAATATATCAGCTAGCTAACTTTAACAATGGACAAATAAAAACTATATGATCTTGTGATCAAGATTCTCCCTGATGAAATGCCGATTAATTTCAATGTCTTCAGTGTGATCGTGTTGTACATGATTTTGTGCAATCTCAACCAAAAATCTAATCCCAAATGATCATGTGATTTACAAAAAGAGAAAATGAAGGATCTTTTTGTTGTCTATGAATAACCCCGCCAAAACTCCTTCATTTCAAACCCTCTTAGGAGAGTTTAATTTCATCTCTTTTTCCTGCTATTCTAGTTGGAGGCTTGAAAAATCTATTCTTATGAACAATGAGCAGTGTGTTGGAGAATAATATAAATCATATTTTAGGATTTCATCTAATAATTTAAGCTTTAGGTAAAATAATTTTTTAACATGGTACCAGAACCTTGGGTGGTGTAAATCATATTCTGGGAGCTAGTTTAATAAGGTTAGCTTTCGGGTCAACTTTGTTAGGATTGAGAGTTTACATAATTGAAAGAAGTAGTTTAGAGAAGGGAAGAGGGAGAAGAGAGAAAAGAGAGGAAAACTAAATTTGAAATTACATTGTATTGAATTCTGTTTTTGCATACATTTGTTGTGTGTGCACTTCTCTATTTATACACATTACACTATTCTAGACTATTCTTCTTCTATACTCTAACATCCCCCCTCAATCTCATGCTTTGATAAACCAAGCATGAGATTGCAACAATGAAAATGAAATACAAGAGTAGTTAATTCTTTTGACAAATAATATGTAAACGAGAGAAGAGAAGGAATATCATTGGTCTATTTCTTGACCAGAATTTCATTTATCTACTTCAGTTTTTTTTTTTTTTTTTTCTGAAGGATTTCATTTGGCTTCTCCAGCTTTTCTGAAGTTTTTCTTCAGCTTTTCTGAAGTTTTTGCCGATGAATTTCTTAATCTGTGTAAGAATTCATTTTCTTCTTCTTCTTCATTGGATTAAGTTTTTCTTAATCTCTCTGTTTTTTTTTAATCTCTTTTTTTTTTTTAATTATCAAAAACGGTGGGATGATAGACATAAAACGGCACACCATACAGCACACACAAAACGGCACACAAAGCACACACAAAACGACATCACAAAATCAAAACATAAAATCTAGGTTTCACAACTTCTCGACCACGCCACCTCAGCTAATCCAGCGACTATCGCCTCTCTTGCTCTCTCTCTATCATTTCTCCACTTCTCTCTGGTTTCGCTGAAACTTCAACAATGGTTGTTGCACGAAAGTGAAAGAAGTGGAGATCACCCAACAAATCCAAAAGCGCTGCAGACAAAATCCAGTAACATCCAAGGCTAGCAAGTCCAAAGAAGATGAGACAAGTGTTTTCCAACGAAGAAGAGACGTTGTCTGGTCGCAGGGATGCCCTCCTTGTCTTACCCGTCAAGGTTTTCACGAAGATCTGCATCTTCGCTTGTAGATGCGAGAGCGGAGAATGGGAAAAGATGGTTTCAACTGGTGGCGTGTATGAGTCTTCACCTCCACGACGAGATCGCTCACTTGGATCTCCTCGCTTTCATTTTTTTTTTTTTTTTTTTTTGAAAAATTCATGACTCACCATTCTCTTCTACGTTGTTGGAATCACATGCAGACACCCACTGCTCAGCAACCAGAATCTATGCTGTCAGCTTCACAAGAATCTGGAATAGAGGTTACAGAGGATAGCTTGGGACTAGATGAAGGTGAACCAAAATCTGTCTGTGAGAAACTTGCCCTCTGATATTACTTCAAGAAATTGAAATTGAGGAGTTTAAACACTTTTGGGAGAATTAAACTCGATGGTGTATTTGTTAGGAACCGCAAGGATGTAGTTGGTGTTTGCTATGCGTTTGTTGAGTTTGAAGATCTTCTGGATGATCAAAATGCAATCAAGGCGTCTACAATACAAAGAGTTGGAAGGACAGTCTTCATTGAGGAGCGAAGATCAAGCAAGCAGCACATTTAGTAAGGACATCACTTAGTCGATTGCTTCTAACGAGGAGGAGAGGTAGGGAGGGAGAATCATTCGTCGCTCTGTTTGAGCAACAATTTTTTTTTTTTTTTTTCTCATAAGGATTAGATTGCGAAGCGTAAGATAGGATCAATTACATCTGCGCTAGCATAATTGCTCTGATACCATGTTAGGATTGAGAGTTTACAGAATTGAAAGAAGTAGTTTAGAGAAGGAGAAGAGGGAGAAGAGAGAAAAGAGAGGGAAATTGAAATTTGAAATTACATTGTATTGAATTCTGTTTTGCATACATTTGTTGTGTGTGCACTTCTCTATTTATACACATTACACTATTCTAGACTATTCTTCTTCTATACTCTAACAAACTTAACTAGGACCTGAGAAAACTAGCTGTGAACTTGATACCATTCCTACGGCTTTCACTTTTTCATTGTAAGATTTGCTCCTCTAACATTTAGTGGATCACAGAAGTATATCGTCGATGTTTACCAATTTTCTTGTGGTGGCACTGCTCTCTTATGTCCCTAAGCTCACCCAACAAATACGGGATGCCAAGAACATGATCTGTGCAGATGATCCTCGATTCGGGCGTTAATTCACAGCATCAGCTATGTTTAGAGGCAAAATGAGAACAAAAGAAGTCGACGAGCAAATGATCAATGTGCAAAACAAAAACTCATCATACTTAATTTGTGGAATGGATACCAAACAATGAGAAATCTAGCGTTTGTGATATCCCACGAAAAGGGCTTTCAATGGCTTCAACTTTCGTTGGAAATTCAATTTCCATGCAGGAGATGTTTAGGAGAGTGAGTGAGTGAGCAGTTCATAGCAATGTTCAGGAAGAAAGGCCTTCTTGCACTGGTACACAGGAGAAGGAATGGATGAAATGGAGTTCACTGAATCTGAGAGCAATAGCACTAAGATGGCACTGTTGAAGAAGATATTGAGTACAAGGAAGATGATGGTGTCGAAAATTGAAGGTGTTCAGCTATTTTGCTGCTTCGTACGATGCATGCTGTAGTAAATCGATAGGATTTTGTTTATATATTCCAAATGTTATGGAGACAGTGATGAATGATTGTGTGATTTGCATGAATTCCAAAAGATACAAAAGTATATTAATAGGCATGAGCGAGCTCGGGCTTATGCATGAGCTTGGGTATGGAAACTCGAGATGAGTGTAAACCCGAACTCAAACATGGAAACTCAAACCCATCATCTAGAAGCACACTCATCATGTTGATCATGCTATCATGCTCAAAATCTCACGTGGGCTCAAGCTGTCATGCATGTCCAAGCCCAATATATATAATTTTGACTACAATACAGCTAAAAATATTAAAAATATAAAATTAAATCTTAGGCCTCCTCTCCACAAGAAAAATCATGGGTTATAAATACACAACGAATCTTTCAAACTCAAGTTGCACAATCTTTTTTATATTTAATAGTTTTAGTATATATGCTTTCAGAAACTTGTACAAAGTTATGTAAGCATTTGAGATTTTTTGAATGTAACAAAAGAGATCTTTGTAAGTATCAACTACTAATTAATTATGTTAATTCACATAGCACCACTAGCTATCAACTATATATGAATTCACAGCTGCGTGTCATTCCTGTAAAGCAATGTGAAGAACACATTGCAATTTGTTAGTAGTCGAGTTCTGACAAAAATCGATATTTTGAAATCTTTCATTTTTTATCCAATCATATCAATTAGTTTACTTTCCTTATGCACAGATTAGACCAGTAATCCAACCAAGATAAACTAAGAAATATGGACCACTAAACAAGTCAGTATCACAGTGTGTTGTTGAGATTATTTTTGAAAAATTTTAAAAGAAACTTGATGCTTTGACCTCTTATATGATTAATCGTGACATAAATAATATCTCTAATATTGGCTAGATTTACATGTTTATTTTGAAGTGGAGTTGAGATTACTTTTTAAAGTATTTTATGTTTAGAAATATATTGAAATAATATTTTTTTATTGTTTTAAAATTATTTTTGATATCAATATATTAAAATGATCTAAAAATATCAAAATAATTTAATCTAAAATATATTTTTTTTCAAAAAATGGTTTTAAACGAGTTGAAAAGGTCACTACTACTCTTGAAGTCGTTGAATTTATTCATGCATTTCCCGAGTGGAGTGGTGCATCTAATAATTTGCTTGGTGCATGGCGAAAGTTTGACCCCGTTGACGTTTGACCTCCCTCTCCGCCACAAATCCCACACGTGTCACGTCTCACACGTGGAAATGCAAAGCATGCACGTTGGATAAACATCGGAAAAAATATAATAGTACAAAACGTTTCTTGTCCATTTCTACTTGCATTTTCATGGTCCTAAAATTTCCTTTCTTTTCTCAACAAAAATTGCCTCCTCTTCCCTCTCTTTCTAACCATAATCCAACTGTTGAAGCTACCATTAAAATTACAAGATACATAAGGCAATTCTAGCTACGTACTAAATCAAGCGTAGTTCATTCCTGCCATGGCGTGTTCTTCTTCACCACCAGCATGGAGGACAGCCACCAGCAGTTGTACCAGTACAGCAGCACCAGCAAGAAAAGACACAGCTTCTCTAATTCCAGGCTCCTTTCTCTTCTTTTCTTCCATTGTTCATAACCCTCAACACTACAAAAGATCTCGTTTAATCTCTTTCTCAGTTGACACTTCATTTTCTTCCTCTTCTTCATGCTCCTCTAGTTCTTCTACTCTCACACATGTTCCAAACAAGAAAAAATCTTTAAAACTTGCGGAAACCTATGATGGTTCTTTCTTGTTTGTTTTTTCTGATGATGATGAGGAGGAGGAGGAGGTGGAGGGGAAGGGGGAGGGTAAGACTGGGACCATCAGTGAAAAGAGCGATCGTGTTGGATTAGTATCCTCCATCGTTAAGAAGCAGCCGTGGAGAAAGGTTTTGTTTGCATCCGACAAGATCAAGAGTATTCTCTTGCTGAATGTCATCACCATTGTCTATGGTATTGATATATATTCCTAGATGACTCCATGATTAAGTACTATCTGTTTTTGTTGTTGATTCTATTAGAAATTTGACAGTATGATGATTCCCTAATATGGTGAATTTCAATGCCAAATCACTTGTCTGGACGGAAATTCAGTGGGAAGGGAATCTTTTCGTTGAGCAGTTTGATTCATATATCCATATTCGGATATAAAGTTTCAGCTTGCTCAATGTAAATCTATAAATTCCAAGTCCATGTATATTGTCAATATCCCAAACTCAACGTAAAGAAGAAAGGAGAACAAAAAGACAAGGAAATTGTTAGAGATGTCTTAAGCTACAAAAGACAAGGAAATTGTTAGAGATGTCTTG
Organism: Salix exigua; assembly: GCA_032356905.1. NCBI lineage: Eukaryota > Viridiplantae > Streptophyta > Magnoliopsida > Malpighiales > Salicaceae > Salix > Salix exigua. The sequence continues at coordinate 13,287,255 of CM063602.1, read as the reverse complement.
AGCTATTTAGGTGAGATTTTTAGAATATGATTTATATAATTCTCTAATACACATTCTTTGGGCTTGAAATTTGCATAGGTCCACACTACCTTATGTCTGATTTTTATCAAATAGAATTAGAATAGTGAAATTCAAACTCGTGATCACTGGATCAACAATGCTAAAGAATCATTTTGCCTAAAAATTTAAATTGGTTGGATAAGGCTCCAGAATATAATTTATATTATTTAGTCAATCGCTCTTCCCATCTTAGCTAGACAATGTGAGATATGCCTCACCGCATTATCTTGGCTTGTTCATTGTAGAATTGGTCATCCTGTATCTTTTTAATCCTTTGACAATGAGAATGCGGTTATTACTGATGGCATCAAGTTCTCATGATTTCTAGTGTATCTTTGTAAATAGACCAAATTGGTGTGAAAATCCAAAGTTGAAGCGATTCCTGAAATTTTGGTTGGATTCGCGTTTCAGCAAGTAATATCCCAGTTGTGAAAGCAGTTGAAGAAGTGATGGACGCCGCCGCCTTCTCAGCCGTGCGGTTTGTTGTGTCAGCCATCCCATTTCTGCCGTTTGTATTTCGAGCAAGAGATGATGTTCAGATCCGAAATGCAGGGATAGAGTTGGGATTGTGGGTCAGTTTAGGCTACCTCATCGAGGCACTTGGACTTCTTACAGCTGAGGCCGGGCGCGCATCATTCATTTCCTTGATTACTGTAAGCTTTGGTTTCTTAATTACTCAGAAAACAGAGCATTGCAGGAAAAGTTTGTATAAACCCGCCTACAATCTCTTGCTGGCAACACAAGATTCAGTTCTTCTTTGAAAATGCTTATTAATCGTGTCCCACTTTCTGTTCTTTGCATCATTTCTGCTTCCCTGAAAAAAAAAGGAAAAAATATAAAGAAAAAATCAATGTGAACTGCAGTTCTGAAATTTCCTGCTGACCGGAACAGGTTATTGCGGTGCCATTGCTTGACGGCATGTTAGGAGCCTATGTACCTGCCCGTACCTGGTTTGGAGTTCTCATGTCTGCCATAGGAATCGGTATGCTTGAGTGCAGTGGATCCCCTCCAAATGTAAGCAGTGAATCACTATTTGTTAGCAGTTTTAACTTTCAAAGTCAATAGCAGTGTAGAAGTTTCGTCCCTTTGCATGATCATGTCATTGGCTGATTACAAAATGACCCCTCTCAGATTGGAGATCTTTTGAGCTTTGTAAGTGCGATTTTTTTTGGAATTCATATGCTCCGAACTGAGCATTTCTCAAGAAGCACAAAGAGAGAGAACTTCTTGCCGCTTCTTGGATATGAGGTAAGCTACTTCATGAATGAACAATTATGGACATTTTCTAATCAAAATTTAGCTTTGGAACCTAAAAGTGTTGACCAATTATGCTGTTTCATTTAGGTATGTGTTCTTGCTCTGTTATCCACAATGTGGGTCATGTTTGGAGGATGGTTTGATGGCAACCAAGAGCTTGACCAATCATCATGGACATGGGAAACGATACGGGATTGGTTTATTGCCTTCCCATGGATACCTGCCCTTTACACTGGCGTATTCTCAACTGGATTATGCTTATGGGTAGAGGTGCCGTACTCTATTCTCATATGGCTACTTGAAAAATTGATCTTACTTGAAGCTCCTGGTATCGTTTAATGGTGCTCGGTTTCTTTATTGATTGTATTCATACAGATTGCTGCCATGCGTGAAGTTTCAGCAACCGAAACAGCCATAATTTATGGGCTTGAGCCACTATGGAGTGCTGGTTTTGCTTGGTTTCTCCTCGGTGAAAGATGGGGAGCAGCTGGATGGGTTGGAGCTGCTCTTGTTCTTGGTGATTGCTTCCACCTGACCACATCAATATACTTCAGTTTCTTAAATATTTCATATAAACATAGCAATATACAAATTGATAGAACAGAAACTCACATTCTAGTTTAGCATGGACTGTGATCCATGATAGTAAACTGATTTGCCTGCACTTTATGGTAGGTGGAAGCTTGACAGTGCAGATATTTGGAACCTCAACGCCCCATGAATCTTTGAAGACTGGAGAGAAAGAACAGAGTGGGGATCTGCTTTTGGAAAAGCAAAATCCACAGGGTAGTCTCTCACCTTCTCCAGTTTTCAGATCTGGGAAGGACATCATTTGACATGTTGAAATGATGAGCTCATAACATGAACTTGCAATTGCCTGATAAAATTGTACACGTGTCAATTGTAGTTAGTAGCAATGTATATGTTATCCTCGGTGTCGGATGAAAAGCGAGATCCACAGATTCTGAAGGCATTTTGCTGCCTTCTACTTGATTTATACAGCATATCATAAAATATATTCCAACGCTTCAGGAAGAACAACAATTCAAGTAGCTTTCCAATATTTGGCTTCCCACTTCCTACATATCTACTGAAAGAATATATATAATTGCAGTCTCCATGGGTTCTAGCATATCCTATAGATCCTGGTTCCGTGATGTTCAAAAGACAAACAAATCTTGCAAGTTCAAACTCCTGAGATACCAAGTGACAAAAGATGGGATAATTTTTATTATTAAGACATTAGAAAAAGCTAGCTTAGTTCACACATTGGGCATCGGCTGAAATCATACAATTAAAAACAAGACATCAACAAATATTGTCCAGAACACTTATTCAATATGATAGAAGTAGAGGTTGTAAAAGAGCCAAAAATCATTTTTTCTTCGCGATGAACAGGCCCCATCGCTGCTCCCCAGATGAACTCCTGATCAGCTTTGCCTTCCATCCACCAACTATATCATTATAGTCCTCCTGGAATGGATAATGGCCAAGAAGTGTATAAAAGTGCGTTGCATAAAATTAAAGAAAATCAGCAACTAAGACTTCAGGATTAAACGAATGAAACTCACTTCGGAAAAGTCGCGGATGAATTCATCCTTGTCCTTCTCTACAGCATTTAATTCCCTTCGCAGAACTTTGTTGAACTGAAGGCAGAAGTAACAAAATAATTCAAATTTTGAAGGCCAATTAAGTACTAAAACAATGAGGACACGAGGGAATGGTTGATTTGTGGCAAACCTACCTGATCAGATCGGTCCTCTGCAATGACCTCATCAAAACCAGCATCCCTGAGCATCTGCATGTCATTCATAACAAGACAGACATTTTAGGAACTAGGAACCAAAAACCACATGTCTGGCAACAACAAATAATTTTAGATGCAAATATACCTGGCCATATGCTTTTACATCATGAAGATCATATCCTCTTTGTTTAATGTACTCTGCAAATTCTGGTGATGGAGTTCCAGCACTCTTGCAGTAATCACTGATAAGTACTTTACCTCCAGGCTTCAACCACTTGAAGAAAGATCTAAATAATGCAGGTTTATCCTGAAACATGGTAGTTCATGAAGTAAAATTAATTGAGGATAAGAATAGAGGCAAACAGGCAGCTTCTAACAACACAGCAAATTAAGCACCAAAATTGTAATGACTTTTTTATACCACTCAGAGTCTCAAAATGTTCCCATTTATGCAAGTCAATTAGCCTGTAGTTTTCAATAATAAATATAACCGAGTGGAAAAATCAGAGGAACAGCACTGAAAGCATTATCACAGATTGACTGGTAACTTCTAGCAAAACAGAGAATAACTGTGTGCTGCCAAAGAAAGCCATCTCTCCAATCTTCAGAAATCAAAATCTACTTGGCAAAAACATCTGAGAATTCTTACTTGAATGTGCAAAATGGTGTCACGGCTGTAGATAACATCAAATGTGTTGTTAGGATATGTCTTTGTAGTACAATCAGCAACTTCAAACTCCACAGAATAGTTGAGCCCAATGGCACGTTCAAGGGCAAACGAAATCATATTTATGGAGAGGTCAATGCCTACAACCTCCACATCAAAGTTCTCAGCCATGTAAAAGTCACCTCCCCCAATCCCACAGCCAACATCTAGGACTTTCTGGCCAGGCTTAAGATCAAGTTTTCCCACGAATTCTTTAGTTGTTTCTGCACAGATACAAATATGCATTTAGAAACAGTAATGCAAAAATAAGGAAGAGATCAATGAACTAATCTGATAAATATTTTAATATTGAGAATGAGCATGTAAAGAACTTTTACATTGAGCTCCTTGAAAAGAAATATAAATATATGGTATGCCATTAAGATAGTTCACACAAAATTTCCATTGGTATGCTCAACAAGGAAAGCGGTGGATAGAAGTGTGAAGATAGAATCACATTGTCTACGCAGGTGCTTGGCTTTCAGGTTGTAATATCAAACTTGGTTTTCCTTACAAGGGCATAAATGCAATGGTAGAAAAAGGCAACTTGTAGTTTTTTCCCTCTAGAGGGGTGGGTGAAGGAAAAGAATGTAACGGTAGCTTACCAATTCCTCCTGTACTCACATAACCATGTCCAAAGACACGCTCATAACGTAATATGCCATTTGATTTATACTGAACATTATCTAAGAATCGCTGGAACCCCTTATCCTCATATGAACTAACTTTCTTGAATATCCAACAAATCTGCACCAAGCAAGTATTGCATCTTTAAACACATCTAATTAAGCCTCAAAGGAACAAAATCAAATGATCCAGTTTCATTGCCTGATTCTGGTTCTTTTTGTTTTTCACATAAGCTGAGATGCATTTGCAGCCAATAAGAGAGAGTTCGAAAGAGTTTCCAGACCCATCACATATATGGCATTCTTTAAACACCTGCAATATGATATATATCAGTAGAAGGTATTTTAATAATTAAAATACCGTCACAAATGATATAATTCCGCCAATTCATATTTTGTTCATTAGTCAATCTTGAGAGAATGAAATGATGCATAAATGTATAATGTATAATGTATAATGTTTGTGTCGTAAGTTCATGGTTATTCTTTCAAAACTTAATGAAGATCTTGTTAGTTATTGCTTACAACCTCAAGGTTAACTGAAAAAATGACCTTTCAAGTGACAACAACAGACATTATGATCCACAGATCACCTACATTGAGGGGACAATAGCCATCAGGAATCATCAATCTATATGGCATTTTTCTCCACAAACTTAAAATCTTGCTGGTTCAAGAAACATCTGAACCTCAGTGGTGCTATCATACACAGTATAACAGATATAAACAATAATTTGCTAGCACATCACACATGTTCAATTCACAAAACGTGGAGTCTTTTCAAATAATATTTCAACAAGAATCAAACCTTTGTGTAGAATCTGGGTTCCCGGTAATGGGTTGGGTTGTATTTTCGCTTAGAATCACCAGATCTATGAAAACATGACTCTCTGAAGAAAATAAACCCATCAACCTTTACCCATTTGACCATCCTTTCTACCAGATTCTCCACCTGCAATCCATGTTAACAATACACATGAGACAGACATTATCAGAGTAGTAGAAAAGGGTACTAGAGAAACTAACTAGCAACCACAAAGACTACACCAGTGTAAGAGAACAACAAGACACCTCATGAACCATCAGAAAGTCGAGTGGGCTAGGCATACAAAACCAATAGAACAAGAACAACAAAAATTGTGCCAACAGAACCAATCCCGTAGGTCATTTAAAAAAAAGACTAATAAGAGGGTATTTGCATTTTATTATCTCCTTATCATAAAACGGTGGGTTAAGCAACAATATTTTGAAACAGAAAAAATCATTATTTTCTCCACATTAAGGCATTGAGAAACTAAAGAGCCAAAGAAAAAATCACACAATATTTTTGTACGATACTTCATATATAGACTGGTTCAACAACAAAGTCATTATTACACCAAACATCACAAAATGCAAGTAACAGACTCCAATAAAATCATTAAAGCACTAACCACTGAATCCGGAAAACCGTCAGCAGAATTACTAGCAAGTCCATAAGCATATTGTGAAATTAAATAACAAGTAGGAATAAGAATTAGGAATGTTCACCTCTTTGTCAGATAGATACATAAGAAGCCAATTTGAGAATATCAAATCAACCGACCCCTCTGAAAAATTCAGATCTGGGGATGTCACATCAGCACACATAAACTTGACATTCCTATAGTGTCCGTTGATATTTTCATTCTGCAATTAGAAGATTGGGAAGAGAGGGGGGGGGGGTAGATAACATAAACATAGAAATAACATTATACATCCAGTTTAACAGGCATAAACAAAAAGCTCTTTCTGGATATAGATATGGAGGACCACAAGTTACCTTTTTTATTGCACTCTCAATGAAGTCTAAAGCCACAACTTGGCCAGCCTTCTGTGCCAATTCCCCGGTGAAACGGCCAATACCAGCTCCAAGTTCCAATACTGATTTTCCTTCATACGGTGGAAGCAGAGAAAGTATCTGTGCATACCCCCAGTTAGTTGAGTTTCAAATAACTATATGATCCATAACAGCAATCAACGATCTAAAAGCATGAAGAAGACACTCTTATAATGACGTTTCATAGTTAAATCTTCAAAATGGCGTTTTAATTAAAGATCGAAGCTCCAGGCTTTCTCAAAGTAACTCCCAAAACAAGAAATCAAAATGAAGATACATGTTCATCAATGAACGAACAATATCATCTTAAAGTATTTTGAAGAACTACATCTAAAGGTACAATTTTCTTTTAAAATTCATATAATCAAGATGGAAGAGCATTATTTTGGCGCCAAAGTATATCCGAAGCCGGGTTCTTGAACGATCATTTTACAACTCATTACCCCATAATTAATGCTGCCAAATACCAAAGCAGTAAACATGATCACACCAAAAGAAAAACTAGCCTCAAAATTAAGTGAACCAGATTGGAATTTACAGCAACCAATCCACTGATCAAACGATTACTAATTCCAAACAGACCCCAAAAAAAAATTACATGCATAACATTCCCATGTACATAATAAAACAAAATGAAAAGGAACATTTTTTGAAGCAATAAAGAGAAGGGTACCTCAGGTCTTTCTTCCTTGTCAAGTTCAGATGCTTTCGAGTCAAGCATCATTGCATTCACACTCAAATCAGAAATGTTATCCATCCAATACTTCTTCTGAATCTCGCGTTCTTCCACTGCCAAACCCAGAAACAAAAACCAATATAAATCCAGTCTCAACGTAATGCACACCTCCATACATAATTCCAAAACATTTGAAAAATGGGTATCGTACCAAGAGTAGCCATTGTTGAAAGGGACTTTCTTTAACAAGAAAGAAATGCAAATTGGGTTCTCACTTTAAGTGCTTCGTTAAAAAGAAATGATTTTGAAAGGAGATGATAGTGATGAAACACGAAAACGAAAACGAAAACTTAAGAACCCTCGACCGCAATGCGAGATCTTGAAAAGGTCCTGGATCTACGGTCATAAGCTCTGCCTCTCTGCTGCATCACTTATTTGCTATGATATGAGACTCTCTCACTCTCTCTTACGATGCTCTGCTTGGGTTTCTGATTCTTGCTATGCTAAGAAAAGTTTATTAGCCTCTGCGTATTTTGGCTTTCGTAGTCTATTTTACCATCATTATTATTTTTTACTTTATTTAATAATAACAAATACTTTATTTATGGGTTAAAACAGCTACATTTCACAGGGGCATAATTATAGTTATATAATTTTATTATTTTAATTAACAAGAAAATTGAAATGAATTCATTTCCCTAACACATATAATAAATAATTATAAAATTGCATTAAATTACTATCAATGTCATTATTTGCATTGGTTCTGAATTCTTTTCTTTTCAAAGATCTTTCACTTTCTTATAAAAAAAAAATAATCATTCACTCATTATCAAACTATCAAGTTGAGAATTAAAAAAAAAAAGAAATCTACAAAAATATTTAATTTTATAATATTTAAAATTAAAAAAAAATCATATCATTTGCAATACCAAGGGTGTTATTCGTTGCATTTCAAAATTATTTTTGAAAAAAAAATTATTTTTTATTTTAAATCAAATATTTTGACTGTTTTTCGATTATTTTTATGTATCGATATTAAAAATAATTTTTAAAAATAAAAATATATATTATTTTGATATATTTAAAAAAAAATGAAGTGTAATAATTAAGTTAATATACCGAGACAATAAAATTTGAATAATAGATAGTGGAATGACATTTTTAACCTTTCTAAGTCCCACAATAATTTTTTCCAAGAAAACAGGGGGAGAAAGTGGGGGGAAAAAACGAGTGTTTATTGGAGGAAGACTCGGTGACGCTGCGAAGAGCCGAAGAATGAAGTGACTTCCGAGCAATAATCTGTTGATGGTATCACGTGAGCTACCATCAATTATTATTTTTCTTTATTTCTTTGATCTTATAATAAAGCTGTTTTTAAGTATTAACTATTTATAAATATATCAAAATAATAATTCTTTTATTTTTTAAATTTTATTTTTAATATCTGCTTATCAAAATACTATGAAAACATTTCTTAAAACCACTTTTAAAAAACAAGTATCTCCTAATTTGCTTATTTTAAGTTGCTAATTTGCTATATATCCATTTCCCTACTGTTTTTTAAATTATTTTTATTTTAAATGATAATAAATTATTAACATTTTAGTTTCTATAAGGTTTTGATATGTTAATATAATAAATAAATAAATAAAATATTATTTTAAAGCATTTCTAATTAAAAAAATATTTTAAAAAAGGATCTTACACCACATTATTACAAAACAGGCTTCATAATACCACCCATTAATATGTTTGGCTCACAATTTTTATAATCTTTCAAAAATCATCCATCAACTCGCCGCTCCTCCATGAGCTTTTTTTAATAATTTTAAATTATTTTCTTGTGCTATTCACAACAAAAATTATAATATATATATATATATATATTATTTTATTGATTTTGAATTATAATTAAAAAGTTGTCGGCTGTAAATACTTTACAATAAAAATAAGATAGAATGATTGAAAGTGAGAATCACAAGAATGGTTAAGAATTATTTCCGACCAAACATTTCTATACCTTCTATATGATTAAAAAAAACAATTATATATATATATATATATCCTTTATAGTCGTAGGCCTTAGCTTTTCTTGTGGTTAATAATGGTTCTAAATTAAAAGAGAAGGGGTGTTAGCATGCTAACCCCTGTCCTTACAATCGATTATAACCTGGGAATTGTCGGCAATGGCGTCGTTTACTTCACATGTGGTCGTCGTCTTCGGTACACTGAGGGTCTTAAGGATTCAGTTCCCAAGAAAATTAGTGCCATAAGTTCTTCGATTAGTTGTTATCTATCCTAACTATGACGAATTCGAATGATTTCATAATATATTAAAAAATAATATAAATTATATTTAGTATTTTAGTTAATAGATTAAATTCTTAGAGGAGTTGGTTATATGATATGATACCAAAAACAATGTATTGTGAGTCTATGCAAATATTTCTCTGAAAAATAACATAAATTATATTTTATAATTTTACCCAAGATGTTTTGGTTAGGAACGATTAGGGCAAACTCTGCAGTACATATATCTGCAAACGTGGGAGGCAATGCATGATATATATATATATATATATATATATATATATATATATATATACCTACGTACGTATACATATGCATATAAAAATATATACAATATACATCATTTATATAAATAGATACATAGATAGATAGATGATTCAGCTGCGAAAACATGAGGATCTCAGTAAACCCTAGACACAGAGAATTGATGAGGATAGAGAACGAGGAATCTCACCACGACCGGGCACAGGGGATGGAAAGGGATCTTCAGTGGTGGAGGACATGGCGTTCCGACGATGAAAGAAGAAAGATTCTTCCTCTTATTATTATTATCTTGGATCAGTGAAGTAAGAAGCAGAAGAGAACTCAGCTGTTGCTGTGTTGTGGCTTGGAAAGGGCAGCATGAGGGACCTTTTATAGAATGAATGGACTGGTGCCCGTTGCCCCCTTTCCACGTCATCATGGCCCTAGTTTCCAATAATTTACGTTGCGTATTTTCAGTGCCACACAACATGAGATTATTATTTGTTTTTTTTCTTTTTTTGGGTCGAGAGCGACAAAATATTTAAAAAAGGTTTGGTTGATATCAATGATTCAGCTTTGAAATTTTCATATTTTAATTTCTGTGGTGTCTCCATAAAAGTATGTTTTTTTCTACGGTTGGAATCATTTTGATTGAGAATCCAATAATAGTATTTTAAATTATTTTTATGTGCTGATATAAAAAAATAAAAATAAATTATTTTGATGTATTTCTGAATGAAAATAACTTCAATCATACTCCCAAATAGATACTAACATTACAAATCCTCCACCGTTTCTTTTTTAAATAATTAATTACATTATCATGATCTAATTTCATAATTATTATCAAAATTAATATTTAATGTTAGATATACTTAAGACTATATCCCCTTATATTAATTTAATATAATCAAATAAATCTTATAATCTCAACTAAATGTTGGTCTTAAAATTAAGACCTAAGAAATCAAAGAAATAAGTATACTTCCTTAATCACCCCATCAATTTTCTTAAGATTACAATGTTTTTGTTTTAATGATAACTTTTCTTATAAAATCCTACATAATCTGTATTCAAAAGTAAAATAATTCATCACAATTAATAGGATGTTATTATATAAAATAAAGTATGTTCAACCCAAGTTTGTCTAGACCTATGTATGTACTGCTAACATACTGGTTAGTAGAGGGATTGTGATTTGCACAGCAAGTTTTGAGTTCAAGTAAAGTATGTACTCTTTATAAAAATATGGGACGATCGAAGTTTTATTCCCTCACTTGGACTCACAAAAAATATTTTACGAGAAAATTGAGTTTATTCGTATCCAAAAAAATATTGATTATAGGACAATTAATGATAAAAGTTGGCAAAAAAAACACTAAAACATTTTATGTACATTAAGCAAGGAAAACACCTTGTTATTTTTCTTTTTCTTTGTTAATGTAGGGTTACCTCCTTGAATATTTAAAAGAGAAAAAATCTGAAAATTAAGAGTGAAACAAATAATATTTATTGTAAATGTTTGTCTTTTTTCATACACTGATTAATTTATTTTCTAGTGAAACAAAATTGTACCCACCACTTATTGTGCAATACAACTTGACTACCTTTACACTTCATTTTATATTTCGGAATTTATTATTATAACAAAAGTTAACAGGCATAGGTTCTAGGTAGTGAATGGACTCACATTACTCTTGTAGATCCCAAAATTGAAATTATTTTTTTTTTTAGTTGGCAAAATCATTTTGGAAGTTTTTTTTATATATAACTTATTAGCCATTACAATAATAATAATCCAGTTAAATAGATTTTTTGTATTTTTATTGCACAATATAATTACTTTATTACCCTTAAAAAATTATTAAACTTTAATCAATGAGTATTTTAATCTTTGATTAAATTTTACATCAATTAAGTTACTTCATTGCTCTTGAAATTCAAATGCTTTGCCTTTGATTTAAAGATTCTTTTATTTTTTATATTTGATTATTTAATAGTTATTGAGGAAGTGGAGTGATTTCATAAAAGAAAAAAAAGTTGAAAGCACATGAACATTATTTAAATGTTGGCTTGACACGTGTGGTCTTTTTTTTTCCCCTCCTTTCTACTAGATTTTTGTGTTTTTGTGTAGGCCTTTAAAAAAAATTAAATCAACCCTCGATATTTGTTATCCTTAAGATTTTGTTTATATTCCCTAAATTATATTTCTTACATTTAAAATAATTTATGAAATTAAGCTTTTTATTTTTATTTTCATCACCAATAGATTTTTCATTGGTTCTTATTTTTTTTATTACTATTTTTAAATTGATTTTTTTATTGCATCCTATACTGTTTAATTTGTTAGGTGTTTATCTTTTTAGTTGAGCCAGATTCTATAGCTTAACGAATTGACTCAAGTTTACAAAATTGACATCAGTTTCCTTGTTTTGTTTTTCCTTTTTAAAGATTTTCTTTTAATCCTCTCATATTTTTGTTTTTTTATTCACTTTCTATGAAATTGTTTAGTCGTTTTGAAAATAACATTGGTTGCCTTGTTTTTTATTATAAGGATTTTTTTAATTAAATTAATTGATTCATACTCGAACATTGAATTCAAGTATCATTAAGGTCTGTTTGATATTGCTTTTGTTTTTGTGGTTGAGGTCGAAAAAAACAATTTAAAAAAAACGTTTTTACTGTGGTTCAAAATAAGTATTAAAGTGTTTGATAAACTGTAATTGAGGTTGAGATTGAAAAAAAAAATAATTTTGTGTGATTGGTTACCAAGATTTTTATATTGCTTTTAACTTGTAAAATTACTGTAAAAGGCATAGAGTAATATACTAATTATTTTTTACAAACATGTTTTGTTTAATAATATATTAAAAACATTTTTTAAATATTTCATCTTTATATCCAAATTATTTAAAAACACTTAGAAATATTAATTTTAATATATATATATATATATATAATAAAATATCATTTGAAACAAAATTAAGACTGTAAAATAAAAATTATATTGTGATATTTTTTTAATATATTTTTTTATTGTAATTATTTTTTTAGTTTATAATTATAGTAATATATATATATCCCCCAAGACCCACCCACCCTTTCTCTCCCAAACCACGCGGAAAAAAGCAACAATTATCTACTTTTTTCAGACCGACGTTTCATTTATTTTTTTATGGGACCCACTTAATATTTTTACATTTCAAATGGAAATCAAACACAAAGATAGGTACAAACTACGTTTTTAACAAAACACAGTTTACACCACGCAACCAAACGGGCACTAAGAGATCTTTCAATGGGCCTATAAGTGTTGCCTCAAGTTTTTTTTTTTTTGGGTCTTGTTATATCTAGCTTTGGAGAAAGAAATTTTGTTTTTTTTTCTTAAAAATAAAAAAGAGTTAAATTTATTGATTTTATCCTATGCTGCTGTTTAATTGGACAAGTGTTGAGTTTCTTAGTTTAGCATTAGTCTACAATTTAACGAGTTACGGGCTTGAGGGATTGACCCATGTTTACAAGGTTCGCCTAGGCTTGCTTGGTTTTTTCTTCATTTCAAGTTCTTTTTCTTCACCAACAATTTATTAAAGAAATGAGTTTTGATGCTTGATTTATATATAAAAAAGAGAGAAAATAGTAATGATTTCACTATTATTATTATTATTATTATTATAGTTTGTTTTGATATATTACATCGAAAGGTTGCATTTTGCAGGTCTCCCGTACTCATATAAAGAGTGACCTTATTCCTTTCATTTGTTTATATAGATTAGGTATGTCATGCATAGTTGGAAATTGTTTTATTTCTCTTAGGCTCTGTTTGTTTCTCGGAATTCACTTTCCGGGAAACCACTTTCCAAACTTCCCCGTGTTTGTTTGTCTTCCGGAAAGTTGGTCAACGGAAAACACTTTCCGATCAAAGAAAAATTTGGTTTGGTTTTCAGGAAAGTGTTTTCCGGAAAATTTGGGCGGAAAACACTTTCCAGAAGTTGTGAAAAATTTAGAAATGTCATTATTTGTTGATTATATCAAATTTGATCCTCAAACTTTTGATTGCTATATATAATTTGTTTTGAATATTTATTTTTCAATTCCATCTTTTAAAATTTAATTTTTATATTAATTTTGATCCTTATTTTTATAATTGTTATTTGCTTTTTTCTTATCATTTTTTATTGAAAATTTTTATCTATCAAATTTGGTCCTTATTTTTTTTATTTTTACTTATTTTATTTGAAATAATTTATGAAATGTTAATTATTATTATTTTAATTTATTCACCTTTCATTTTTTTTTAATTTTTTAGATTTGATCTCTATTATTTTGATTATTATTTATTTTATTTGAGATAATTTATGAATTTGTTTTTCAATTTCATTCTCATTCAACGTTTTAATTTGTAAGATTTGTTCCTCATTATTTTAATAAACTTGAAAAAAATAATAAATTATTAATAAATTATTTTCCAGTTCATTTTCCATAACACAAACAAACACTGGAAAATATTTTTCAGTTCATTTTCCATAACACTGTCAAACATCAGAATTCACTTTCGAGGAATTCACTTTCCTCGGAATTCACTTTCCAAAAGAAAACTACTTTCCAGCAAACAAACGGGGCCTTAATGTCTCTTGAGGATGATATGATGGGAAAATATCATAAAATCTATGTTTCGAGGAAATAAATTATGGGGTAAATTTCACGAGTTGCGGAACAATAATATTAATATAAATTGAATATATATCTATTAAATCAAAAGAGTTATGAGATAAATTTGATATAAAATAAATAGTATATGAAAGTGTTTGTACACGATTAATTGATTTTAAAGATAAAAGGAATGATTTCATTATATTTTAATTAATGATCAATAAGCCCTTATATTAAATATTGTAATTTTGCAATTGAATTGAAAAGGTCTAAGCCATCAATTCTCTTCTCTGCAATGTTTTATAAGTGATAAGATTCCACCAATTTCCCTAAAAAATACCAATATTCATCAAGCATAGAAGCCCAAAAAGAATACCTAATGTATCTAAAATGCTAAAGAGATGTACTTAAAATGCCAAAGGAGGGAGTATATAACTTTTGTTTTGTTTCTACCACATTTTCTCAGCAACCAAACAAAAAATGAGGATCTACCACCATCGTTTCCAGCCCACCGAACCACCCTTTTCCTTTGACACCCCAAACAACTCCCCACATCAAAATCGTTGATCTCATATATGTTTTTCGTTATAAATACATATTGGAGGTTTTTTTTTAATCTAAACTTAAAAAATTGTGTTGAATCAGGATGTATACTGTGATTTATTGAAAAACGTTCTTCATTTGAACGATCGACGAAGTAACCCTTTCCCCCAAATTGGGCTTTCATGATTTGAATGTTTAAACCTTCATTCGGAGAAAAGAAAGAAATGGAGTTTGGTTGATGGGCATGCATAGGTGCTTCCAATGTAGGTGTCAATCACATGATCGGGCCTTATTTCATGTGTTCATCTCTTCCTATCTAGCCCACTGATTTTTGGGCCCTTTTCAACGATGATAAAAAAAGTTTTTGATCTAATTGTTTTTTAAAATAAATTTTATTTAAAACTATATCAAAATAATAGTTTTAATTTTTTTTTGATATTAGTACATAAAAATAATATAAGAACATAAAAAAATTAATTTAAATAAAAATTATTATTTTTTCAGTTTTTTTAAAAAACACTTTTGAAAAATAGGTAAAACATGTCCTTAAGTGATTTATAAGAATTATACAAAGATTTTAATTATCATTCATACAGATAACTGAAATACGACAGCCAAGTGTGCTTTCCTGAGCTATTGCTTCCAAAAGGAAAATGGCTAAAATTTTGATGAATTTCAAGAAATTACTTATATATATATATATATATATATATATATATATATATATATATATATATATATATATGTCTTGCATGTGCGGTGCTTAGTCCTTGGGAGGTTGTTTAATTTATACAATCTTTATTATTATTATTATTTATTGGAAGCCCAATTGGCGGATGGGTTACAAAAAATGGTAAGTTTCTTTCATTTCTAGTTTTTCATCCTATTTTCTAGGGTTTGAACTTCAATTTTGCAAGTAGAAATTTCCGATTTTGAGTGACGAAATATGCCTATGGAGGTGTTGTATATATTTTTTTGCCCTATAACCAATTTGTTGGCTAGGTAGAAAGAACTATATTACTTTTCGTGGCTGGTGTCTAACATATTTGTAAGCAAGGTACTCAAGACAGAGAATTTGTGATCTGCACAGCAGGTTTCGAGTTCGAGTCTAGAAGTGTATTTCTTGTAAAAATTTGAAATAATCAAGGTTTTACTCGCTCACCTAGACCCATAAAATACGTTTTCTAGGAAGTGGAGTTTCCTCGTATTTAAAAAATATATTTGGAAGTAAGAATCAAACAAAATAAATATTTTTATTAAGAAAATTGACTTCTTAATTCAAGGTGAATTTATTGAGATATAAAGATGTATTTTCTTAATAAATAAATTATATTTAGAATCATTTTTTATTAGCTAACTATTTTTTTTTTATCAAATATGAACACTACTCATCGAAGTCATCATTTACAAAAGTGGGCAGCCAGACAACTATCATTATTATTTAAATAAATTAATATATGGTTGACCAATCCTTACATATTGTTCAAATTAATCATTAATGCCTGAATTTATAATCCTTTTACGATAATTCATGCATTCAAATTAAAAGAACATATTTAACTCCTTAAATATTTAACATATTTATAATCCTTTTACTCTATTGATTACCTTTTTCAGTGGTTTGCATGAAATCTACAGTCTAAAATGCGATCATAAAAAGAAAATAAAAATAAAAATTCAAAATTCACGAGCTTCCGAAAACATTAATAACCAATAGCATATTATATATATATATATATATATATATATATTGACATAAGTATATCTTTTACACTAAATCGTTGCTATTCTTGTCTTTATTTTATTTATTATTGAATTCTTATTTTTCTAATTATATTATTAAATTAATCAAACTCATCCAAATCAATACCAAAATCTCAAAAAAAAAAATTAAAAAATAAATCATCATATCAACCGGGGCATGTCACGCGCCACTTGTACAGTATCAAATAACATAAAAAAAGAAAGCGTGCGTGAGCATGTTTAATTCCCAGTCTGGATTCCATCGCAGCTGCCATATCTAAAATCTACACGAATAAAAAATAAGACCACGAAGCTCACCTTCACTTTAAATTTCTTATTTTAGATAAAGATTTCGTTTTCTGTACATTTGACTCACCAACTCACCAACCTCTGCCTTTCTTTTCGAGTTTCAGTATTTGCTTTTTAGTGTTGTTCAACTTTCAGAAGTATATTAAAATAAATTTTTTATTTTTTTAAAAATATTTTTATTATTAGAATTTTAAAATTATCTAAAAATATTAAAAATATTTAATTTAAAATAAAAAATTAATATTTTTTAAATGCATTGAAAAACACACCTAATGAGGAATATCTTACACACGCACGTGAAAAGTGAATTGGTGAATCAAGAATTATTTGTTTATATATATATATATATATATATATATATATATATATATAGTCTTTTGAAGCTTGCTATCTTCATTTAGAAAAAAAATTATTTAAAGATGTCTTAATTAAAATCTGAATTATACGACACACTGTGTGTTATTTCTCTTGAGTTTTCTTGAATGTATTTGTTTATTTGAGAGTATGGTTGAAGTTATTTTTTGAAATACTTTTTGTTTAGAAATGCATCAAAATGATTATTTTTTTTTATTTTAAAAAAAATATTTTTGACATCAGCATATCAAAATGATCTAAATGTCAGAGTATCACCTAGAATCTCTCCAATTCAAATTGAAATCAATATGTAATCGCGTAGTCATAGGCATCAGCTCAGCAAAATCAATCAATATGTATTTAACATATAATCCCTTAAACTCAGCCATTAGCTAGATATAATCCCTAACATGCAGGCTCCGTTACTACTCATTCTGTATTTAAACTCATGTAATGTTCAACAATTGATAAGTGGAAATACATCAGTTTACATGGTATTAGAGCCATCACGATCTACATAAATCAAAACACAAGTTTTTTTCCATCTTAATCTCCACCATGGCCACCACTTCTGCAAATCCATCCACTCAATCCACAAATGACGCAAATCATACTTTGATCAGCATCAACACCACAGCCCAAGCCCCACTCAAACTCAACTCTTCAAATTACTTGTCCTGGAAACTTCAATTCCAGACCCTCCTTGTGGGATATGATCTTCTTGGCTTCATTGATGGAACCAAGCCCTGCCCTCCTGCAATAATTACACAATCAGATATCACAGTAGCCAATCCTGCTTACCATCTCTGGATTCATCAAGACCAATTGCTTCTCAATGCAATAGTCAGTTCAATCACTCCCAGCCTTATACCATTCATAGCACAGGCAAAATCATCCAAATAGGTCTGGACAACTCTGGCCAACACACATGCAAAACCCTCACGTGGACGAGTCAAACAACTCAAAACTCAACTCAAAAACACAACAAAAGGATCCCTTGGCATATCTGAATTCATGCAACTCGTCAAAGCCAAAGCTGACGATCTGGCACTACTTGGAGCACCGATTGATGATGAAGAACTCCCAGACAAGATTCTCGAAGGACTTACCGATGATTACAAAGAGCTTGTTCGTGCAGTTCAGGCACGTACACATCCATCTCCTTCGAAGAACTTCATGAGAAACTACTGAATTTTGAGGCGTACCTATAAGCACAGAGTGAAACCCATTTTCCAGCCTTTGCTCATCTCACCTACAGACATAGCAACCGACAATGGCGTCCACCACAGACACACCATACCCAATCATGGCGTCAAACACCCAATCAACATACACCACACGCTAGATCCCAGTTCAATCCTAGCACTGGCCCTAAACCCTATCTTGGAACCTGTCAAATATGCAGGGTCCAAGGTCGTACAGCCAAAAGGTGTCCCTCCTTTAGCCTAGTACCAACTCAACAGAGACCCATTTTCGACACACCTCAACCCAGTCCTCCATGGCAACCCCAAGCCAATATCGCCACAAACACAGCCTCCAGTTCTCCATGGCTGTTAGATAGTGGTGCATCTCACCACGTCACCGCCAATTTGGACAATCTCTCGCTCCACACAGCCTCCACTCCTTAATGGTTGGAGACGACAACACTCTTCCCATCACCCACACGGGTTCACTCTCTCTACCCACACCCCGCACTACCTTTAATTTAAAAGAAGTTCTTTGTGTCCCTTTAATTAAAAAGAATCTTATTTCTATCTCCAGTTTTGCAAAGCCAATAATGTAAAAATTGTGCTCTTACATGATTCTTTTTCTGTGAAGGACCTACTGTTGAAATTCACGGATTAAAGCAATTATGCACCTAAAAGCGGAATTGGTGCAAATACAATAATTATAGCAATTCTAAAATCAATTACTTGAAAGTAAAGAGATAAGGAAAGAGATTGCTAACTCGGGTTTTTAACGTGGTTCGGCAAGCCTACGTCCACGACTCAAGTACCAACTCGTACTTGAGTATTGTACTCTCTTACTAAACCAAGTAACAAGATTACAATTTCCGCTTGATGAATCCACACCAAGACTTTACACCACTTGAAGATATGCCCTCTTCAAGATTTTTCCTTTCCACTTGAAGATGTCCCTCTTCAAGATTTTTCTTGGTGATGTTCCTCACCAATACCAAGAGTTTTATACTCAACTCTAAAGAGTTTCACAATGGTTGTTTTAGTAAAACAAAAATACACTCATAATAGTGTGGATATTACAAATGAAGATCTAAAATCTCATTCTCTCACTTAATAGCACTTAGGATATTTGAAGGTGTTTAAGTGTAGTGAGAATGAGAAATACTCTTTGTGTTAGGATATGAAGATTTAAACACAAATATGAGTATTAATGAGGATTGATGATATGAAGGTGTTTATGCACTTCTAATTGCCTCAATATAAGATATGAAAGTTATGTGTCAATTTCGTTTTGCAATTCAGAGGCCTATTTATAAGTTTCAAAGAGAAACTAGCCGTTTATAGCCGTTTGAAACTAGCCGTTAGAAACTAGCCGCTTGAAACTAGCCGTTAGAAACTAGCCGTTTATAGCCGTTAGAAACTAGCCGCTTAATCATCAAATCCTTTGCATGCAATGTGAAGTGTGTGAGTTCATTTTAATTTGTGCTATCAAGATAGAAATTGAGATTTACACAAAGCACTAAAATGAACACTTATTCTAAGTCTTCACTTGCTTGCATCTTGGACTTCTTGGAGTGATTTCTTCTTGAACTCCATTATGCTTGTTGATGTATTCTTTGAATAAAACCTGTTTATAGCTTAATCTCATCCAAGCATATTATTAGCCCATTTTCTTTTTATTGTTATCATCAAAATATATAAAGCATACAAAGTATGACATTATATGTCAACAATCTCCCCTTTTGATGATGACAATAAATAAAAACTTAGATAAAAATGAGTCTCCCCCTATATTTTGTAATCCAATATATAAGAGACATTGAGCATTTTTAGCAATTTAATCTAAGTAAAAATATCATATGCAATCTCAAGAAAAATCCATTTTCTCCCCCTAAATATATGCATATATATTTTTCATATTCTCCTATTTTTCTCCCCATTATTGATGCATTTGATATTTTCATCATATCTCTCCCCTTTGGCATCAACAAAAGAAAATTAACATTTTAGATAAATAAAGACATAATAGCTAATAATAAAAAATATCCAAAATGAAATTATTTCAAACAAAGAATTCAAGGGTGGTTCCTTTTGGAACCCAAATCATTTTAACATTCTTATTTTTCTTCATAGGACATGCATAAACCAAATGTCCTAATTTTCTACAATAATTACATGTTTGATTTGGATCATAAGAATGTTTAGCTTTAACAAAATAATTCTTTAAGTATTTTTGATTTATCTTAGGTTTATAACCTAATCCTCCTTTGTTAAACACACTTCTTTGGCTTGAAAGCATTTTCTCAAAAATTTCTGAGCCTTGTGTGAATTTTGAGATAATTACATTTAACTCATCAACTTTTTCTTTTAAAGATTTATTATCTTCTTCAAGTTGATTAGTTTTATTACTCTTGTCATTTAAATCATATACTTTCTTTTCTAATAATTCTTTTTCCTCAATTAAGCATATATGATTTCTTTTGAGAGTACTATATTTAGAACCTAACTTCTTATATTCTACATACAAATTTTCAAGTTGTTCATGTAATTCAATATAGGAAGGGTCAGATTCATCATCCGAAGATTGTACCTCATTTTCGCTTTCAATTGCCATGAAGCACATGTTAGCCACATGTTCTTCTTCATCACTAGAGCTTGAGTTCGAATCATCGCTCCATGTCGCTTTCAAAGCTCTCTTTTGAAAGCGATTTCTCTTCTTCATTTGAAGATGGGGACAGTCGGGTTTGATATGCCCCAACTTGTTGCATTTATAGCACCTTGGAGTTTCTTTACTTGAATCTCCCTCCTTTTTGTATTTCGAGAACTTTCTCTTGTCATTTTTCCTTTTAAGAAAGTTTCGAAACTGTCTTGTGATTGATGCTACATCTTCTTCAAGATCGTCATTACTGTCTTCATCATCATCATTTTCCTCGCTTTCGATTCGATGAGCAGTTTTAAATGCCAAATTTTTCTTTGGCCTTTCTTCTTGATCTTGATTATCCATAGATATCTCGTGTGTCATTAGAGAACCGATGAGCTCCTCTA
Organism: Salix exigua; assembly: GCA_032356905.1. Taxonomy (NCBI): domain Eukaryota; kingdom Viridiplantae; phylum Streptophyta; class Magnoliopsida; order Malpighiales; family Salicaceae; genus Salix; species Salix exigua. The sequence goes on along the minus strand of CM063602.1, from coordinate 13,265,944 downwards.
ATGGAAGTTTTGTGAGATCTTTAGCTTCTCGTATAGCTGTCACTTTAGCTTCCCAAGCTTTTGGTAGAGATCTGAGAATCTTACTTACGATATCTGCATTTGAGTAAGTTCTACCAAGAGCATGTAAACTATTTGTTATGCTAGTCATACGAGTAAACATGCTTGTTATGGATTCATGTTGCAACATTTTAAATAACTCATATTGATGAACTAACATATCAATTTTTGATTCTTTTACTTGGTTAGTTCCTTCATGAGTTACTTCCAAAGCATGCCATATATCCCTAGCATTTTTACATGAAGATATTCTATTAAATTCACTTCTATTTAATGCACAATATAAAATATTCATTGCTCTAGCATCCATAGAAAGTAATCTTTTATCTAGGTCACTATATTCTATCATGCTTTTTGGAATCTCAATACCATTTACAATTTTGAGTGGTCTATGAGGTCCATTTTCAATAGAAAGCCATAAATTAAAATCTATAGATTGAAGATATATTGACATTCTAGCTTTCCAATAAGCATAATCATCACCATCAAAAATGGTGGTCTAGAAGTTGAAGCACCTTCATTTCGGAGATTATTGCATATAGTTGCCATTCTACTCAAAGTCTAAGCAAACTTAATAAATGAGAACTAAGCTCGATACCAATTGTTGAAATTCACGGATTAAAGCAACTATGCACCTAAAAGCGGAATTGGTGCAAATACAATAATTATAGCAATTCTAAAATCAATTACTTGAAAGTAAAGAGATAAGGGAAAGAGATTGCTAACTCGGGTTTTTAACGTGGTTCGGCAAGCCTACGTCCACGACTCAAGTACCAACTCGTACTTGAGTATTGTACTCTCTTACTAAACCAAGTAACAAGATTACAATTTCCGCTTGATGAATCCACACCAAGACTTTACACCACTTGAAGATATGCCCTCTTCAAGATTTTTCCTTTCCACTTGAAGATGTCCCCTCTTCAAGATTTTTCCTTGGTGATGTTCCCTCACCAATACCAAGAGTTTTATACTCAACTCTCAAGAGTTTCACAATGGTTGTTTTAGTAAAACAACAATACACTCTTAATAGTGTGGATATTACAAATGAAGATCTAAAATCTCTTTCTCTCACTTAATAGCACTTAGGATATTTGAAGGTGTTTAAGTGTAGTGAGAATGAGAAATACTCTTTGTGTTAGGATATGAAGATTTAAACACAAATATGAGTATTAATGAGGATTGATGATATGAAGGTGTTTATGCACTTCTAATTGCCTCAATATAAGATATGAAAGTTATGTGTCAATTTCGTTTTGCAATTAAGAGGCCTATTTATAAGTTTCAAAGAGAAACTAGCCGTTTATAGCCGTTTGAAACTAGCCGTTAGAAACTAGCCGTTTGAAACTAGCCGTTAGAAACTAGCCGTTTATAGCCGTTAGAAACTAGCCGTTTAATCATCAAATCCTTTGCATGCAATGTGAAGTGTGTGAGTTCATTTTAATTTGTGCTATCAAGATAGAAATTGAGATTTACACAAAGCACTAAAATGAACACTTATTCTAAGTCTTCACTTGCTTGCATCTTGGACTTCTTGGAGTGATTTCTTCTTGAACTCCATTATGCTTGTTGATGTATTCTTTGAATAAAACCTGTTTATAGCTTAATCTCATCCAAGCATATTATTAGCCCATTTTCTTTTTATTGTTATCATCAAAATATATAAAGCATACAAAGTATGACATTATATGTCAACACCTACGCCCCGAGGAAACGCTACTACAGGGACGCACTAGAGATGGAGTTTATGAGTGGCCAACTACCTTCCCTATATTTGCCCTTTCCACAATAAAATTGTCCTCCAATGTCTGGCACCACAAGCACGACCACCCTGCCCTCCCTATTTTAAAACACATTCTTTCTCAAAATCATGCTGGGTTACCATCCACTATCACACCCAATTTCTCATGCAATGTGTGCTTATGCAATAAAAGCCACAAGTAGTCATTTTCCACCTCTTCCATTGTATCAAGTCGTCCTCTTCAAATAATTTATTCGGATGTCTGGACCTCCCCGGTTATGTCCACCACTGGTTGCAAGTATTACGTAATCTTTGTTGACCACTTCACTAAATACCTTTGGTTTTACCCCCTGAAATCCAAATCGGACGTAAAACCAATATTTATCAAATTTAAAGCTATCATAGAAAACTACTTCCAGTGCAACATCCAATACTCAGACAATGGTGGCGAGGACATTGCTCTAGCCAATTTTCTCTCTTCCAATGGCGTAACTCATCTCACCACCCCACCCCATACACCACAGCACAATGGCCTTGCGGAAAGACGACACTTACATATCGTCGAAACTGGCCTTGCCCTGCTATCCCATGCATCTATACCATCTACCTACTGGACTTATGCCTTTGCAACTGTAGTTTACTTGATAAATCGAATGCCCACACCCACACTCAAATTTCTCTCCCCCTTTCAAAAAATTTTCACCACCCTGCTAAATTACTCAAAATTAAGAATCTTTGGTTGCCTATGTTACCCGTGGCTACGCCCATACACAACACACAAAATGGAACCCAAATCCAAACCTTGTGTTTTTCTCGGATACTCCCTTACTCAGAGTGCATAGTACTGTCTTGACCCAACCACGTCCAAAATATATACATCTCGGTGTCGCGACGACGATTTTTGACGCGCTTCGTGCCCCGCTATTCCCCTTTTTGTTTCGGAGAATAACGGCACGCGAATGAAAATATGGGGGTGTTTATGGCCGTAAAAATTACGACTATAAATATCAGGAGTCGCCACCTAGTATTAGGGTTACTAGGAACCTATTGGTCTGCGAGAGTCTCGGGTAAGGGGACTTGTTGTGCAAGGGGAAGACGCATCACCCCCAGTGCACCCTACCTAAGGTAAGCTGCATTGTTGTTTGATTGTTTATTTTCTAAATTAAAATTTTGCACCGCATTTTTCAAAGAAACAAATTTTTTATTTTTTTTTTGTCGGTGTACTTTACAATGTAATTTTACACCGCAGTAAAAATGGGGTACTTTACAATGTAAATTTACACCGCCAAAACAAAATAATTATTAAATCATTTTTGACATTTTGGCCGCCTTCCAATGGATAATTGTAAACCAGTTACAATATCCAAATTTTATTTTGAAATATGAAAGGAGAAACAAAAAAAATATACAACATATATTTTTTTATAAAAAAATACAATGAGAAAAGCTTTGGAATCCGGCCTTATGCAAGAAAACCAAATATATTTTTTGATTTTTTTTTTAAAAAAAAAAATAATATTTTTTTTATTTTTTATTTTTTATTTTTTATTTTTTATTTTTTTATTTTTTTATTATTTTTATTATTTTTATTTTTTTATTTTGGTCGGTCGTCGACTGGTGAATGACAAATCACTCGATTTAATTGGGCTTCGACCTCGTCTAGTCGAAGCCCAATGGCTATTAAGTTGGTCGGGTTAACCCGGCCCGGCAAAAAAAAAACGAAAATGAAATCGAAGAAGAAGAACAGTGCATGTGCACTGTTCATACAGAATTTAAAACATCAACGAGAGGGTTACCTGAGGATACCGTCGTGTAGAGGGGATCGAAGTGATCCTTCCTGTCGTCGTGGTTTTGGAAATGGATGTCCGTGGCGGCCGGGAGGAGGGCTGGAGTCGCCGGCCTGTTGCTGCTTCGTCGGGGCAGCTCTGCTTTCTTCACCGGAGATGTCTGCCTGGGTATCTGGCGTGATAGGGGAGAAGATGGTGATGCTCAAGAGAGGCCTGGACGGTCGACGGTGAGATGGAGGTGGTTGACAGTGATCGTGAGGCTGCCGAGCATGAGGAAGAGAGAGAACGCTGTTGGGTCTGTTTTTTTAGAGAGAGAGGGCTGCCGGAATTTCTTCTGCTGGCGTGGGAAGAGGATGAAGGCTTGATGTGTTGACAGTGAGATGGGGGAAAGGTGATCGACGATGGTTTTTTAGGCCGAGAGCGAGGGAGACGGTGATGTTTTTCAAACCGTGACCAAGAGGGGGACGATGATGTTTTTTTTAGCCGAGCGGGACGATGGTGTTTTTCTAGCTGAGAACGAGAAAGGGTCGACGATGATTTTTTTTAACCGAGCGGGATGATAATGTTTTTCTAGCTGAGAACGAGAAAGGGTCGACGATGTGTTTTTTTTCTCCTCTCCTCTTCCTCTCCCCTTCTTTCTCATGTCCCTCCCTTCGTTGCATGGCTATTTATAGCCATGTCACAGTGCTTGTAACACTGTGGCCACCATAGCATAAACAATTGATAGTGCTTGCTTTTGACTAATTGTTGAATTATTGTAGGTAAAAATATGATTTGGTCCTTCCATTTGCGTGCTTTTTTTATTTTGGTCCCTGCCTTTTGTTTTGTACAATTTGACCCTCAATTGAGCATTAAATTCTCAATTGTCTTCAATTTGGCCCCTAATTTGCACAATTAGCTTGGAAAAATTCAATTGGGTCTCCCAAAATTCCAATCTTCTAAATTAAACCCAAATTAAATTCAAGAATTTGATTTTTTTTCAATTAAGCCCGAAATAAAATTAATTTGATCAATTTAAAGCATAATTAAGTCCTTGCACTTAATTAAATTCTTTAATTGGACCCTAAATTAATTCTCAAACATAATAATATTTTGAATTAGCCCATGATTAAATCAACTTGGCTTATAAAAAATATAATTATGATTTTTGACTTAATGTTTAGCTTGAATTTGTATTTTTTCTCATTTTTGGGCACAACAGGGATATGATTAAGCTCAACAAATATTCAAAATTTTCACCACAATTTTTCTAACAACCCCGATCTCTTTTATTTTATTTTTTTGTTATTTTTATTTTATTTTGGGAAGCCGCAACTTGTTGATTTTAACCGCTGGAGATGATAAATCTTCCTGAGATTGATCCAGATTCTTTGAAAAGGAATTATGGAGTCAACTTCGTGGTTTGACGACTTCTCGCTTCTGCATACTCAAGCCGCAACTTGTCTATTTTGACCACTGGGGATGATCGATCTCAACATGCCCTCCTGAGTTTGATGTAGATTGTTTCAAAAGAAATTATGGAGTCAACTTCGTGATTTGACGGCTTCTCACTTCTGCATACTCAAGTCGTAACTTGTTGATTTTAACCGCTGGAGATGATAGATCTTCCTGAGATTGATCCAGATTCTTTGAAAAGGAATTATGGAGTCAACTTCGTGGTTTGACGACTTCTCGCTTCTGCATACTCAAGCCACCGCTTGTTGATTTTGACCGCTGGAGATGATATGCCCCCCTGAGTTTGATCCAGATTCTTTGAAAAGAAACAATGAAGCTAACTTCAATTGTATTTTAGATTGCCCCCTGTTTGGTCATGTCCCAAAAGTGTTTGGGCTTCAGGTGTTTGCAGGAAGGGGTTGGTTATTTGCAAAGATGGTGTTTTCATGTGGGATTTTTTTGGAGCTTCAAAGTCTTTCCAAGCAAAAAATGTTATTTGGCCTGCCCCAGTCGGGTCATGTCACATCAGTGTTTTATGCTACAAGTGTTTGCAGGAAAGAGATGGCTATTTGCAAAAAAATATTTTCATGCAAAACTTTTGGAATTTCAAAGTCATTCCAAGTACAAAAACCATTTTGATGTTTGTTTAACAAACTTGTTCTCGAAAGAATTCAAGTGATCTCATCGTCAGGTTTTATGATGACTTTGACAAGAATGTGAAATGATATTTGCAAGTCTCGTATGTCACGAAAGGTTTTGATCAAGTTGCGAACCATTTGTAAGGATTGTTTCAAATGGAAAAGCACTGCTTATCGATCCAGATAACTCGTATTTGATCAAAAAGGGCTTTAATAGGCTTGTAACGTAGGCTTAGGTTACTGGCTACAAAAAAAAATGATATTTATAAGCTCAAAAAGTGTTTAAGGTTTTTTTTGACTAAGAATCACTTAGTGCTTACTCTTAGAACTTTACGCAGCCCTCATGATTGATTTTCATATTGACCTAACATGCTCCCAGTATTGGTTTGGGCTTTGACTTTGATGTGCCCCCGATATTTATTCGGCTTTTTATCGGTATTTGGTACTAACATTATGCTGACTTGACATGCTCCCCAAGTATTTTGTTTGAGTTTTTTCATGGTTTTTTGGCACTAACTTCATGCTGACTTGACATGCCCCCAAAGTATATTTGTTTGGGTTTTTTCATTGGAATTTGGCACTGACGTCGTGCTGACTTGACATGTCCCCAAGTATTTATTTGGACTTTCTATGTTGTCATGCCCCCCAATATTTGCTTGGTTTTTTTTTTCACTGCTATTTGGCATTAACATTGTGCCGACTTGACATGCCCCCCAGCATTTTGTTTGGGCTTTCTATATTAGGTTTTTAGTACTACCAAAATGTTGAATTCATTCGCTATAGTGTACTAAAACCTTTTTTGTGTTTATGCCCCCAGCTTTCTTCGGGTGTCACTTGTCATTGAGGACTGTTTTTTTTTTTTTTTTTACTGCACTTGCCCCCTAGTGTAGGGTGTGATCCTTGTCAGGGTTAATTATCAAGAAAATGAAACTATAAGGCTCAAATAGGGACTACAAAGGATATTTGAGATTTTATGATGGCATATCAAAGATGGCCTTTCGTCATTTCAAGAACATGTAATCTGAATCAATAAGCTTTGTTTTTCCATGTGAAACAAGTTTTTTGATTTTTCTGATTTTTTTTGAATTATTTGTTTGGCTAAGATATTAGCTTTATTATGTGGGTGTTGGTGGTATGAGATCAACTTTCAATGAAATCCTTTGAATTCCCAGAACACATTTGTTAAACAAAAATCAAATTGGCATTCATTTTCGTACTAGACTTTGATCTCGCCAAATTTTTCATGAAATCCTCGGGACCATGTAGAAAAAGAGGAACACCAAAAATTCATGGCCAAATTTCAATTTCATTAGATGTCCTGAGTGATACATTAAGCATTATATTTCTTCACAACATCAGAGTTTATAGGTCTAGGCAGATCCTCTCCATCCATGTCAGTTAAAATTAAGGCTCCCCCAGAAAAAGCCTTCTTCACTACATATGGTCCTCATAATTTGGCGCCCATTTACTCCGGTCCTCTCACATCGACATCTTCTTTAATACCAAATCTCCTCTTTGAACACCCTTGGCTTGACCTTCTTGTTGTAAGCTTTTGCTATTCTCGCCTTGGTATAACTGGTGATGGCAAATAGTCGCTAATCTTTTTCATCAATTAAGTTTAACTGCTCAAACCTCACCTCGCCCATTCCGATTCATCTAACTCGCCTCTTTCAAGATCCTTAGTGATGGAATCTCCAGCTCTAAAGGTGTGATCGCTTCCATTCCATATACTAAAGCATATGGGGTTGCCCTCGTAGAAGTTCGCACGATGAGTGCGATATGCGTGTAAAGCGCATGGTAGCATTTCATGCCAATCTTTGTAAGTCACAACCATCTTTTGGATAATTTTCTTAAGATTCTTATTAGTCGCTTCAACGGCTCCATTCATCTTTGGTCTATAAGGAGAGGAATTGAGATGCTTAATTTTCCACTTGGTGCACAGTTCGGCAATCAATTTTCCGTTAAAGTTCTGAGCATTATCAGTCACCATCCTTGCAGGTAGACCATAACGGTAAATCAAGTCTCTTTCAATGAACTTCTTGACAACCTTTTGTGTTACATGGGCGTAGGGAATTAGCTTCCACCCATTTAGTAAAGTAATCAATTGCCACCAAAATGAATCTATGTCCATTACTTGCCTTCGGGTTAATTGGTCCTATGACATCTAATCCCCACATGTCAAATGGCCATGGTGAGGACATGTTGAATAGAGGTTTTGGAGGTGCATTTATTTTATCACCATAAATCTGACACTTATGACATTTTCTAACATAAATCACGCAGTCTCTTTCCATAGTCAGCCAAAAATACCCAGATCTTTGCATTTGCCTTGCCATTGTATGACCATTGGCATGGGTTGCACAAATTCCTTCGTGAACTTCTTTTAAAGCTTGCCCAATTTCTTTCTCATCTAAACACCTAAGTAAAGTTCCATCGAACGACCTCTTGTATAGGATTTCACCATCCAAGTAAAAATTCACGGCCATCCTCCTTAAAGTCTCTTTATCTTCTTTAGAAGCGTCTTGAGGATACTCTTGGTGTTGGATGAATCTTTTAATATCACTATACCAAGGTTCCCCATCTGGAGATTCTTCGAGTGTGCAGCAATGGGCTTGATGATTTCGAACCTTGATGTTGATTGGGTGGATTTCTTCTTTAACAACAATTTGTACCATTGAAGCCAGAGTTGCCAAAGCATCAACAAACTGATTTTTATCCCTGCTCATGTGAGTGAATTTGACCTCTTCGAACTCACCAGCTAGTTTTACAAGGTAGTTTTGATAAGGTTTCAGCTTTTCATCTTTAGTTTGCCATTCTCTTTTCACTTGGCAAATAATCAACATGGAATCCCCGAAGACTTCAAGTTTCTTAATCTTGAGCTCTAAAGCAGCCTCTAAACCAATGATACATGCTTCATATTCAGCTGTGCTGTTAGTGCATTCGAATTGCAACCTTGTCGAGAAAGGGTATTGCTTTCCATCCGGGAAATTACTACGACTCCAACCCCATTTCCTGATACATTTATCTGCTCCATCAAAATAGAGTGTCCACCACTGCTCGCCCCATATCATCCCTAATTTCTAGTATGTTTTCATCAGGGAGATCAAAATTTAGAGGCTCATAATCTTCCACGGCATGATCCGCAAGATGGTCAGCAACTATACTGCCCTTTATGGCTTTCCTCGTCATAAAAACCATGTCATATGCTGCTACCAACACTTGCCACCTTGCTATTCTGCTGGATAAATAGGGCTTCTCACAGATGTACTTAAGTGGATCTAACTTAGAAATTAGCCACGTGGTGTAGTACAACATATATTGCCTGAGTCTTTTCGCGCTCCACACCAAAGCACAACATAGCTTCTCAATCATGGGGTACCTAGACTCACAATCGTTAAACTTCTTGCTCACGTAGTATATAGCTTGCTCCTTTCTTCCAGATTCATCATGTTGTCCCAACACACAACCCATGGATGTTTCTGTGACCGTTAAGTACAAGATCAATGGTTTCCCTGGCACTGGAGGTACTAACAAGTGGAGGGTTTTGTAAATATTTCTTTATCTTGTCGAAGGCCTCTTGACAACTAGCATCCCACACTCCGGATTTTTCTTTCTAAGTAAGCTAAAAATTGGTTCACATGTTGCCGTTAGTCGGGATATAAAACGAGCTATATAATTCAAGCGTCCGAGAAAACTCCTTACTTCCTTTTCTGCTTTTAGGCGCGGCATTTCTTGTATGGCTCTAGCTTTATCCGGATCAACTTCTATTCCTTGATCGCTCACAATAAAACCCAGCAATTTTCCTGTCTTTACTCCGAAGGAGCATTTAGCGTGGTTCAACTTTAATCGATACTTTCGCAATCTCTCAAATAGTTTCCTCAATATCCGCACATGATCTTCATCGATCTTGGATTTAGCTAATATGTCATCCACATAGACTTCGACTTCTTGGTGCATCATATCGTGGAACAAAGCCACCATCGCCACGATATGTAGCCCCAACATTCTTCAAACCAAATGGCATCACTTTATAACGTAAAGTTCCCAAGGTGTGGTAAAGGTGGTTTTCTTTGTCTTCTTCGCCATCCTAATCTGATTATAACCGTAAAACCCATCCATGAATGAATATGTGGCATTTTTAGCGGCGTTATCCACCAAGGTATCTATGTGAGGCAATGGAAAATCATCTTTCGGGCTCGCTTTGTTCAAATCTCTATAATCCACACACACCCGAATCTTCCCTTCTTTCTTGGGGACCACAACCATATTAGCTACCCATTGAGGATAGTGAACGACCTCTAGAAACCCTGCGTCCCATTGCTTTTGTATCTCTGCTTTAACTTTTAGGAGCATATCTGGCCGCATTCTTCTGTTTTTCTGTTTTACTGGCATGCTTCCTTCTATTAAAGGGATTTTATGCACGACTATATCGGTATCTAAACCAGGCATTTCTGCATAAGTCCAGGCAAAAATATCCGCATATTCATGCAAAAGAGAAATCAACTTTCTTCTTTCTTCCGTTGTAATAAGGGTACCAATTTTTAATTCCTTTTTCTCTTGCTCGGTTCCTAAATTGATGGTCTCAAGCTCTTCACAAAAAGGTTTCCAAGTTTTTTCAGACTTTTCCACCAATTTAGCAAATTCCTTTATATCTTCCTCTGCCCATTCTTCATCATCAAGTACAGTGACACTATTGAAATTTGGCCAATTATTCTTAGTGTGATAGTTTTGTGAGTGGTCGGAATTTTCAGCACTCCTGAAAGTGTAAGGTGTGTTCGTGTAAAAGTGCGTAATTGCAAATGACAGGTCATAAAAATGCATGATCTTATAAAAAGAGTGTTCATTTGACAAAGCAAAACCTTGCGGCATCGTGAGCTGGATTACCGTCAAGGTCAAAATAAGTTAAAACATGGACATGATCAAACAAAAGCAATTACTTTTTAAACACAATAGAGCAGTGCTCCATCTTCCACCTCGTGCACCTTTCCTCCAACTATTTTTTGCACAAAAGTCCTTGTGGAAGCTTGTCTTCATCGTGAATAGATATCTGTGGAAAATCTGTCTCTTCCCTGGGCATTCAAGAGTGCCAATATGCAAATCAGCTTATGCCCGACTTGATCTCCTCAATCGAACTACTGAAAAGATACTTGGAGTGGCGGGAGGACGATCTCTTCTTCTTTTAACTCCCTTCCCTCAATTTTTGCCATCCTTGCTTCTTTCTTAGCTTGGGCAACCCGCATATAATCTTCTTTTTTTGGCTTATATCCCAATCCGAACCTCTGATCTGCACATTTCAATTTCATCATATTGATTCGTTCCGGCATTCCACTTATGGGATCATATTGAAAGGGAATCCCATTCCTTAGAAAACACTTGGCAGCCATCTTTGCTGCCTCTGGGATTCTTGGTTTCTTTAACACCGTGCCCTCACGAACCCAGTCTGTATTCACTATTTTGAAAGCATGAATATTCCCATCCCTACAGTCCTTTGCTTCTATAAAAGGTACAGCCACATTCTTAATCATTGAAATTGTTTCCTCTGCTTTGACAGTAATCAACATTCCATTTATAATATATTTCAAACATTGGTGTAGTGAAGAGGCTACTGCTCCAGCTGCATGTATCCATGGCCTTCCTAGTAATATACTGTAAGATGGATGTATATCCATTACTTGCAACGTCACTAGGAATATTTGTGGCCCCACATATAATTCTACTTCCAATGTTCCCACTATTGGTCTTGGCGATCCATCAAATGCCCTTGCCATCATTGTACTCGGCTTCATGTGCGATGCATCAATAGGCATTTCTTTTAACATGTGTCTTGGTAACACATTCAATGCAGAGCCATTATCAATTAATACTTTTCCAATTAAAACATCTTTACATCGTATTGTGATGTATAATGGCTTATTGTGCCCCGTACCTTCAGGATCTACTTCATCTTCAGTAAAATACACATAATTTGAAGCCTGGATTCTCCCTACTAAATGCTCCATGGTCTCTGGGTTAATGTCCTGGGGGACATAGGCCTCATTCAATACTTTTTGCAAAGCTTTCCGATGAGACTCGGAACTCAATATCAAGGAAAATAATGATATCTTAGCAGGGGTCTTCTTGAGTTGTTCCACCACACTATATTCACTATGCTTCATCAACTTTAAGAATTCATTGGTCTCTTCTTCTGTTACGGGTTTATTTATTTCTTCAGATACGTCGACCACTTCTTTCCCTTTAATTCTTCTTAACTCCTCCGGGGTAAAACATCTACCACTTCGAGTCAAGCCTCCAATTTCAGGCAAAAAGATGAGTTGTTGTCCTGCGTCCTGAGATGAATGCCCATAATTGTGTGGCATGGCATTATAGTCTTTTTTATCATTAGCGATGGGCTTGGTCAAGACTAACTTGGGTAGTCCTCCTGGAGTGAGTTGGATCCGACATACTTCTTTCTTTGACATTTCTGTCACAGATACTTTATCATCTGTAATTGTCTCTACCCGAAGCAAACCTCTATTTATCATTTTTGTCACATTTTCATGGAAGCCTTGACACTGACTAATAGAATGACCCTTCTGGTTATGATATTTGCAACATCTCATATCATCATATTTTGCATTTGTCAGCATTTGATATATTATTTCCATTGGCACCTTTAAACTTCTCGAGGCTCGATATCCAACATATTCACTGATCCACTGCCTGAAGCATGACTAGGTAGTGGATTAGTGCTTATATTTGGGGGATCCTCGAATGTTATCCATCCAGCTTTAATTAATTGGAGGAGCTTCCTTTTAAAAGCAATACATGTATGGATGCTGTGTCCTGCGACTCCTGCATGGTATTCACAAGTGAGATCCGGTTTATACCAATTGGGATAAGGCGGTTGCAAGGGTGTCAAGGGTACAGGAGCTACATGCCCAATACTTAGTAACTTTTGGTATATCTCATTCAAAGGTAATGACAATGGGGGTAACTGTTCCTGAACTTCTTGATAGCTTTTTTTGGGGAAACTTCTGACTTGGTTTTTTGGTAAATTTCCAACTTGGTTCTCGGTTTTTTTGGTAGAGAACGGAGAGTTGAAGTTTATGTTGGCAACTTGAGATGATGAGGGGTTGTATTTTGGAAACTGGGTGTTCTTGCCCTTATAACCACCTTCAATATGATCAACGTCTTTTCTTTTTCCTCCGAAACCCTTCTTCTCCATAGGTACAGAAATTCTCCCATTCTTTATTCCTTGTTCTATACGCTCTGCCATGGCTACGACATCTGTAAATTGTTGTGCCGAACTTCCCATTACATGTTCGTAGTATGGTGCTCTCAGAGTATTGGCGAATAGAGTAACCATCTCTTTATCTAAAAGGGGAGGGTGTACTTGTGCAGCCAGGTCTCTCCATCTTTGAGCATATTCTCTTATGCTCTCTTTTTCCCCTTTTTCCAGGTTGGACAGACTAGTTCTATCAGGAGCGATATCCATATTATATTTGTATTGCTTAATAAAAGCATCAACCAAGTCTTTCCAATTATGAACTCTAGTGTTATCAAGCCTCATATACCAACTTAGAGCTGCTCCACTCAAACTATCTTGAAAGAAATGCATTAATAATTTCTCATCATGCACCACCTCCGCCATTTTATTACAATATGACTTTAAATGTGTGACAGGGCATTGTGTTCCAGTATACTTAATGAACTCAGGAACACGGAATTTCTTTGGTATCACCACATTTGGGACCAAACACATTTCTGCGGCTCTTATTGGATCATACAACTCTGCTCCTTCAATGGCCCTTATCCTAGCTTCCAATGCCGCCATTTTGTCTTGATCAACACTGTCAGATGACTGTGTTTTATGGGACTCATTTGCAGATATTCCACCAATCGGTGTTGGTAGGGGTGTTGGTGCGGTTGCTTGTCCAAAAGCAGGATTTTGTTGAGGATTCTGAACCCCTTCTCCAATTATTTCATCAGGATTATTTACTGCTTGTGTTTGAGTAGTTGTCGGAGGTCTAGTTGAAGGACCCTCGCCAGAGGCATTTCTTAGTGTCAGCTCAAGTAGACTAGCGATGCGAGCTACACTGTCTTTTAAAGCGTTCAACTCTTCTTGGAAGTGAGCATCTTGATGTGCACGTTCTTCGTCTTCCATATTTCTTTGACGGAGACGAGTGTTGTAAATCCTAGGAGGTGAATTTCTTCGGGGACCTATATTTCAACCTGAGGATGATATGCGTGTTATTTATGATGAATGAATGTATGCATGATGATTTTTATTTTTGAAAAACCAATCCATGACTTCCATGCTGGGTAAAATCCATAGATATCTTGTAGAAGCTTTGCCCATATGCTTGAGTCAATTGAATAACACACTTGTCAAAATGCAAAGAGGTGGAGCTTGTCCCTTTCATTTATCAAAATACAAAATATTTACTCAAATGCTACTCCTCTATTAGCTACAAACTTAACAAAAGAGGAGAGTTCATTCAAGTACATTTCATATCTCATGAGCAATGCCACCGATTCTAGTAGCTTTTACACATAATTCATCGACCTTTCTAGCCACTATATTGATAAGTTTATCATCCGCTTCTATCTTGTGATGGAATACAAGATTATCCTGGCGCAACATTTCATTGCAAGCAGTTAATGAGTCATTGTTTTTCTCTAATATTAGAACTAATTTTTCAAACTGTTGGGTTTGATCTTTAGCCCTTTGTAACCTTTCCTGAAGCCTTACTGTCTCGGAGTTCAACTGAGCCTCAATTTTGGTGGTGCATTCCTGCCATTCAGTGCGTTGCTCTTGCGCTATCCTTAGGTCCTCTTCCCGAGCTTCTAGTTCAGCTTGTAGAGTGGAAACATGATCTCTCAGGTCATTTGCCATGGTTAAGTATCTTTTCACGTCAGACTCGGCTATCCTTCTTGCCTCCAACTCATTTTCTGTCTGAACTCGGTACTGGGCCTTTAATTCTTTTTCTTCTTCAAGGACAAGACTAGCCACCCTTCCTTTCTCCTTCTCAGTTTCCCATTTCATCTTGTAATGGTCCCTTTCTTTCATTATGGAGGCTACCAATTCTTGGTTCGCATGCTCCCTATTTCCAGATGTTGTCTTCAAATTGACCAATTCCTTTTCCATCATTTCATATTTACTTATCCGGTCATTATATTGAGAACTTATTTCTTCTAGCTGCTTTTTCTCTTGGATCAGCTTGGTGAGCTGCTCTTCTTTCCTTTGCAACTGACAATCCACAGAAACCCTCATTTGTTCTTCTTCTAGTAGTTGTTTCTCGAGGAATTTCTGACTACTTTTGCTGCGGCTGAGCTCAATCCTTAACTTATCTAATTCTTCTTGCAGGTCCCTTTCGTCAACCCTTTTTCTTTTAGTTTCAGCAAAGACGGGTGCTTTATCTCGTACCAGGCTTTGCCTTACGATGTTCTTCCATGCCAGGTAAACAGGGCTAGCATAAGGCTTATTTGGATGAGACTCTCTGTTAACTAACATAAGTTGCTCCCAATCCTTTTTGATTACTTCAACCTCAGCCAATGAGTTGACTTCTCTAAAAAGAACCCACGTATTTAGTCAATCCTTTAGTTCTCGGCACATACTGCGTCCCCCCAAACTGCCTGGTTACTAGAGAGGGACAATAGCTAACATAACCGGTTAAACCAATTAACGGGACCCACACTTTACTACCGCAACTCATTAGATAAGTTGAACTTCCTACCCAAGGTGATTTCCATCTGAACTTACTTTCAGGAAGTGCCTGGTATTTCTCCACCTAAGCTTTTTCATCCAGGTCCTTCCATTCTTCACTTAGAATCCAACCAAGAGGCCTCATGTTAAACCACCAGAAATTATTGAAAACTTCTCTGGGGGTTTCCAGATGACTAACAATCCACATAAATAATAAAGGGATACAACACCGAGATCGCCTCTTTTCCATGCATCCTGCAATGGTTCAAAGACAAGATAGTCTCGGCCAATATAGTCGAAGAGGGATTATTCTTTCCTCGCTCATATTCAACAAAAGCACTGGCTGCTTCTATGCTAATTATCCCAACAGCTTCTGAAGGAAATAAAATTAGACCAAAAATAGCAAAAGCCACCAATCGGTACCCTTCTTCTCCAAGTCTACCTTTATCTTTACTTGCTTTCAACTTGTTCTCAATCGCCTTCCATTTGAAATCTCCAGAAGAAGTCATATATTGGCCCACTTGATCCAAGCATAGAAGCTTAGCGACCTCTTGAACTGTATTCTTGATTCTCTGTCTGAAATAAACTTTGTGGGGGTTGTGGGGAAAATTCAAGATTTGAGCATATTCCTCTATGGTAGGAGTCATGTCAATATCCCCAAAGGTAAAGCATCGGTAGTTAGGATCCCAAAAGTGCATAAGGGCTTTGACTGCTGATATCTGAACCGAAATCCTCATTAGGTGACCGATTCTTCCATATTTTACTTCAAACAATGTCTCATCTACATACCCTATAATGGGCATCAACCTTTTTACATTTTCTATGGAGAAGTGGATTTTGGTCATGTGTGGCAATCCATTGATTTTAACTCTTGGGCAATCTCCCTCAGTTATGTGTGTCATCTCGGACCTTTCCCCGTATTCCAAAAAACTCATGGAAGTCATGGTCTTAGTTTAATAATTTCTGCAAATAATGATCAAATTATTAAAGATACTACATCCTAGGTTCTAGGCTATTACATGCAGGGTAAGTTGTTCTATCTGGTCACAAAAGGGTCTATGAACTGCCCAGTGACCACCTCACGTGAAGGTAGTATGGGGGTTTACGAGAAATGGTTGGGGCACAGTGTGACCGCCATTATCAAGTAAACACTCAGTTCATAGTTGGATGTTTCACGAATCTGAACCCCGACTGAAAGTCATAGGGCAGATCGCTAATCCCCACCTATCTTAAAATTGGGTTTATACAGGAAATTAAAATGCATGTTGACATTAATTTAAATTAAACGTTATGCATGAATTGAAAAATAAAATGCATGCTAAAGCAGTAAAAATGCAAGTTAAAGCAATTAAAAAGAGTGCAAAAAGCAACTGAGAAATAAACAATCAAACAATCAAAGCTCAGTCCCTATCATCCCCAGTGGAGTCGCCATCTGTCGCGACGGCGATTTTTGACGCGCTTCGTGCCCCGCCATTCCCCTTTTTGTTTCGAAGAATAACGGCACGCGAATGAAAATATGGGGGTGTTTATGGCCGTAAAAATTACGACTATAAATATTAGGAGTCGCCACCTAGTATTAGGGTTACTAGGAACCTATTGGTCTGCGAGAGTCTCGGGTAAGGGGACTTGTTGTGCAAGGGGAAGACGCATCACCCCCAGTGCACCCTACCTAAGGTAAGTTGCATTGTTGTTTGATTGTTTATTTTCTAAATTAAAATTTTGCACCGCATTTTTCAAAGAAACAATTTTTTTATTTTTTTTTGTCGGTGTACTTTACAATGTAATTTTACACCGCAGTAAAAATGGGGTACTTTACAATGTAAATTTACACCGCCAAAACAAAATAATTATTAAATCATTTTTGACATTTTGGCCGTCTTCCAATGGATAATTGTAAACCGGTTACAATATCCAAATTTTATTTTGAAATATGAAAGGAGAAACAAAAAATATACAACATATATTTTTTTATAAAAAAATACAATGAGAAAAGCTTTGGAATCCGGCCTTATGCAAGAAAACAAAATATATTTTTTGAATTTTTTTAAAGAAAAAATAATATATTTTTTATTTTTTATTTTTTATTTTTTATTTTTTTATTTTTTATTTTTTATTTTTTTATTTTTTTTATCTTTTTATTTTTTTATTTCGGTCAAGTTGTCGACTGGTGATGACGACACCGCTCGATTGAGTCGGGCTTCGACCTGCCTGGTCGGAAGCCCAATGGCTATTGGGCTGGGTCGGGTTAACCCGACCCGACAAAAAAAAAAAACGAAAATGAAATCGAAGAAGAAGAACAGTGCATGTGCACTGTTCATACAGAATTTAAAACATCAACGAGAGGGTTACCTGAGGATACCGTCGTGTAGAGGGGATCGAGGTGATCCTTCCTGTCGTCGTGGTTTTGGAAATGGATGTCCGTGGCGGCCGGGAGGAGGGCTGGAGTCGCCGGCCTGTTGCTGCTTCGTCGGGGCCGCTCTGCTTTCTTCACCGGAGATGTCTGCCTGGGTAGCTGGCGTGATAGGGGAGAATATGGTGGTGCTCAAGAGAGGCCTGGACGGTCGACGGTGAGATGGAGGTGGTTGACAGTGATCGTGAGGCTGCCGAGCATGAGGAAGAGAGAGAACGGTGTTGGGTCTGTTTTTTTAGAGAGAGAGGGCTGCCGAAATTTCTTCTGCTGGCGTGGGAAGAGGATGAAGGCTTGATGTGTTGACAGTGAGATGGGGGAAAGGTGATCGACGATGGTTTTTTAGGCCGAGAGCGAGGGAGACGGTGATGTTTTTCAAACCGTGACCAAGAGGGGGACGATGATGTTTTTTAGCCGAGCGGGACGATGGTGTTTTTCTAGCTGAGAACGAGAAAGGGTTGACGATGATTTTTTTCTAACCGAGCGGGACGATGATGTTTTTCTAGCTGAGAACGAGAAAGGGTCGACGATGTGTTTTTTTTTTCCTCTTCTCCTCTTCCTCTCCCTTCTTTCCCGTGTCCCTCCCTTCGTTGCATGGCTATTTATAGCCATGTCACAGTGCTTGTAACACTGTGGCCACCATAGCATAAACAGTTGATAGTGCTTGCTTTTGACTAATTGTTGAATTATTGTAGGTAAAAATATGATTTGGTCCTTCCATTTGCGTGCTTTTTTTATTTTGGTCCCTGCCTTTTGTTTTGTACAATTTGACCCTCAATTGAGCATTAAATTCTCAATTGTCTTCAATTTGGCCCCTAATTTGCACAATTAGCTTGGAAAAATTCAATTGGGTCTTCCAAAATTCCAATCTTCTAAATTAAACCCAAATTAAATTCAAGAATTTGATTTTTTTTCAATTAAGCCCGAAATAAAATTAATTTGATCAATTTAAAGCATAATTAAGTCCTTGCACTTAATTAAATTCTTTAATTGGACCCTAAATTAATTCTCAAACATAATAATATTTTGAATTAGCCCATGATTAAATCAACTTGGCTTATAAAAATATAATTATGATTTTTGACTTAATGTTTAGCTTGAATTTGTATTTTTCTCATTTTTGGGCACAACAGGGATATGATTAAGCTCAACAAATATTCAAAATTTTCACCACAATTTTTCTAACAACCCCGATCTCTTTTATTTTATTTTATTGTTATTTTTATTTTATTTTGGGGAGTCACCCAAAAATTGGGTGATGACACTCGGCATGTCAAATTTGTTGAATCTCAATTTCAATACACCACACCGTTAAGTAAATCCACGTGTCAACAATCCGCCACTCTCAACTCATGGCTTCCACCTGTGATACACATAAATCTTGTCCCTCCGTCGGTCACTCAACGCCTTTCTGATGTGTCCCATCTGTA
The DNA here is from genome assembly GCA_032356905.1 of Salix exigua. Lineage (NCBI taxonomy): Eukaryota > Viridiplantae > Streptophyta > Magnoliopsida > Malpighiales > Salicaceae > Salix > Salix exigua. The sequence continues at coordinate 13,246,768 of CM063602.1, read as the reverse complement.
GCAGCCCCTGTTTGCCCCTTCACCAACAATCATCGCCTCAGATTCACTCCCAGTCACGTCTCCTTTCACTTCACCAACAATCATCCCCTCTATGCAAGCTGCACAAACTTCATCCCAACCAAGTACTCTATTTCCCATGGTTGCACCACCCCTACCGTAAACAATTCCACCAACTAGCACAGTTACCACTTCAACTCATCCCATGACCACAAGAGCCAAGAAACCATATTCATAAACCTATTCAAAAACTAAACCTCCTTACATAGCTCACTACAAATCCAATCACTGAACCCACGACAGTTTCCCAAGCCCTCAGCTAACCTCACTGGTGAAAAGCCTTGTCCACTGAATATGATGCATTAGTTCACAATGGCACATGGGATCTTGTCCCCTCAGCTGCCACACAAAATGTCATCAGTTGCAAATGGATTTTTAGAATTAAATATAACTCCGATGGCTCTGTTAACAGGTTTAAAGTCAGACTGGTCGCAAAGGGTTTTCATCAACGCCTCGGAGTGGATTTCCTTGACACATTCAGTCCAGTGGTAAAATCAACCACCATCAGAGTTGTACTAAGCATTGCCATCTCACGTAATTGGACATTAAGACAACTAAATGTCAATAATGCCTTCCTTCAAGGACATCTAGCTGACACTGTATTCATGCAACAACCACTGGGATTCATTGATCAAGATTGTCATAACCCAATTTTTGGGTTACTCCCCAAAATCTACCAAAAATACCAAAAATAAAATAAAAGGGGTCGGCATGGGTAAAAAATCAATGTGCAAATTTTGGTTCTTTTCAAGAGTCTAATTGTATATCTTTTGTTCCAAAAAATGAGAGAAAATACAAATTCGAGGTAAAAATTAAGTCAAAAATCATAATTATATTTTTTATAGGCCAATTTGATTTAATCATGGGCTAATTCAAAATATTATTATATTTGAGAATTAATTTAGGGTCCAATTGAAGAATTTAATTAAGTGCAAGGACTTAATTATGTCTTAAATTGATCAAATTAATTTTATTCAGGACTTAATTGATGAAAATGAGATTCTTGAATTTTATTCGGGTTTAATTGACAATTTTAGAATTTTTGGAGACCCGATTGAATTTTTTCCAAGCTAATTGTGCAAATTAAGGGTCAAATTGAAGTTTAATTGTCAATTGAGGGTCAAAATGCACAAATCAAAAGAGAAGGACTAAAATGAAAAAGCCCGCAAAAGATAAGGGTAAGTTGAAATTTGGCCAGGGGTATAATTGCACAAAATTACAAATTTAACTTCAATTAAGGATGCAAATAATACAATTACAAATTGAAGGACCAAAGTGTAATTGTCCATTAACTATTTTCAACAACGCCGCCCGACCAGCCACCAACAAGCTGCAACAGCTTGACTTATTTTTTTTCCTGCCATTATTTATTCACCGAAAGCAAGTCTCTGTATCCTATAAATAGAAGAAGCAAACCGAGCACAAGGGCCAGAGAAAAAAAGAGGGAAAAACGAAAAAAAAGATTGAAAATTGTGAAGAGTTTCGATTCATGAGGGTCTAAAAAAAGAACAAAAACTCAAGATCCCTCTCTCTCGCCATTTTTCACGCCGGTGTCTCCCTCGCCCTCCATCTTCGCTGCCAACTACCAGGCATCCCTCCTCTCTGCCTTCACCCTTTCCCTCACTCGAAAACCCCCATCTTTTCTCTTCATCCTCCCTCTCGGTCGACAGCACCTGCTTCCTCTCCTCTCTCTCTCCAAAACAGCCTCGTTTCCTCCCTCTCTCCCCACCGTGCAAGGCCATACATCCACCCGTATCCTCCCTTAGCCTCGCCGGAGTCTTCCTCTCGAACCCAGCAAGCCAGGCGTCGTCTCCGGTTTAAGAAACAGAGACAGCCCCTCCATAACCAAACCAACCGGCGACTTCCGACGTCCATTCCGGCCGCCACAAACCTCCGTTTCCGAAACGACGACGACAGGAAAGACCACCACGAGCTCCTCTACAAGTCTGTGTAATCAGGTAACCATATAGTTGATGTTGAACATTTCGCATGAACAGTGCACATGCACTGTTCTTCTTCTTCGTTTTCGGTTTTAAGTTTTTTTTTTTTTTTTTTTTTTTTTCCGGGCCGGGTTGATCCGACCCGACCCAAAGATATGCGGGCTTCCAGCCCACGATGGCTGGAAGCCCAGCCCTCTACAAACTGGGCTGCCAGCCCACTATGGCTGACAGCCCAGTCCACCTACACGTGGGCTTCCAGCCCACCATGGCTGGAAGCCCAGCCCGCTTAGGCTGGGCTGACAGCCCATAGTGGCTGCAGCCCAGCCCAATAAAAATAATAAAATAAAAAATAATAAAATAATAAAATAAATAATAAAAATAATAAAAAATAAAAAAAATATATAAAAAATAAAAAATAAAAAATAAAAAAAAATATTTTTTTTAATACTTTTGAAAGACATGTATATTTTTTTTATTATTATTATTACAAAAAAAATCAAAATACAAATGTTTTCGTGCATACGGCCGAATCCCAAAACTTTTCTCATTGTATTTTTCGTAAAAAATATGTTGCATATTTTTCCATATTTTTAAAACGAAATTTCGGATATCGTAACCGGTTTGCGATTATCCATTGGTATTCGGCCAAAATGTCAAAAATAATTCAACAACCTTTCGGTTTTAGCTTTCGTGGTGTAAATTTACATAGTAAAATACACCCGCAAATAAAATATTTTTACAGTGTAAAATTACATTGTATAATACATCCGTAGATTAAAATAATTTTAACTACGGTGTAAAATTGCATTGTAAAATATATTCGTAGATAAAATAAAATTTATAATCATGTGTAAAATTGCATTGTAAAATATATTCAGTAGATAAAATAAAATTTATAATCGTGGTGTAAAATTACATTGTAAAGTACACCACAAACAAAAAAATGTTTTCTTTGAAAATACAAGGTAAAAAATCTAACCTAGAAAAACAATCAAACAACAATGCAACTTACCTTAGGTAAGGTGCACTCGGGGTGACGCTGTCTTCCCTTGCGCAATAAGTCTCCTTACCCTAGACTCTCGCACCAATAGGTTTCTAGTAACCTTAATACTAGGTGGCGACTCCCAATATTTATAGTTGTAAATTTTATGACTAATAAACCCCACATTTTCACCGCGCGCCGTTGTCCCCTGAATCAAAGGGGTGAAGGCGGCGCTGAGCTGCCCAAAAATCGCTGTCGCGACAGATGGCGACTCCACCGGGAGTTAGAGACCGAGCTTTGATTGTTTGATTGTTTACTTCTCAATTTGATTTTTACGCTCCTTCTAATTGCTTTAACATGCATTTTAACTGCTTTAGCATGCATTTTATTTTCAATTCATGCATAACATTCAATTTAAATTTCCAGTGTAAACCCAATTTTAAGTTAGGTGGGGAGTAGCGGTCCGCCTCTATGACTTTTGGTCGGGTTCGATTCGTGAAACATCCAACTATGAACTCGAGTGTTTACTTGTTAATGGCGGTCACATCGTGCTCCCAACCATTTCTTGTAAACCCCATACTACCTTCACGTGAGGTAGTCACCGGGCGCTCATAGACCCTTTGAGACCCGTTAGAAGACCTACCCTTCATGTGAGAACTTAAGTACAAACTCTAATCATTCATGTCATTTTTCCATCAGAAATTACCAAACCAAGACCATGGTTTCCTTGACCTTTTCGGAATATGGGGAAAGATCTGAAATGATGCAATTGACTGAGGGAGATTGTCCAAAGAATAGTGAGTTGCCGCATGTGACCAAGATTCATTGCTCTATAGAGAATATAAAGGGGCTTTTGCCCCTCCCGGATTTGTAGATGAAGCGTTGTTTGAGGAAAAATATGGAAGAATTATTCATCTTTTGAAAATTCCGATCCAAACATCACCATCAAAGCTCGACACATTTTTGGGATCCTAATTACCGATGCTTCACTTTCGGAACATTGACATGACTCCTACCATAGAAGAATATGCTCAAATCTTGAGTTTCCTTATAGTCCTCACAAAGTTTACTTCAGCAGTAAAATTGAGAATACAGATTCAAGAGGTCATCAAGCTTCTACGCTTGGATCCAATGGGCCAAGATATGACTTCTTCCTGAGATTTCAAATGGAAAGTGATCAAGAACAAGTCGAAAGTCGATACGTATAAAAGGAAACTTCGAGAAGAGGAAAACCTGTTAATAGCCTTTGCTATTTTTGGTTTGATTTTATTTCCTTCAGAGGTCGTGGGGATAATTAGTATAGAAGCAACCAGTGCTTTTGTTGAATACTGAACAAGAGAGAAACAACCTCGCTTCAAGCAATACTAGCCGAGACTTTCCTGTCTCTAAATCACCGCAGACACACTGTAAAGGAGCAATGCGGTGTTGTATCCCTTTGTTGTTCATATGGATCATCAATCATCTAGAAACCCCAAAAGAAGTTTTTAATAATTTTTGGTGGTTTAATATGAGGCCTCTTAGTTTGGTTTTAAACGAAGAATGGAAAGGCCTGGATGAGAAGGCCTGGTGGAAAATACCAAGCGATTCCCGAAAGCAAATTCAGATGGAAAGCCCCTGGATAAGAAAGTCACTTACTCGATGAGTCATGGCAATAAAGCATGGGTCCCATTGATTGGTCTAACCTGATATATTAGCTATTGTCCCTCCCTAGTGACCAGTGCAGCTTGGAGAAATGCAATATACGCCAAGAACTAAAGGTTTGGTCGAGTATACAGAGTTCCTTCAAAGAAGTTAATTCAATGGCCGAACTTGAGATAATTAAAAGACTGGGACACCCTGCTTCAGCTTAACATAGATCCTCATTCTCGTAAAATTTCATCAAGCACCAATTACGTGGCTTGGAGGAATCATAAGACACCTCAGGATGTTGCAAGGCAAAGCTTGGTACAAGTAAAGGAAATCATCCTCCCGGAATTAAAAAAGGAAGATTGACGAAGGAGAATTACAAGAGGATTTGGATAGGCTAAGGATTGAGCTTAGTAATAGCAAGAGCAATCGAAGTTCCTCGAGGAACAGTTATTAGAAGAAGAACAAATGAGGCTCTCTTTGGACCGCCAACTACAAATGTAAAGCAGAGCAGATTAGTCAATTGATCCAAGAAAAAATCGGTTAGAAAAATTAGGTCTTCAACGATGATGATCAACATGAAAAGATGAAAAAGAATTGGTCATTTTGAAACGGACATGTGAAGACAAGGAACTTGCAGATAAAGAATTGTTAGCCTCAGTGATGAAAGAAAGAGATCATTATAAGGGTAAATGGGAAACCGAGAAAGAAAAGGAAGAGTGGTCTGGCCTTATCATTGAAGAAGAAAAGAAGTTGAAGGCCCAAGATAAAGCTCATGCGGAAAATGAGTTCAAGCAAGAAGGGCAACTGAGTCCGATATGAAAAGATATTTGACCTTGGCCAATAGCTTAAGAGACCGTGATCTCTACCTTGCAAGCTGAACTAGAAACTCAAGAAGAAGAGTTAAAAGTGGTACAAGAGCAGCAGCAATGAATGGCAAGAACACATCACCGAATTTAGAACCCAGCTTGAACTCTGAAACAACAAGGTTTGATGCAGAGCTACGAAGGGCTAAAGAGCACAACCGACAGCTCAAGAAGATGGTGCTGATGCTAGAGCAAAATAATGACTCCTTGACTGCCAGCAATGAAGCATTACTTCAAGACAATAAGGTTTTCCAGCATAAAAAGGGCAAACAAATAAGCTAATCAACATGGCAGCTAGAAAAGCTTATGAGTTACGTGTAAAGGCTACCAGGATCGGTGGAAGTACTTGTAGGTTTGAAGTATACCTAGATGAACTTTCAAGTTTTGTTGGGCTCATAGCTAATAGGGGAGTATCATTTGATTAAATGATTTTGTATGATTAAATATGAATGAATGAAGTGGACAAGATCCACCACTTATTTCTCACAAAATGTGTGTGACTCAACTAATTCGAACAAAACTCTTCTCAGGCATCAGACCACACATCTTACCCGGCAAGGAAGTTATGGATTGGTTTTTCAAGATAAATTAAAACAAATCACCATGCATACATTCATTTCTCATAATTAACATGCATAGTATCATCAGGTCAAATATAGGTCCCCGGAAAATCTCGCCTCCCAGAGTTTACAATACCCGGCTTCGACAAAGAAACATGGAGAATGAAGAGCGTGCACACCAAGATGCCCATTTTCAAGGAGAGCTTAATGCCCTAAAGGAAAGTGTAGCCCGTCTCACGGGCCTACTTGAGCAAGCATTAAGAAATGCTTCAGGAGAAGGTCCCTCAAATAGGCCCCCGCAAGCAACAAGCAACCCTGATGAAGTAATTCAAGATCCTCCACGACCTCCGGCTTTTGTGCAATCAGCACCTCCAGCACCTGTTCCTATACCATCTGTCGAAGTATTTGCCAATGAATCTCATAAGACACAATTATCCGATAATACAGATCAAGACAAGATGGCGACACTAGAGGCTAGGATCAGAGCCATCGAAGGAGCAGACTTATATGACCCAGTGAGAGCAAGAGAAATGTGTCTAGTCCCAAATGTTGTGGTCCCAAAGAAATTTCAGTGTCCTGCACTTCATTAAGTATACAGAACACAATGTCCTCGTTACTCATTTGAAGTCATACTCGCAATAAGATGGTCGAAGTAGTGCATGATGAGAAACTACTTATGCACTTTTTCCAAGATAGTCCGAATGGCCCCGCCTCGAGTTGGTATATGAGGCTCGACAACACAAAGATTCGCGACTTGGAAAGAATTAGTGGATGCTTTTGTTAAACAATACAAATACAACATGGATATCGCCTCGATAGGACTAGCTTGTCGAGTTTAGAAAAGGCTGAAAGGGAGAGCATGCGAGAATATGCCCGGAGATGGAGAGATTTAGCCGCTCAAGTGCACCCTCCTCTTCTAGATAGAGAAATGGTTACTCTATTCGCCAACACACTCAAGGCACCCTTTTATGAGCATGTGATGGGCGCTCACTCAACAATTCACCGATGTCAGTAGCTGTAGCGTAACGAATAGAGCAAGGAATTAAGAATGGAAGAATCTCTGTGTCTACGTAAAAGAGGTTTCATTGGAAAAAAAAGAGAAATAGATCACATCGAGACTGGTTATAGAAGAAGGGATACCCAGTTACAAAAACATAGCACTTCATCATCTCAAATTGCCAATATCAACTTCAAACCTCCATATCTTACCAAGAGACCTGGGAATGAGGTCGATAATGCTTCGAAAAACCAAACCGACGGTTTTCCGAAAAGAGATCGTCCTAGAGCTCAAGAACAATTACCCCCGCTACCTCTGCCTTTGGATGAAATATATCAGAAGTTGTTAAGTATTGGGCTAATAGCCACAGTACCCTTGATACCTCTGCAACCACCTTACCCTAGTTGGTATAGGCCGGATCTCACATGTGAGTATCACGCAGGAATTGCAGGGCACGGTATCCATACATGTAATGCATTCAAAAGGAAGCTCCTGCAGTTGCTAAAACTCGGATGGATGACATTTGAAGATCCCCAAATATAAGCACCAACCCGTTACCTAGCCATGCTTCGGTAGCGGATCGATGAACATGTTGGATGTTGAACATCCAAAGAAATTAAAGGTGCCAATAGAAAGGATTTATCGATGTTGATCAAGCAAGACACAGTGGCATAAAGTGTTGCCAGCATTTTGATCAAAAGAATCACTTTGTTAGCAAGTGCCTGTGCTTCTATAAAAATGTAATGCAACCGATGAATACAGAGTTTACTTCGGATTGAAACGATGACAAAAGATGAGATAGCCGTGATGTAAATGTCAAATCAAGAAGTTTGCAGAGTCCAAATCACTCCGAGAGGGCTTCCTAAACTAATATTGACCAAGCCTCGCATTACACCTAAAGAAGATTATAATGCCATCCCTTACAACTATGGGAATCCATATCAAGGTGTAAAACAACCATTTGTCATTTCATCGAGATTGGAGGTTTGACTCTGAGTGGCAGATGCTTTACTCTGCAGGAGTTGAGGAAAATGAAAGGGAAAGAAGTGATTGATGTGTCCGAAGAGATCAATAAACCAGATGATCGAAGAGGAAACCAATGAATTCTTAAAGTTAATGAAGCATAGCGAGTATGATATTGTAGAACAACTCAAAAGAACTCCTCGCTAAAATATCATTACTTTCACTTGTTTTAAATTCGAATCTCATCTGAAGGCTTTGCAAAAAGTGTTGAACGAGGCCTACGTACTCTCAAGACATTAATCCAGATGCCATGGGACATCTAGTGGGGCGGATACAGGCTTCAAATTATGTGCATTTCTCTGACGACGAAATAGACCCTGAGGGCACAGGGCATAACAAGCCGTTATACATCACGGTGCGATGTAAAGATATCTTGATCGGAAAAGTGTTAGTCGACAATGGCTCTGCTCTGTACGTGTTACCAAAGCATATGCTGAAAGAAATGCCCATTGATGAGTCACATATGAAACCAAGCACCATGACGGCAAGAGCATATGACGGGTCACCAAGACAGGTAGTAGGAACTATTGAAGTAGAACTATACATAGGACCCCAATTGTTTTTGGTAACGCTGCAAGTAATGGATATCCATCCATCCTATAGTATGCTACTTGGAAGACCATGGATCCATGCAACAGGAGCAAGCACTCTCCTCGCTACACCAATGTTTAAAATATATTGCAAATGGGATGTCGGTCACCGTGAAAGTCGAAGAAACCATATCAATGGTTAAGAATGCTAGCTGTGCCTTTCATTGAGACAAAAACTTGCGAAGATGGGAATATCCATGCATTCGAGGTAGTAAATGCTGAATGGATTCTTGAAGGTGCTCCATTGAGAAAGCCAAAATCCCGCATAAAGAAAGATGGTTGCTAAATGTTTCTTGCGAAACAAGATCCCTTTCCGCTTGATCCTCGTTAGTGGAATGCCGGAGCGAATCAACTTGATAAAGCTAAAGTGCGCTGATCAAAGGTTCGGGTTGGGATATAAGCCACGAAAAGAAGACTTCAAACGGGTTGCTCATTTTAAAAGGGAATCCAGGATGGCAAAGATCGAAGGGAGGGAATCGAAAGATGAAGACCTCGTCATCCCACCACTCCACGAGTCATTCTGCAGCTCGACAAAGATGATTAAGGATGGAATGAGAGATCTACATGTCGGCACCCTCGAGTACCATGAAGAAGAAACAGATCTCCCGCAGCTCTCCATCCATAACATTGACGCTCCCTCCGCAAAAACCTTTGTGCGAAAATTGGCTGAAGGAGAAGTGTTTCAGAATTGGAAGATGGAGCCCATTCATGTCATCTTTAAAAGTAATTGCTCTTTGTTAGGTCATGAACGTGTGTTTTTATTTGTCACGGTAATCTAGCTCACGATGCCGCGATATTTTGCTTTGTCAAATGAGCATCTTTTCTTTAATGAGATCATGCATTTCTATCCATTGACATGTCATTCGCAAATAAGCACTCTTACACAAGCACACCGTACACTTTCAGGGATTTTGAAATTGCCAACCGATCACAAAATCATTGCACTAAGAATAATTGGCCAAATTTCAATAATGTCACCACGCTCGATGACGAAGAATGGGCAGAGGAAGACATAAAAGAATTTACTAAATTGATGGAAAATTCTGAAAAATCCTGGAAGCCTGTCAGTGAGGAGCTTGAGACCATTAATCTAGGAACTGAGCAAGAAGAAAAGGAGCTAAAAGTTGGCACCCTCATAACAAATGAAGAAAGAGAAAATTTGATTTCCCTTTTGCGTGAATATAGTGATGTTTTCGCTTGGACTTATGCAGAAATGCCTGGTTTAGATACTGATATAGTTGTACACAAAATCCCTTTAATAGAAGGGAGTGTACCAATCAAGCAAAAGACCAGAAGGATGCGCCGGATATGCTCCTAAAGGTAAAAGCGGAAATACAAAAGCAATGGGATGCGGGTTTCTAGATGTAGTCCACTACCCCAGTGGGTAGCCAATATGGTTGTAGTCCCAAAAAGGACGGAAAATTGCGTGTGCGTGGATTACGGAGATTTAAACAAAGCAAGCCCAAAAGATGATTTTCCGTTACCTCACATAGATATCCCGGTAGATAACGCCGCTAAAAATGCCACATATTCATTCATGGACGGTTTTTCGGATACAACCAAATCAAGATGGCAAAGGAAGATAAAGAAAAACCACCTTTGTAACACCTTGGGGAACCTTTTGTTATAAAGTAATGCCATTCGGCTTAAAGAATGTCAGCCACCTATCAACGAGCGATGGTCGCTTTATTCCACGATATGATGCATCGGGAAGTTGAAGTCTATGTTGATCATAAACTGGCAAAATCCAAGATAGGCGAAAACCATGAGCAAAAATTAAGAAAGCTATTTGAGAGATTGCGGAAATACCAGTTGAAATTGAATCCGGCTAAATGCTCCTTTGGAGTCAAGACAGGAAGTTACTAGGTTTCATTGTAAGCAACTGAGGAATAGAAGTTGACCCGGATAAAGCCAAAGCCATACAAGAAATGCCAAGCACCTAAGACCGAGAAAGAAGTACGGAGTTTTCTGGCGCTTGAACTACATAGCTCGCTTCATATCCCAACTAACAAGAACTCGTGAACCGATCTTTCGCTTACTGAGAAAGAAAAATCCTCGGGAATTGGGATAATGATTGTCAAGAAGCTTTTGATAAAATAAAGAGGTACTTACAAAGTCCACCACTGTTAGTACCCCCAGTGCCGGGGAGACCACTGATTTTATACCTAACAGTCACAGAGACAGCCATGGGTTGTGTGTTGGGACAACATGATGAATCTGGAAGAAAGGAACAAGCCATATATTACCTGAGTAAGAAGTTTAACAATTGCGAATCCAGATACACCAAGATTGAGAAATTATGTTGTGCCTTGGTATGGAGCGCAAAAAGACTCAGACAGTACATGTTATACTACACAACGTGGTTAATCTCCACACTAGATCCGCTTAAATACATATGTGAAAAACCATATCTATCTAGTAGGATAGCAAGGTGGCAGGTGCTATTGGCGTATCACTGACATTGTTTTTACGACGAGGAAAGCCATAAAGGGTAGTATAGTTGCCGACCATCTTGCAGATCATGCCATAGAAGATTATGAGCCTCTGGATTTTGATTTTCCCGATGAAGATATATTAATGATTAGGGATGATATGGAGGCAAGTGAGTGGTGGACGCTCTATTTCGACGGAGCAGTAAATGTATCAGGAAATGGGGTTGGAGCTGTAATAATCTCCCAGATGGAAAACAATACCCTTTCTCAAGAAGGTTGCAATTTGAATGTACTAACAATACAAATTGAATATGAAGCATGTATTATTGGTTTAGAAGTCGCCTTAGAGCTCAAAGTTAAGAAACTTGAAGTCTTCGAGATTCCATGTTGATTATTTGCCAAGTGAAGGGAGAGTGGCAAACCAAAGATGAAAAGTTAAAACCATACCAAAGCTACCTTGTAAAGTTAGCCAGTGAGTTTGAGGAGGTCAAATTCACTCATATGAGTAGGGACAAAAATCAGCTTTGTCGATGCTTTGGCAACTTTGGCTTCAATGGTACAACTTGTTGCTAGAGAGAAGATCCACCCTATTGACATCAAGGTTCGAAACTATCAAGCCCATTGTTGCACACTTGAAGAGTCACTAGAGGAAAACCTTGGTATAGTGATATCAAAAGATTCATTCAACGACCAAGAATACCCCCAAGAGGCTTCTAAAGCAGATAAAGAAACCTTAAGGATGGCCGCGAATTTTTACCTGGATGGCGAAATCCTATACAAGAGGTCATTTGATGGGACTTTACTCAGATGTCTAGACGAAGAAGAAATTGGGCAAGCTCTGAAAGAAGTTCATGAAGGAATTTGTGCCACCCATGCCAATGGTCATACAATGGCAAGACAAATGCAGAGATCTCGGATATTTTTGGTCGACCATGGAAAGAGACTGCGTGACATATGTTAGAAAATGTCATAAGTGTCGATTTATGGTGATAAAATAAATGCACCTCCAAAACCCCTATTTAACATGACCTCGCCGTGGCCGTTTGACATGTGGGGATTAGATGTCATAGGACCAATTAACCCGAAGGCAAGCAATGGGCATAGATTCATTTTGGTGGCAATTGATTACTTTACTAAATGGGTAGAAGCTAATTCCTACGCCCATGTGACTCAAAAAGTTGTCAAGAAGTTCATCGAAAGGGACTTAATCTATCGCTATGGTTTACCTGCGAGAATGGTGACAGATAATGCTCAGAATTTTAATGGAAAACTGATTGTCGAACTTTGTACCAAGTGGAAAATTAAGCATCTCAATTCCTCTCCTTATAGACCAAAGATGAATGGAGCTGTTGAAGCAGCCAATAAGAATCTTAAAAAAATCATTCAAAAGATGGTCGTTACTTATAAAGATTGGCATGAAATGCTCCCATGTGCTTTACACGCATATCGCACTCATCGTTCGAACTTCCATAGGGGCAACCCCCTATGCCTTAGTATATGGGATGGAGGCAGTCACACCTTTAGAAATGGAAATTCCATCACTAAGAATCTTGAAAGAAGCAGAGTTAGATGAATCAGAATGGGCAAGGGTAAGGTTTGAGCAGTTAAACTTGGTTGATGAGAAGAGACTGGCAGCTATTTGCCATCACCAGTTATACCAAGGCAGGATAGCGAAAGCTTACAACAAGAAAGTCAAATCAAGGGTGTTCAGAGAAGGAGATTTGGTATTGAAAAAGATATCAATAGCAGAAGACCAGAGCAAATGGGCACCAAACTATGAGGGACCATATGTAGTGAAGAAGGCTTTTTCAGGAGGAGCTCTAATTCTGACTAGCATGGATGGAGAAGATCTGCCCAGGCCAGTGAACTCTGATGTAGTGAAGAAATATTATGCCTAATGTACTCCTCCCAACATCTAATGGAATTGAAATTTGGCTACAAATTCTTAGTGCACTTCCTTTTTCTTTCCTATTCCTGCGTGATCTCACACTTTTATAAAATTTTTGGCAAGTCAAAGTCTAGTATGAAAATGAATGCCAATTTGACTTTTATTTAATAAATGTGTTCTGGGAATTCAAAGGATTTCATTGAAAGGTGATCTCATACCACCAAAATCCACAGAATAAAGCCAATCTCTTAGCCAAGCAAATAATAAAAAAAAGTGCAAAAAAAAAAAAACCTGTTTCGCATGGAAAAGCAAGGCTTATTGATTCGGATTGCATGTTTTTGAAATGATGAAAGGCCATCTTTGATATGCCGTCATAAAATCTCAAATATCCTTTGCAGTCCCTATTTGAGCCTAATAATTTTATTTTCTTGATAATTAACCCTGACAAGGATCACACCCTATACTGGGGGCAAGTGCAAAAAAAAAAAAAAAAAATCCTCAATGACAAGTGACACCCGAAGGAAGCTGGGGACATAAACAAAAAAGGTTTTAGTACACTATAGCAAGTTAATTCAATATTTTGGTAGTACTAAAAAACCAACATGAAAGACCCAAGAAATACTGAGGGGCATGACAACATATAAAGCCCAAACAAAATACTTGGAGGACATGCCAAGTCGGCACAACGTTAGTGCCAAATACTAGTGAAAAGGCCCAAACAAATACCGGGGGGCACATCAAGGTCAAAGCCCAAACCAATACTGGGGGGCATGCTAGGTCACTATGCAAATCAACCATGAGGGATAAATAAAGTTCTAAGAGTAAGCACTAAGTGATCCTTAGTCCAAAAAACCCTTAAACACTTTTTGAGCCTATAAATATCATTTTTTCGTAGCCAGTAACCTAAGCCTACGTTACAAGCCTAATAAAGTCCTTTCTGATCAAATACGAGTTATCTGGATCAATAAGCAGTGCTTTTCCATTTCAAACAATCCTTGCAAATGTTTTACAAAACCTGATTGAAGCCTTCTTGACATAAGAGACTTGCAAATATCATTTCACATTCTTGTCAAAGTCAACATAAAACCTGGCAATGAGATCACTTGAATTCTTTCGAGAACAAGTTTGTTAAACAAACATCAAAATGGTTTTTGTACTTGGAATGACTTTGAAATTCCAAAAGTTTTGCGTGAAAATATTTTTTTCAAATAACCATCTCTTTCTTGCCAACACTCATAACCTAAAACACTGGTGTGACATGACCCGATCAGGCGATCCAAATGACATTTTTGCTTGACATTTTGCTTGGAAAGACTTTGAAGCTCCAAAATCCCACATGAAAACGCTCATCTTTGCAAATAACCAACCTTTTCCTACGAGCACTGAGCCAAAAACACCGTTAGGGCATGACCAAACAGGGGGCAATCTAAGATGCAATTGAAACCGGCTCCATCGTCTCTTTTCGGAGAATCGGATCAATATTAAGAAGATCTATCATCTCTAGTGGTCAAAATAAGTTGCAGCTTAAGAATTCATAAGCAAGAAGTCATCAAATCACGAAGTTGACCCCATAACTCATTTTCAAAGAATCTGACCAAACTCGGGGGGCATGTTGATATGGAAAATCTATCATCTCCAGTGGTCAAAATCACAAGTTGCAGCTTGAGCAAGGGGAAGCAAGCCATCAAATCCAGAGGTCCAAATCCCGAAAAGAAGGCCTAGAGGAAGAAAGGGGACCTATATCTCTCAGGTAAGTATACATGCATCATCATGCATTGCATCCCTATTGAAAATCTAAAAATATTCTGGAGGGATCGTAATTTACGAACTTTCATTCATCATTTCTGTACATGTTTTTAAGCTCCCACATTTTCCATGTCCTTGAACATGCTTTTCAGCTTTATCCTGTTGAGAATCTTAGGCATCGTCATCCATTTCATCTCTGTGGAGAATCTAGAAAATGTTTTGGAAGGGTCGTGATTTACGAACTTTCACTCATCATTTTTGTGTACGCCTTTGGGCTCTTAACTCTTTAACGCGCTTTTTAGCCTCGCTTTCTTCCTGAACTTGATCGCCATCACGCGTGGCATCTCCCCACTAATAATCTAAGAAATGTTTTGGAGGAATTGTAATTTACAAACCTTCACTCATTGTCTTATGTGTGCCTTCGAGCCCTGACCACTTTCACTTTCCCGAGTGCCTAGAGAGTCTTTCATCAGCATGGATAGAATGTTTTTCAACACTATCTCTTCTACCTTTTTTAGTGTGCTTTCTAGCCGTCAAAAATTGAAATAGTGTGCTTTCCAGCCCTATTCTCCATTCATCTTTGAGTGAGTTTCCTAGCCCTCGTCATCAATTGAAATAGTATGCTTTCTAGCTCTTTTTTCCCTTCATCTTCGAGTGAGTTTTTCCAACCCTCAATCATCAATTAGGTTCGTGCGCTGCTTAGCCATTCCTTTCCCATCTTGAGCGAGTTTTTCAGTCCTCAATAGTTAATTAGGATCGTGCGCTTCTTAGCCATTCCTTTCCTCTCATTTGAGTGAGTTTTCCAACTAAACTATAAATTGGGATCGTGCGCTGCTTAGCCATTCCTTCCTCTCTTGAGCGAAGTTTTTCAACCCTCAACCGTCAATTAGAGTCGTGGCGCTTCTTAGCCATCGTTATCCTTCCTGTTTTAAGTGTGTTTTCCAACCCTTAACCATAAGCCAAAATAGCGTATTTTTCAAACCTATTTTTCTTCTTTCTCGTATGCTTCAAACCACCAATTAATATAGTGCGTTCGTCCCTATCCTCATCTTTCTCGCTTGAGTGCGTTGCCGTAAATAACCAACTCAAACAATGCGCTTTCTAGCCCTCAACCATAGATCCTATATAGCCTGCTTTCTAGCCCTATTTTCCATTCCATCATCTCCACCATTCTCATTTTTAGATGAATCAACCATTTCTTGGTCTGATAAATCCACTTTTCTTTTCTTTACAACGTTTACTATCTAAGTCTTTTACAAGACTTCAGTCGTAAACATTGTAAAGAGGGGGGCAACTGTCATAACCCAATTTTTGGGTTACTCCCCAAAATCTACCAAAAATACCAAAAATAAAATAAAAGGGGTCGGCATGGGTAAAAAATCAATGTGCAAATTTTGGTTCTTTTCAAGAGTCTAATTGTATATCTTTTGTTCCAAAAATGAGAGAAAATACAAATTCGAGGTAAAAATTAAGTCAAAAATCATAATTATATTTTTTATAGGCCAATTTGATTTAATCATGGGCTAATTCAAAATATTATTATATTTGAGAATTAATTTAGGGTCCAATTGAAGAATTTAATTAAGTGCAAGGACTTAATTATGTCTTAAATTGATCAAATTAATTTTATTAAGGGCTTAATTGATGAAAAATAAGATTCTTGAATTTTATTCGGGTTAATTGACAATTTTAGAATTTTTGGAGACCCGATTGAATTTTTTCCAAGCTAATTGTGCAAATTAAGGGTCAAATTGAAGTTTAATTGTCAATTGAGGGTCAAAATGCACAAATCAAAAGAGAAGGACTAAAATGAAAAAAGCCCGCAAAAGATAAGGGTAAGTTGAAATTTGGCCAGGGGTATAATTGCACAAAATTACAAATTTAACTTCAATTAAGGATGCAAATAATACAATTACAAATTGAAGGACCAAAGTGTAATTGTCCATTAACTATTTTCAACAACGCCGCCCGACCAGCCACCAACAAGCTGCAACAGCTTGACTTATTTTTTTTCCTGCCATTATTTATTCACCGAAAGCAAGTCTCTGTATCCTATAAATAGAAGAAGCAAACCGAGCACAAGGGCCAGAAAAAAAGAGGGAAAAACGAAAAAAAAGATTGAAAATTGTGAAGAGTTTCAGTTACAGAGGGTCTAAAAAAAAAGAACAAAAAAAACTCAGCATCCCTCTCTCTCGGCCATTTTTCACGCCGGTGTCTCCCTCGTCCTCCATCTTCGCCGTCAACTACCAGGCATCCCTCCTCTCTGCCTTCACCCTTTCCCTCACTCGAAAACCCCCATCTTTTCTCTTCATCCTCCCTCTCGGTCGACAGACCCGTTTCCTCTCCTCTCTCTCTCCAAAACAGCCCCGTTTCCTCCCTCTCTCCCCACCGTGCAAGGCCATACATCCACCCGTATCCTCCCTTAGCCTCGCCGGAGTCTTCCTCTCGAACCCAGCAAGCCAGGCGTCGTCTCCGGTTTAAGAAACAGAGACAGCCCCTCCATAACCAAACCAACCGGCGACTTCCGACGTCCATTCCGGCCGCCACAAACCTCCGTTTCCGAAACGACGACGACAGGAAAGACCACCACGAGCTCCTCTACAAGTCCATGTAATCGGTAACCATATAGTTGATGTTGAACATTTCGCATGAACAAAGGCACATGCACTGTTCTTCTTCTTCGTTTTTGGTTTTAATTTTTTTTTCGGGCCGGGTTGATCCGACCCGACCCAAAGATATGCGGGCTCCCAGCCCACGATGGCTGGAAGCCCAGCCCGCTACAAACTGGGCTGCCAGCCCACTATGGTCGACATACTCAGCTCACCTACACGTGGGCTTCAACTCACCATGGTCGGAAGCCCGACCGCTTAGGTCGGGTCGACAATCCATAGTGGTCGCAACTTCACCCAATAAAAATAATAAAATAAAAAATAAAAAATAATAAAATAAATAATAAAAATAATAAAAAATAAAAAAAATAAAAATAAAAAAAATAAAAAATAAAAAATATTTTTTTTTAATACTTTTGAAAGACATGTATATTTTTTTTTTATTATTATTATTACAAAAAAAATCAAAATACAAATGTTTTCGTGCATACGGCCGAATCCCAAAACTTTTCTCATTGTATTTTTCGTAAAAAATATGTTGCATATTTTTCCATATTTTTAAAACGAAATTTCGGATATCGTAACCGGTTTGCGATTATCCATTGGTATTCGGCCAAAATGTCAAAAATAATTCAACAACCTTTCGGTTTTAGCTTTCGTGGTGTAAATTTACATAGTAAAATACACCCGCAAATAAAATATTTTTACAGTGTAAAATTACATTGTATAATACATCCGTAGATTAAAATAATTTTAACTACGGTGTAAAATTGCATTGTAAAATATATTCGTAGATAAAATAAAATTTATAACTGCGGTGTAAAATTGCATTGTAAAATATATTCGTAGATAAAATAAAATTTATAACTGTGGTGTAAAATTACATTGTAAAGTACACCCGCAGACAAAAAAAATGTTTTCTTTGAAAATACAGTGTAAAAAATCTAACCTAGAAAAAACAATCAAACAACAATGCAGCTTACCTTAGGTAAGGTGCACTGGGGGTGACGCGTCTTCCCCTTGCACAATAAGTCTCCTTACCCTAGACTCTCGCAGACCAATAGGTTCCTATTAACCTTAATACTAGGTGGCGACTCCCAATATTTATAGTTGTAAATTTTACGACTAATAAACCCCACATTTTCACCGCGCGTCGTTGTCCCCCGAATCAAAGGGGTGAAGGCGGGGCGCGAAGCGCGTCCAAAAATCGCCGTCGCGACAAAGATCATCCCTCACATGTCTACAAACTGCGCAAGGCCATATATGGACTTAAGCAGGCTCCACGGGCCTGGTATCAAGAATTACGTAATTTTCTTCTTCGCACTGGTTTCACAAATTCTCATGCTGACTCCTCCCTGTTCATACTCAAAATTACTAGTCATGTCATCTACATCCTTATTTATGTAGATGACCTTATAATTACAGGAGATAACACCAACTTGGTAACTTCCTTTATTTTGCATCTTGCTCACAGATTCTCTCTAAAGGATCTCTGTAACTAGCGTAAAATTTGTTACCGTATAAGTGTACTGATCGGGATAATTATATTCGTACGTATGTATATAGTATATAGGGTATGTACATGACAATCTGTAACCAGGTAAAAATATGTACTAGAATATATGGTATGTACGTAATTGACGTTTATGTACGTGATTGTTGGGATTAATTAATGTACGTAAAAATTTAGGAAAAATAATTTTAGATGAATTAATTAGTAAATCCTTTGTATATGTAATAAGTATAAATTATAGTATGTAAAATGATGATAGCCAAAAATAATAATAATAAAACAATATATATACCTAAAAAAATTAGGTGGAAATTCATAGAACCTAACTAAATGAATTGCCTTGAAATCCATCACAATTTAAGCCTAATTTAACTTTGCATTTCACCATAACTCATTGACACATGGCATAAGCATTAAATGTAAGAGATATTTAAGTAAAACAAATATGTGGGATAAGGAGGCATTTTTTATGCCTCCCGTAACTTTACAAAAAGAAAAAAAAAAGTGAAAGAGAAGGGAAAAAGGGAAGAAGAAGAAGGGAAAAGAACGGAAAAGCTAAAAAGATTTTAGGAAAACTTAATCTAAAGTAAGTAGGTTTCATTTTAATTTTTGTTTTGTTTATGCTTTCCATCTTTATGAGTTGTTTAATTAATGTCAAATGTGATTATGATGGTTTTGTAATGATTTTGAACTCTTGATGTTTGATGATGGATGGTTGAGCATGCATGATGAAAATTGTACTTAGTGTGAAAATTCTGAATTTCTTTTAGGGATGGAAAAACCCGAATTTGTGGTGAATTATTTCGGGATCTTGGAGTGAGTTTTAGGGAAAATGCAAAGCATGAAAGTTGTGTATATATATGTCTACTACATCCTTGTGAAATGTCGTGAGTTTTAGAAAAATAGACATGGAATTATGACTGATATGACATGAGTTGCTCAAATGGATACCTGCTGGAAAAATATTTTTCGTCCGAAATTGTGTGTGAATTATTTCGAAATCTTAGAGTGATTGTTAGGAAAAATACAAAGAAGTAAAGTTGTTGATCTATATATCTACTATTTCTCCTTAAATTTCATAATTTTTAGATATATATGTAAGGAATTATGGTCAAATTGGTATGGGTTATGTAGGCATACCATTGCTGCAAAAAAAAGAGGTGTGGATTCTATTAAATGGACTTAAGTTAAAACAAGATGGACTTAAACTTATAACTAAGGTGGACTTAGATCAAAACAAATGGATTTGGGCATGGATTAAAAGAAATGAGTTTAAACTTAGATAAAGTTAATAAACTTGGATCAAGCTAATGGGCCTAGAATAAATTAAATGGACTTGGACTACAAGTAAAAAGCTTGGTTTTAAAAATAGATGGGCTAAGATTAAAAGAAATGAGCTTGGAAAAATAAAGAAATAAATAATAAGTAAATAAATAAATTTATTCTTTTAATAAGGGAAATATTTAGATCTTAATATTAATGGAATTAATGAACAATATTAATGAGCGGAGGTTGTGTTCCCGCTATGAGTACCATGATTGGTATGTGAACGATGGGTGAATCCCGGGTGTGAGTTGGATCGTGAGTATGGTTTGAGAAATAAGAATTGGTACCCGAGTTTGTTTGAATGTGATTAAACATGTCATCACGTGCATCACGTGCATTGGGGAAATTAATTTGAGAGAAATCATTGAGTCTTGAATTGACACGGTTTGATAACCGAATTGACACGGTTTGCGAGCTCTATTTACTAACACCGTTAAGCGAGGAATAATTCCGCTAACCGTGTGCTACAACGAGGGATAATGCCGTTGCGAGCAGTAGGTGATATTGAGATCACTGAGAAAAAGTAATAGAGCAGTAGGTGATAACATGATCACCGAGTGATAGTTCGCACAGACTTGCATATACCTAGGGTACCCGGATTAAAATAGATGAAAATGTGGGAAACACAATAGCATTGCATATCACGTGCATCACCCTACTTACTGAGCTTTGGCTCATTCTGTTATTGTATTTGTGTGTTGTTCAGGCAAGGGTAAGGTTAAGCTGATCGAGGATGCTACCGGTTCTCGCTAAAAGAGGCTCATGTGTCACTGATAAAAATAGGAATATCTTTTGTGGAAAAAAAAGGGTACGAGCCAAATTTGTAAATTAAATATCTAGGCATTTTGAGTATTTTGTAAATTATAGAATTGTTCTAAGGATGTTGTAAATTATCCCGTACGTTTTCAACAATGTAGTTATCTATGTATTTTGTTGTTTATGATGGAGGAAATAGGGGACTTAGTCCCAACAGTGTGGCGAACCTGGTCACGCCAGTTAGGTAACTGGCAAGGGAGCTGGGGGCGCCACAATCTCGGCCAGTTCTCATATTTCTTGGGTGTAGAGGTCATTCATAACAGCCATGGCACCCTACTCTCTCAAAGACGGTACATTCTTGATTTACTGGCAAAAACAAAAATGACACAAGCCAAGCCTGTTGCCACTCCTCTTCCCACCAGTCGTCCATTGGTGCTAAACTCTGGCATGCCATTACCTGACCCAACAGAATTTCGAACAGTAGTCGGGAGCCTTCAATATATCCTTCTCACAAGACCAGACCTTGCGTTTGCTGTCAACAAGCTATCTCAATATATGCATCAACCCACCACGGATCACCGGATGTTCGTTAAACTTTTGCTTCGTTATCTCAGTGGCACTATTAATGATGGACTTCAGCTCCATCGCCACTCTCCCCTTCAGCTTCATGCCTTTTTTGATCATCTACACAGTCCTGCCCCAACCTCTCTTACAGCCTACTCGGATGCCGATTGGGCAGGAGACAAAGACCACTTCACGTCTACTAGTGCATATATTGTCTATCTTGGTCGTAATCCTATATCATGGAGCTCAAAGAAACAACACACTGTTGCCAGATCATCCACTGAAGCTGAATACTGAGCCGTAGCAAACACTGCCTCAACTGGCTAACTTATCTCCTCATTGATCTTGATATCTCTCTTCCTCATTGTCCAGTAATCTACAGTGACAATGTTGGAAGAACACAACTATGTTCCAATCCCGTATTTCACTCTCGAATGAAGCATGTTGCTATTGACTTTCACTTTATCAGGGATCAAGTTCAAAACAACAAACTTCGCGTGTCTCATCTATCATCAGCAGACCAACTTGCATATGCACTCACCAAGGCACTACCACGCAGCAGATTTCTTGATCTTAAAGCCAAGATTGGAGTTCTTCCTAGACCTCCATCTTGAGGGGGCTTGTCAGAGTATCCCCTAAAATCTCTCCAATTCAAATTGAAATCAATATGTAATCCCGTAGTTATAGGCATCAGCTCAGCAAAATCATTCAATATGTATTTAACATATAATCCCTTAGACTCAGCCATTAGCTAGATATAATCCCTAACATGCAGGCTCCGTTACTACTCATTCTGTATTTAAACTCATGTAATGTTCAACAATTGATAAGTGGAAATACATCAGTTTACACTAAAAACATAAAAAACAATTAATTTAAATTAAAAAATAAAAATAAAAGTAAAAAATATTCATTTTTCTTACAAAAATACTTTTGAAACATTTTCCAACAAAATTGGACGTGATAAATGGGTCCCATGATAAGAATTTCGAAAAACAGACAAATTTCTAAATACTTTTTTAATTATAATTTAGTAATTATATTGTGTAACAAGTAAAAATACTAGCTACTTATTTTTTTAAATGATTAATGGGTCTTATGAAAGAAACTTTTTTACTCTCAAGTCCTGGCTAAATTAGTTTGCTCTTCAAAAATAAAATAGTAATTTTAGTGTGAGAATTCATAATGAAATAGGGTGTGCGCATAATAAATCTAAGAGCTATTTTAGCTTTTAGTATAATATATTTTCAATTATGAGATTTTTTTATATATTCATGTTGTATACTATTAAGAATATTTTTATAACAAATTATTTTTATTTTTTATTTTAAAATATGTTTTTTGTATTTTTATATCATTTTCATATGGTGATATCAAAAAAATATTTTTTTAAAATAAAAAAATATTATTTTTGAAAATATTATTTAATATATTTTTGAATGAAAAATATTTTTAAAAACAAACTATATTATTTTAACTTCTATGCAAACATACGTATAGTAATATTTGTGTATTCCATGTCACTTTCTGAACTTGTGGGTGCACATAAAGTGAAATTGCGTTGGCAAATTTTTTATGCAAGTGAAAGAAAATGAAAACTTAAAATTTGTATTTTCTTTTTTGAATGTAAAACTGAAAATGATTATAAAAAAAAACATTAAAGTATATTATTTATTATTATTTTTAAAAAATAACAAACGGGAAGGATGCTTGATTGCTCTCTGGCTAGCTAGAAAAAAATAATTTAAGCCACAAGGTATTGTCATGGAAACGGCCGACCCAACAATAGTTGGTGGGAGACAGGCATCAAGATGGTAGCCCCCCAGACCTTACCCCCATCCCTCTCTCTCTCTCTCTGACTCAGTATTCTCTCCCTCTGACTCAGTATTCTCTCCCTCTCTCTGACTCAGTATTCTCTCCCTCCCTCCCTCTCTCTTAGTCAGTATTCTCTCTCTGACTCAGTATTCTTAATTTGTTGATAATGAAGACAAGACTGGCGTTGCTGGCCTTTTCTCTTACAAAATGGAGTGCTTTGTTTTGCTTATTGTCCCTCCCTCTGTGGACGTTCTTTCACATACACCACGAGCGAAGCTAACTTCAATGCAATTTGCTTCTCCCATACAAGTGCGTGCATTGTTTATATATTCTTGTAGCCCTAGCTAGCCTCCCAAAAATCTTTGAGAGTGGTGTTCAAAGTTTACATTGACACCATTCCTGGACCATCGTCGCTTATTGTTTATAGTTTTCGAAATATTTTTCCATAATTTATTTGCCTATCATGTTTATCTTTTTCATTCAATTAATATACTTTTTCTATAAATCTCAAGTTCACATATATACATACAGAGAGAGAGTGAGAGAGAGACAAACACGAGCGAGCAAAATAGAATGTAATTTTGTGGCTCTTCCATTTTATCTCCTTGTGCTTTACAAACACATATTTCCTCGCACTCCTTGGTAATTGATTCGTATTAAGATGCTAATGCCGATGCCTTCATCGTGAAACACTCCATCATAGGATAAACGAATGTTTGAGTCTCCGATGTCAAGATTTTGACTTCAAAACACAGGTCGAGGATTATATATATATATATAGTTAGCATTAAAAAAATCTGCCTGTGATCAAGTTATTGAATCACAGATTATCTGGGAAGTGAGGGTACTACCCTTGATTGTTAGTGTATATATTTTTTCACGGCTCGTGTTTAATTACAGGAAACTGTTCATTTTCCAACCGAGGCACATTTCTTTTTAATCATGAATCAGAAACATTGTTTCCCTTGTAACAGTGCCTAGCACTACCAAAATTTGCTGTTTTATTGATGAAAATTTATGTTGCCATGATGTTGGTATTTTTGTCGGAAATAATATCACGTTATCATACGTTATAGGTTTTTTAATCTCACTTATTAATCTCACTATAACTCCCTCGGTGTTTACCACCCATAATTATCAACGGAACCATTCTACCGTTAAAAACATTGGTAAAATACCGAGGGAAATATTTGTCAGTAAATATTAACATAAATGTGACATGGATGTTCCAGCAGTAATATTACTGACGGAATGTTTTTGTCGATAATTCCGTATGAATTAGTTGATTTTATGGTAGCGGAAGAGGCATCGTTACATGCATAACTGGCAAAATTTTACATCATGGCAATGTTCTAAATCTTAAGTAGGCATTCATTTTATATATTTGCATGGATCATTTACATCATGGTTTTTTCTTGTGATTTTATTGGTCTAAGTGCTTCCTGAATTTGGCAAAGAGTGCTACATGAACAGTGAATTCATAAACACAAAACCTACCATCATTAATTTCTCTTCCTTATAATTTCATGTTCTTCATGAAGATGTCTCCAAATGCATATTTACATAGTGCCCAAAACCAACTGAAGGCATTCATGATTGATTGGTGAAGATGTCCCCCCCTGCCCGCTCCATTATTAATTCTTCTATTGTTTGAGGAAATGTGAATATATATATATATATATATATATATATATATATATACAGCTCATGTCACTTGGATCTTCAGTGATTCAAGTCTTGTGAATCCAAGTGACATGAGCTGAAGCCAACTTCTTGTCGCATGCCCTTTCAATTCATGCCATGCTTGACGTGACCACAATTAAACCTACTATTAGAGTTTAATCATATTCATATCGAATCTGCTTACAGTTAATCTTGTCGCATTATACAATAGTTTTCTTAACTTTTAATTCACCATACTTTTCAGCCTCGGGATCTTCTGAACATATATCATAAATAAAAAATAAATAAAGGGAAAAAAATCGACATGTATATAGTATACCCTCATTCATACATAAACATATCATGGTGTTCGTTGTTGTCCAAGTTACAACATTAATAACCAAAATAATGGCCATCAAAGTTACACTATCCTTTTATATATCAAGTCAATGTTTTTATGATGTTTGTCATTTTTAATTGGTAATTCTTTTTTAAAAATTATTTGGTAAGCTAATGGATGGATGCTGGTTCATAATTAGAACAGTTTATTATGGTGTTTAACTATTAAACGACTAAGATATTATGTGTGTCAAAAGCTTTATGTCAGCAGGGATGTTCGCTTTATCGAAACCAGCTCTTATTTCACTACTCCTAATCAGGGGGAGTCCTTGGAGGATCTAGTTCCTCTTCCTAGAGCAGAGATCTGCAACCTTGACGTGACTAGACTTAATAATCCAAATGAGATTATCCTAGTTGACAAGCCTTCACCCGCGATCATGCCAACCGAATCTATGTCCCCAACTGTATCCGAAGAAGTGTCAGCTCCAAGATGCAATCCTTCATGACCTCGCCAGTGCCCTTCCAAATTTCAAGACTATGTGACTTATATATTCAAGTATCCTATCTCGAATTATTTGGATTACTTAAAACTCTCACCCTCGCACTCTGCTTTTTTATCAGCCATATCCAATGATCATGAACCTAGAAATTTCGCTGTAGCTTAATCTCAACTGGTGTGGAGAAAAGTCATGGAGGAGGAATTGACCGCCCTAGCTGACAGTAATACTTGGAGTCTAGTTCCTTTTCCCAAAGGTAAACATGTTGTTGGTAGCCGATAGATATACAAAACCAAGTTCAACTCTAATGGATCTGTTAATCGTCACAAAGCTTGCCTTGTGGCTCAAGGTTATACTCAAGAATTTGGTGTTGATTACAAGGAGACATTTGCTCTTGTTGCAAAAATGACCATTGTAAGAGTTCTTTTATCTGTTTCCGTCAATAATGGATGGTTTTTATCTCAAATGGACGTAAAAAATGCTTTTTTACACGGAGATCTGGAAGAAGAAGTGTTTATGAAGCTTCCTCCTGGCCATTTCTTAAGTGTCAGTCCTAATTTGGTATGTAAGCTTCATAAATCTATTTATGGGTTAAAGCAAAGTCCCCGTGCATGGCATGCGAAACTTAGTGGAGCTCTTGCTACATTAGGTTTTAGCAAAAGCTCTGCTGATTCCTCCCTATATATCCGGTTCCAAAATGATGATAAATTGATGGTTTTAATTTATGTTGATGATTTAATTATATCAGGATATAATATTGACTCCATTGCTAAATTGAAGAAAACTCTTCCACAATTATTTCCTATTAAAGATCTTGGTCCATTAAAATACTTTCTTGGGATTGAAATGACTTCATACAAGAAAGGATTTTTTCTTAATCAACGAAAATACACTCTTGATGTCCTCCAAGATGTAGGTATGCTTCAACTAAACCTTCCCCTACTCATGTTGATAGCAAACTAAAATTATCTTTTGCAGGTACGACCCTTACATCGCCTAAGTACTATCAACAACTTGTGGGTAAACTTATTTATCTGACGATTACTCGTCCAGATATTACACATGCAGTCAGTCTGGTCAGCCAATTCATGCATGCTCCAATCGTTCATCATTTCAGCATGGTTAAGCGAATTTTGCGATACCTCAAAGGAACTATCAGTCGTGGAATTGTCATGACCAGAAATAACCATGCCAACATCATGGGATATACCGACTCCGATTGGGATGGAAATCAACTTGACCGACGCTCGACTATTGGATATTGTATGTTTGTTGGAGGTAATCTTGTGTCATGGAAGAGCAAGAAACAACATGTCGTAGCTCGCTCCAGTGCTGAAGTCGAATATCATGCAATGGTGGCTGCGGCTTGTGAACTTGTGTGGCTTTGGAGCCTTCTAACAGATATGAGTTGTGTATCAGTCACTCCAATGAGCCTTTTTTGCGACAATCAAGTTGTCATGCATATTGCCAAGAACCCTGTGTTTTACGAAAGAACCAAACACATCGAAGTTGATTGTCATTTTATTCGTCAGCAAGTTCAATCAAACAACATCACTACGCATTATGTGCGGACCGGTGATCAACTTGCCGATGTGTTTACTAAAGACGTGCCTTCTTCCCAGTTTAATCGTCTTCTTTGCAAGCTTGGATCCATCAACCCCCTTGATCCAGCTTGAAAATTAAAGGCTGTGCACATTCTGCCTCAGAGAATGTGCACAGTAATTGGTTACTGTGTAGTGTAATTAATACCAAACGGTATTATTAATGTGCAGAGTAATGTGCACGGTATTATTACCATTAGCTATCTTATTCTTTTCATTGTATAAATTCCTTATTGTTCAAACCAGTTTCTTATGATTCAATAATACATTGCAGTCTTCCCAGCAATATTCATTTCATATTCTTCACATCAGAAATTACTTAAAATCTTCAATATACTCCCTCTTATTTGCCCCCACGAAGATCCATCTTCTCCTTTTTTTAGCATCTACAATCTAGATTGATTGTATTTGAACTTATAAATATTTAGATTTATAATAAATATTTGAATTTTATAATAATTTATTTGTTTTAATTCTTTTCTATTTTGTTTAATAGATTCATTTAAAACAATATTCTAAAATTAATACTAATAGGTATAGAGAAAAGAATTATTACAAATACTATTGCTACTAATTGCTTAACAATTATATGTCATATTCATCGAACGAAATACTGACGAACAACAAACAAAATCATTCATAAAAGTACATATGATTTCTTTATCGGTCACATGATATATTCATCGATGGAAATGCTGGCAGAATGAAGTGGGTATTAAAAACAATTCGTTTTCTGTTCGTCAATAAATTCAGCAGTAAAGTTATTACTACAGACGCACCGATAGACAACAAATTACAGATCAAAGTTTTGTCTGTGAGCTCTTCGATAAAACTTGTGTTCGATGGACAATAAATATATAAACACTGATCGATGGTATATTACGTTGTTAAATCTCAAGATTCTGTGAGTGTGAAGTCATGAAAATGAAAGTGCAGCAGAATCTTCATGGAAGGATATAAAAAGCAGAGAATATCCAGCCAGAGTGGTGAAGCAACAGTCACTTTCTCGGAGCCAGCCAAAGCAGAAGGAAAAAGTTGGTGATAAACGGCAATGGAGAGGCATCTTGACCACATCGACTGGAATCTTCAAGTACATGTTTCCATGCAGTCCACAGATGAGGGCTAGACCTGCTCGATAATTTACTGGCAAATCATCATGCAAATTGTGAAATCTTGCATTGATATATGTTGTCAAGTAAATATCTATTTAAAATTTTAAACTGTTTATGATAATTATATAATATAATTTATATTATTTTTTAACACACACTCACAAATAAAAATACTCTGGACTTAAAACTTGTCTACTGAATCATATTATCTTATGCTTAATTTTTATCAAATAAAATGAAGGTGATGAGATTTGAACTCATGATCATTAGATCAATAAGGTTTTGATATTATATTAAATATTGTACTTAAAAACTTAAACTATTGAATAAAATTATATAATATAATTTCCATCGTCTTGTGTTCGAAGCTAGCTCACTGATCCTGTAGCAACACAACACTATCTAAAATTTAAACCTAGGCCAGAGGTCTGGGTCTGTATGGTAATGGATGATAATTATATTTCACTTTTACAAAAAGCTAAAAAAGATTCTTGCAAGACAGTCATGAATCTTGCCAGAACAGCTACAAAGGCCAACAAAACTGCAGGAGAATGCTTACCTTGGTGAGAGTGAGGAGTTGTCATTTACCCTATTTTTATTGAGCTTTATAAAACATATCTAAACTCCATAATCGTATTATATAATAAAATTAATGTTTTTTTTATAAAGTGTATTTTATGGATTTAAATGAACAAATAAAATTTTAATTATCTTATTTTTTTTATAAAAATTATATGATCTGACACAAATTTGAAAACCGGTAAATATATTATAATTGCTCAGCATTTTGAGTGACAGTCAAAAGAACACTTTTGAGTGACATTCAAATGATTACAAGAAAAAAAATAGTGATTTACCTTCAACATTTTCCCTATTAATTCAAACAAAAAATATTTCACTCACTTTTCATTTTTTATTTTTTGCAAGTAAATTATTGTCAAGTTTTTCACAAGACCAGGCAACTTAATTTGCCAGCTAATCTACATATAAGAAAAAAATAATTAATGCAAGCCTCATCCAAAAGAGGATTAATTTCCGTTGGAAATTGGATGTGCACTTGATTTCACAACACTTGATTTCGACAACACCTATCTTATATTTTATAAGTTGAAAGTGAGTAACACATTCTTTGAAAACATTATTCCAGACTCTTATAAAAACTACACGCATGACACCAATAATGCACGACACCACCCTAAAAACCCATATAGCTTTACTTTTCATATTGGTGGAAAACTTGTATCTAACGTCTCCTCCTCTTGTCAAGGGGATTCATTGATGCAATAATTCCATGCAGAGTTCTTGTTATTTTTAAACAAAGGAATGCTTATTCAAAATCATAGCACCAAACAGAGATGAAGGATGACAAGGAAAGGTTTCAAGAAAAGGTGGCAAGTGCAAGTAAACAATAAGGAGATAGAAGAAAAGAGGAGGAGAAACTTTGGATTTGGCTATTGTCTCCCATTATTATTCCAAAGAGGTCCGCATCAAATCAAGACCTCGTCTTGTAATGGAGGGACCCTAATTGCACTATCTTCTTCAAAGCATGCCTCTCAAAAGTATCTTCCCAACAAGGATACCTCTGCAAATGCCATCATTTTCCAGCAATCAACAGGGGTGTTTGGAGATTTGTTTCAGAAATATTTTTGAAAAAAATAAAAAACATTTAGACTGTATTTGTTTCTCGGAATTCACTTTCCGGAAATCACTTTCCGGGAATCACTTTTCAAACTTTCTTGTGTTTGTTTGTCTTCCTGAAAGTTGGTCAACAGAAAATACTTTTCGGTCATCGGAAAACAATTTCCAGTCAAAGAAAAATTTGGCTTGGTTTTCAGGAAAATGTTTTCCGGAAAATTTGGACGGAAAACACTTTTCGAAAATTGTGAAAAATTTAAAAATGTTATTATTTGCTGATTATATCAAATTTAATCCTCAAACTTTTGATTGTTATATATAATTTGTTTTGAATATTTATTTTTCAATTCCATCTCTTAAAATTTAATTTTTATATTAATTTTGGTCCTTATTTTTATAATTATTATTTGTTTTTTTCTTATCATTTTTTTATTGAAATTTTTTATCTATCAAATTTGATCCTCTTTTTTTATTGTTATTTATTTTATTTGAAATAATTTATGAAATATTAATTATTATTATTTTAATTTATTCACCTTTCAATTTTTTAAATTTGATCTCTATTATTTTGATTATTATTTATTTTATTTGAAATCAACTTTTTAATTTGTAAGATTTTTTTTCTTATTATTTTAATAAACTTGAAAAAAAATTAATTTATTAATAAATTATTTTTCAGTTTATTTTTCATAACACAACAAACATTGAAAAATATTTTCCAATTCATTTTCCATAATTCACTTTCCAAAAAAACCACTTTCCATAATTCATTTTCTAAAAAAACCAACAGTGTATTTAAATATTTTGAAATAGTCATGTCAAAATCGATCTGAAAAAAATATAAAAGCTGCAGTGACGAATAAGAGGAGGATACGAAAGGGATGGGGAGCTAAGTCCCCGGCATCCAAGTTAAAATTGGCTATGAAAATGTAAGATAAACACCACCAGTTCCCATCTCTTCATCTGTAATTTGCGTTGCACTTTGTAGCGTACGTAGAATTTCTGGGAACATAATTAATTAAAAGGAAAGCTAGTTGACGAGGGAAACATTTTTTTTCCTTTGATAATTTGACTACAAACATCGATTTTACAACTGCACTAGGCCAAAAAAGACGTTTGATCAGTAGAAAGATTCACCATGGCTGCTTTTCTCTCGCCCCTTTAAATTCTGATTTCCCACTTTTACATGAACTAGCTAGTAGCGTAAACGGGGTCGTCTGCATGGATTCCATTATCAGAGTTGTTCTTCTCTCCACTTCATAGCCCCAGTAAAATGTAGTACACGAGAGTTATGGGCAATGCAATTAGCATCCCAAATATGACACTGAAAATTGGAAAATCAAAAGAAGAGATGAGAATAAGAGAAAATCAACTGTTATATATGATCTTTTTTAAAATAAATAAATAAATAAAAACTCACCCTGTACTGAGAATTTCAGGATGCACGTTGTACTCCTTGGCAAACACAAAGGGGACTATTCCTTGTGGAAGAGCTGCCTGTGTTTATTGTTTGGGAATCCAAGCACAAGAAGGGGAAAAAAGAAATGTTAGCAATGCTGTATAGGTGTTTCATGTTCATCAATAACCCGAAAAGTGTCTTTGTTTTGATTAATTATAAGGCTCACTGTGATTATTCTCTGTTCTTTTACCTGTCATTGCTTTTTCCAGACCAGTTTTTGCTACCGCCAAGGTATCCAGTCTTTTTTCCATCAATGACAACACTAAGACTGACTGACTGACTGACACCATGTAAATATAAATACCTATTGGGTTTTGGAAATTAAATAAAAATATCTGAAAAAATTATACCATTTTTCTTGTTTTATTCATTTGGCAACAAGGCTCATTCAATATCCAGTTCTGCTACACTTGCAGAGATTCACTGTTTTTTGCATTAACGAGTACAGGGCTCATATGGGGGACACTTCAGTTGGCATCACATATAAAATGACTTTCTCTGACAAAAAACATTAATAAAAAAAACCTTTTTTTCTGGAGATAACAGCAACATTGTTCAAGGAGGAGTACTTGAAATCTTTTGTAGTTAAGCAGGATTGGTTGTGTCAGGAGGAGGCAGGAGAAAGAAAGAGCAGAAGAAAAAGATAGAAACAGGAGATAGTGCGGGTGTTAAAGTGACCTGAACAATGGCGACGTGTAAGAGCGTGCCTCTAATTCCAACAGCAATGGAAGCAGCTGCCATGATAGCTGGGCCTGCAAAGAATCTCACGGCCATAGAAAAAGCTGCGACGGAATTTCCACACGCTATGATCCTTGGTTGCAAAGCCATGAACAGACCTGTCAAAATAAGAGCACGCTCAAGCTCATCCACCATTTTTTATGATTCACCGATCTTTCATCATCACTACCATTAATAATGAAAAAGTTAAAGATTTTGAATAATGGAGGAGTAAAACAAAACAAAACAAAATCCCCCAACAACATCACCATCTCTGCACTGTTTGGCACACTTTACTTTGCCAGTTTGCTTGCTTTCTTGGAGCATGCATTAATAATGAAAAAGTAGATAGAAAGAATCAAAAGTTTTGATCTTTTAGCTAGCAAAATGGTAAAAAGAATGAATGGATTGTAAGTTGTAACGAAAGTGAAAAAAGTAGAGAGAGAGAGAGACAACAGGAGTGGGATTCTGACCAAGACTGAACATCGCCATGCCAAGCCCTGCATCTGACAGAATGGAAATGGACTTTGCTATGATGAGTGGCATCTTTACATCCCACCTTCAAAAACCAGAAATTCAAAAACAATCAATATCCCATTAATCGAAAAACAAAAATACTCAGGATTTTTAATGGGTTTTGCAGGCACTGTACCTGAAAGAAACTAAAGACCAGGTGAGACCGATTAAGCTGGAGTAAGTGTTGGGGTTTCTGATAAGTTTTCTCCAGACCATGATTAGTATAAGCCTTGTCATGACACTTGTTGGAGGCATTGGTTTCGTTTTCCCATCAAAACCGACTTTCTCACCTTCATGGCCATTCATTTCTCTGTCCAGCCCTCTATTCTCAAAGCTAAAATCATCTCTCTCCAAATTATAGTCCTCCTGCTGATTTTCCCTCTGTCCATCTACTGAAACTCCAAAGCCGACAAGCAAAACAATAAAAAACCCATATGATAATAATTAATTAAATACCAACAGTTTAAAAAAAGTAAAGCAATCTGAAATCTAGATTGAAGATATTTACAAACTAAGAAATTAACTAAACTGAAAAAATTAAGTACCTTTTCCAGGGGATGCTGCAAGTCTACCATCTTTCAGGTCATGGGCACCATAATCATGGCCACCAAAAACATCTGACACAGGAGAAGCGCTTGAACTCCAAACGAACATATGGAGGTCCTTACCATCCTCAGCTTTCTGTTGGGCTTGGCCATTAGGTTTCTTTGCAGCAGTAGCAGCAGCAGCAGCAGCAGCAGGATTATTAACATTGGCAGAAACACCTTTAGATGCAGCCGTTGTGGGAGAAAACATGCCAGGGTTCGGTGCTGGATACTGAGTTGCACCACCTGGCGCGTGGTAATGGGGGAACCTTGGTTTGTTACTCCCACCAAGTTCTTCTTCAAAATTTGATGGCCGTGGAGTCGGTCCCCTCGATGCTGACAGTCCATATACATCTGAAGCACCAAAATTTGAGTTTCTACCGGCAGCCATCATTGAGTAGAAATCAGTATGGTTGAAACTAGACCCTCTTGGAGTTGGGTTTCTTGATGATTGTAATGAATAAATCTCTGCATTTGTGAGATTCGACGGCCTCGGTGTTGTTGATGACAGACCTTGAGACCTTCTTGAGAAAATATCTGATCTTGAAGCATTGGATTTCCTAACAGTGACATGGAGCTTTCCATCTTCTTTGATCGCCGCTTCGGTTTCTAGAGGCTGTCTACCATCAAGTGACAGGATATCAGAATCAACATGGATCGACACGATGGAGCCAGCAGTGTCTGGGAATTGCTCAGAGATTAGCAATTTAGCACCCCTATATTCGAACAAGAACAGCATCAAAGTGTACCAAATGATACATTGAAGGACAACAACTTGCACCATTAAACTAGCAGAGTAATCACCATACATTCCTCTGAGCAGAGGGATGCCCATAACAAGAGTGTTCGGCAGGGTTGAAAGCGAGAACAGTGTAATGGTCCATTCCAAGCAGCCCCTTTTCGTCAGCTTGGTCCAAAGTGCTAGTACTACTAAAACTATGATCTTTTGTAGAGAATCGGCAGTTATGAAACGAAGGTTCATCGTATAAGGATTATTGGTAGAAATGAAGTGGAAAGAGAGAAGAGGGACTGCAAAAAGAGCCACAAAACGGTTTATGCCTGAGCACTGATCAGGAGTGAAGATCTTCCACCATTTCACCGAGCCGTAGGCCAAGATCATGGCCACGTAAAGTGGCACCATTGCAGTCATTACATGGTAGAAATCTAGTAAAGTAATCATCTTTGGTTACTATTTGAATCACCCAAAACTGAAACTGAAAGATCAAGTCTTCTGAATGTGAAGAAGAGACTGGAGGTGTTCAAATAGATCAAACAAAGTAGGAGCTTACTAAAAGAGGAGGAGAAGACGAAGTGTGTGGCTTTGGGGTTTTGGAGTAGGTGGTGGTAATAAACAGATGGAGGAATTCTTTTTGAACCATACAATATACAGCTTTGCTTTGAGAGTTGCGAGACCAAGCTTGCACTTGCAGTCCAGTCCCCAAAGCAGAAGCACAGGTCTACTTTATTTATTTATTGTCTTTGTTTTTCCCCCTTTTGTTTTGAGTTGTGTTTGGATACGAGAATGAGAGAGACCATGGCCTGGGGTGTAATATATATATATATATATATAATATAAATAACTATTTGATGCAAGTCATATGATTTTTTTTATGTGATAATTTTTATTTTATTTTTTTGTTTGATATTTTGTTCAAGTTATTATGATTTTTGTCTCTTTTTTTTATTATTAACATAATAGTGAAGTTATTTTTTTATTATGACTTTTTTGTTTTTATTATTAACACAAAAATTAAGTTATTTTTTTACCAGTAACTGCAATGATAGTTTTAAATGTTACAACTTCGATTTTGCTATTTTCAGAATAAGACGTGGTGATCTTTTTTATCATATTAAATGTTACATATTTCAATATTATATTTTAATTTTGGACCAGCATATGCTATTAATTTCTATCATCCCAACAATTATAAATTTTATTAATATTGTTTTTGTTGCCCTCTCAGATTTGTTCAATAATGTTTATTATTTTGACAGTGATAATGATGATAATTTAAGAAGTTAAGACTTCGATGTTACTGTTATTATAATAGAGGATGTTGATCTTTTTTATTATATATAAATTTATATACTAAAATATTATATTTTAATCTCAACAATTTAAAGATTATTTGTTTCGTCCGTACTACACCCGCAAAGTAATGCGGGCATTTAACTAGTAAAATAACTATTTGATTTATCTTGTTAAGTTGGTACCTAGCTCAATCTTCAATGGAAAAAATGCGCAATCCAAAAATGTATAGATCAGGGGGGGAAAGGTTTTTCTTTTCTATATAAAAAAATGCAGGTTATTTTCATCTATTCTTATAGCTACTTTTTTTTTAGATACAAAGATAAAAAAAATTATAGATGAATAAAAAACTAAACACACAATATATTTAAAAAAATTCATAAAAGATTAAATAAATAAATCATAGATGAGTAATATTAATTAAAACATAAATTTAAAAAAAGACATAAAAAATATCTGTAAAAAATAATAGTTTGATTATTACAGTTTAATTTATCAAACCTATGATCTAGGTTATAGACTCAAAAGAGTTAAATATTTTTTTCTCCTGGATTTATACTATATATGTAATTATGTAGTATAGATCCGAGAGAGAGAAAACTTTTTAACCATTTTGAGTCAATGAGTCGAATCACGAGTTAAGAAGGGCAAAAACAAGTTCATGTACGTGAGTTTGCATGTCTAGGTCATTGCAAGGAGAAGTAGAGGTTTGAGAGAGGATTCTCAAGTCTAGGCTTGCATGCCTGATTGGTTTTATTTTTTATTTTGTTAAAAGATAACTTGTCATTCACCCTCATTTTTTAAAAAAAAAA
Source organism: Salix exigua (assembly GCA_032356905.1). NCBI lineage: Eukaryota > Viridiplantae > Streptophyta > Magnoliopsida > Malpighiales > Salicaceae > Salix > Salix exigua. The sequence goes on along the minus strand of CM063602.1, from coordinate 13,210,515 downwards.
TAAAATACATAGGTGATGTGTTGTTTATAAGTTCATATTTCAAGCACCATTATGATGGACTAAAAATTAAATTTTTTTTCTTTCAAAAACTTGATTTTTAAATCATTTCAACACAAAAACACACCATCAAAAACTTTGGAGCACCTATAAACCAATACATCAACTCAAAAACCTAAAAAAAGTCCAAAAGAACAATATCAAAGTGGGTTCAATTTCTCTTCAATATTATTTATCATGTTAATATTAAGGATATATAATATAAATTATATTTTAAATAATAAATAACATTCAAATATGATACAAATATAATGTGTGAATACCTGTTGTATTTATACTGGTGGATGTGTGTCTCAAATGTAGCTTTTAGTTATTGTATCGATATATAAGAGATAAAAATAATAGAGACAAAGGAGATAAGACAAAAAAAAAATAAGACTGAGATATAATTATGTTTGATAATGATTTATTAGATAAAGTGAATATCTTTGTATCTTTTTTTTTGGTAAAGACTTTGTATCTTATTTAATTGTGGTGAACAAAGAATTAAACATCAAAAGTTTATTTAGCCCATAATATGTATTTTTATCAAACTTGTATATTTGAAATATATATTTTTTTATTTTTTATTGAGTGTTGAATAATAATATTATAACAACACTAGTTATAAACTTAATATTGACTTGACAAGTTGATCTGAGGCCTAGACTAGTTTGACTTTAAAACAAGAAAAGAATGGATAGTCTCCATCTAACCTAGTAAAAAAATAAAATCAACTTGGAATAAAATAGCAGTACAACACCTGTTGATTTTTTAAAAAATTAAAAAAATTGGGTTATCCGAGTTTCCCCTCTCGACCTATGAATTAAACCTCGTCTAAGGTTAACTTTCAAGTTGGGCATTAAAATTATAATAATTATTATTTTTATGCATTTATTGACTCTTGTCCATTCATTTGATCCTCACAACCTATGACTTGAGCTTTCCTCGATTGAAAGTTAGGTTTTCAAACTATTATAATAATATTTTTTATTTTTATATTGATATAGGTTAACCCTCCTAATGGATGATTGAGATCTTATCTCATATTGACCTTTAAATCATGTTTTAAAAGTATGATAATAATTATTGTTATTTTATGTTGACTAGGGTCAACTCAGATTGACCGTCCTAATGCATGAAGTAAGTTTTATCCCAGGTTGGCCCTCAAGTTGGATTTTAAAATTTCGATAATAATCACTTTTATCATTATATAGATTCGAAGCAATGATCAACCTCACTCATTACTCAAACCTTGCCCACGAATTGATCTTCAATTGAGTTTTAGAACCATGATAATAAATATTTTTATCCTTACTCTAACCGTGGTCAACCCAACCCATTATCTATACCTTAACAAGTGATAATCATTTTTATTCTTACAAGTTTTGCTGTAAAATTTTCTGAGTCTAAAAGTTTTTAACTAGGATATTTTAGTAATAAAAAATAATAAATATTATTTCTATAAACATGTCCCTTGTATTCCTCTTATTTTAAATTACATAAATTCAATTGAAAAGTATTCTACAAAGATTTATTTTATATCTCTATCCTTATATAAAAATATATATTTAGTTTCAATATATTCATTATTTCTATTCCCGACAGAACCAAACACTATCCATATAATTATTTAGAGAGTCAAATCCTCCTCCCACTTTTTCTTGTTGGATTCTTCTTCTCTTTTTTTTTTAGCTCATGGGTTGTCGTAATTGTGTTATGGCCGTGTGTGCATGTTCTTATTCTTTTTACTTCATTTCATTCTTTCTTTCTCATGTTTTTGTACAAAGATTTTGCTATATAAATGAGGAACATAATATTCCTATTTAGTGGTGAAATTAAAATCATTTAAGGTAGAAATGAAATAAGTCCACAAACTAAAATATGAACCACTAAATAAAGGCGAGGCGAGGACAAGTATGTGCAAAACTCCAAGGGGAGAAGATTGATACCATTCCTTGTTTGTCCATTATCCCATCAAAATTTATCCCCCGGCAACTTCAAGTGCATAAATCCAATACTACATTATGAAGAAAGTTGGTTGCTTTAGGGTTTCATTCGATTGATGTTGACTAATTAAATACAAGAAACCCAATAACCCAATTGTGATGGTTGTATGTCGTTTTATTACATGGAAATAGTGTATTTGTGATGACTGTGTGTTGTGTTATTTTATGTTCTTGAGGGCTATTAGGATATTGATGGCATTTAGGAGATTTTACTCTTAATTGGTGGAATCAAAAGTATTTTTAATGGGTTATACTCGTATTTTCCACTCAAATGTGATTTTTCATTGTTTGTTCCATTTTAAGAAAATTTTGTTTGGTAAAAGTGAATAGTCATTCCCATAAAAATAATAATTATAGACCTAAAAAAAGTACGAGTATTCTTTTGATTACTTTCTTACATATTGTTTTGTCATGTTTATTGAGAGAGCTTGAGTTGTTTATATGTACTCAGTGGTGCATGCAGTGAAGCTAGATATTGTGTCAATCTATTGAGAAAGTAAAAGAGTATAATGTCACACTTGGAGACTTGGCCTGGCGGAGGGTTCGAGCCACCTCTTTGTGCATGTTTATCATTATCGTGATGTCTTACCTGTTTACTAGAACTGTTTACTAGAACGTGTAGAATGATTAGTGAATTCGAAATTTATTATGGTGCATGTTCGAAATTTATTGTGGTGCATGTAAGCTGACTCGAATATCCCGATTATCAAAAAAAAATGTGCAAAATCATTATTACGTAGCTAAAATTCAGAGGAGTTGAAATATCTACGGTGGGAAGGTTAGTATCTCCCATGTCCTAGCATTTCTAAATTGTTAGCCATGAAAATTACTTTTGGATAATGTGTGAAACATGAATGAGCTTTTTATTCGGTTTTTCATATCTTGTGCCATTGATAAAGTCATAAAAGCTTTAGATTGGATTGAGATTTGATTTGTGGCTTGTTGTTAGCTTTAGGCTTATAACTCAGCGGACATGGTTGTTTTTTCTGGGCATAAGCATCTTCTTGGCAAACCGGGCTTTTTCTTTTTTCTCTACAACACTTTGATAATTTAATTGAGAAAATAAAATTCTTAAATAGAATAAAATAAGCGGGGTTTTCATAGATTTTTCAGACCCACAAAACGTGTTTAGATAATTTTCCTCGAATAAAAAGAAATTAAAAATATAAAGGTGTAAACATATACGTAAAGTTCCTTTAATGGAAGTAAAGGGTGTCCAGATTTTGGCATCGGTGCCGGCAAAGGTCGCTAGTTGCTTTGTTGGAGAATGGGACTTCTCTTTTCTGCGAGGATTCGCATAGAATTTCATAAACATACATTCAATAATATTTACTTTTTGCTTGGAAATTAGGGGAAGATGGGATTGAGTGAAGGATAATTAAATTATCTAGTGGGTTTATATATAACATTTAAGCTCACGCAGGTGTGCTTATATTATTTGTTGATGTTTCTTTAAAGTTTATATGTAGGAGGAATGCGGGATGATTGCTTGGATTTTATTTATTTATTTTTCAAATTGAAGTGGTGAGACCATAGCTTGGACCCGAAAACTTCTCATATTACATGGGTTTTCGACAAAGTAACATAAATCCATGCAGGGTTTTCGAAAAAATCACAATATTTTCTTTGCCTTAATCTATAGGATGAAAAATAGTCATCATGTTTTCACATAATTAGTTTTAAGAGGTTCGAGTTTAATTAATTATATACATGACAATACAAATCAAAATTAACACAAGTAACCTAGTAGTGCAATTTTGAGACTAAGAGCGTGATTTCAGATTTAAGTCTTGTGATGGTTAATATAATAGCCACTGAAAATTAACATGGTCATTAACTTTAAGGTTTGTGGGATTAGTCGAGTGTTTACATGGTTCATATTAAAAGTTTTTGAATGCAAAGGAATAATGTTCATGGTTTTAGCAAGTGTTTTACATAACATCATATTGAAGTATATGATCTTATAATGCGTGTCATTGATCCGATTGGGTAACATTGTTTTTAGAATTCAATTATTTATGTAATTAAACGATAAGAAATAAATAGACATAGCGAAGAAATTGAATGAAATTCTAACTTAAAAAGTTGGGTTGTGAATTTAAACACAATCATTTTTTTTTAATGTGAAAAAAACTATTATATAAAAAATATAATTTATAAGTCCAGTAAGTAAAACCTCAATTATTATAAATTATTACAAGAGATGTACGGCCGAGAAAACCACCAAATTAACCAAGAAGAAGACTCAAATCGATGCAAGATGTCACATGAGAAATTTCCAGCACACAGTAAAAGAATATCTATAAATTTGTGGATAGACCTCCAGCGTGAAATTCACTCAATCACGGGTGGTAGAAGCTTGAAAGCCGCCTGTTCATCATATCATGTGACACTAAGCAAATCAAGGAAGGTTAATCCATTGTTGTCGGGTTTCCTATTCCACGTTTTCTAACCCGAGGAAGAGACCTTGAACAGCTCTGCCTTCACTGTAAAAAAAGCTGTAATCTTCAGATGAACAATTATGCCTCCTCGGTTCTAGTCTTGTGATGAGGAAGTGCCATTTGGCAGCCCAACCAAGAACTCTCCATGAACGGTTTAATTGCAAACTCAGCCTCTCCCATTTTATCGTCCCTGCAAAACAAGTCATGGTAGAAGACAATCTGAACTCACAAAGAAATATGACCATGAATGTGAAGATATTATTAGGAAAATAAGAACTTGTAAAAGCCAAAACAGCCGCTCAATCCAGCCACAAGAACCTGCAAACGCATTACTGAACCCACACAAAGTACTTTGCATGAGTCACGTAATGAACACTATCACTTAGCATAATCCCTTTAATCCCTCTAATAAAATCGAAGAGTCTGGACTAAAAGTTACAAGTAGTGGAGAGGCCCATTCACTTTGCAAGGCAATTCCAAATACTGGGCACCAGCATAGTTTTGAAATCATGAAGCATTACTAGCCTGTGTTGGATTTTGGAGAAGATAAGAGTTTCTGTTTCATTCTGGAAGATAGCTGATTTTACAGTTGCAGTTGCATCTTTGAAGAAAGTGGCAGTGCAAGATTTGAAGGATTTGCCTCAAGTGATCCCTATTTTTAAAAACAAGGAAGAATCATAATGAAGCTGAAATCTTTATTTTTTTTATGCGAGTAAACTACGTCCTGTCCTTAAGAAAGTACATTTTATAGATCAAGATAAGTAAGTAAAACTCCAGTTGTCTCATGTTAATGTTCTTACAAAAAATATATATTCTAACTTTCCAGTTGTCTCATGTTAATGTTCTTACAAAAAATATATGTTCTAACTTGAACGGAAGACTTACTATGCAAATTAAAAACTCTTTGTCATCCGAAATCAATATTTACTGGCCCATTGAAAATGAAACGCATTTGAGATGTATTTTGTAATGAAGTTTCACTTCTTTTCCCTTTCTGTCAACTGTCGACGGTAGCAGGATTGGCCAATGACGATTCCTGTGTCTGTCAACTAAAAGTTTTCAACACAACTTCGATGAATTTTCAGTCAGTACTTGGGCCTTCTGAATAAATAAAAAATGTTATAATTCCCATCTCTTGAAATACATTTGCAGTTGGAACAAGAACATTCAAGAGAAGAGAATCTGTCATAAAGTAGTTCTTTTCTGCACAAGAAGCAGGTTTATCTATGTATGCGTCTTGTTGAAATGGCTCGTGTCCTAATGTGACAAGAACATAAGACAATAAATATTTTTAGTGTGATAATAAAATTTAATTGTTAAAATTAAAAACTTAGGGACAAGTCTTGATTGAGATTTATTAAATTAAATAATAAATGAAAACTCCATACTTAATTTGATGTTCTTATTTAACTCGTGCATGAATTTTTTTTTTATTATTATTCAAAGTTCTGGAGGTGGTGCTGCTTAAATACCAACTTTCAAACCTGTATTACAGATTGGGGGCCTTTCTTAGATGAAAAAGCTAAGCATTGCACCCCTCTTTTTTCCATGGCAACTTATAGGTTTTTCAGAGTTTGAATTCCTTTTTTTTTCATGGCAACTTATAGGTTTTCAGCAGCCTGTGAAGAGAAGACTGAATGTTTTGCCATATCATTTGAGCTCCTTTAATTTCTTTTCCAATGGTTTTTTTATATATATAAACCTCACGGTGTCCTAATCGCTGGGCTAAACTAATCCACATTCACACCGAGTGACCTAAAAAAAATAAAATTACTCTCCAAATGGCTGACTCCATACAAGAGAAGTAAATTGAACCCCTGACTTCTCTTAAGAGACAAGAATGCCATCACTTTTCCAATGTTACGTAATGGCTAAAGCTCTAGCCAACCATCGAAAATATAATCCTCTATTCTGCAATATGGTGTATTGTAGCCTGTGTAGAATAATTAAGCAAGCAAAATTGGACTATAATTACAGGTCTGGCAACAAGTTCTCCAGAGCTCTCCTAAGGTGTTCTCTATCAGATGATGAAAACATAAATTCCTCCACCAAAAAGATTTTCTCTACCCACAAAAAAGGCCCCATGGAAAAATCAGGCATCCATTAAGTATCAACTACTAGATTTGAAACTTCTTCCCTCCCAGAAACTTTGGGTTTTACTTCAATAACCTGCTGAAAAAGCTTTACGTAATCTTTCAGCAGAAAAAGATGCTCTTTTATTAGTTGGCTCAAGCACCAGGGCATATTTGAAATCTGCAAGAATAAAAAGGTTTCATTAATCTAACGGGGTCCAGAATAAAGATCAGAAATAACTGGAAGATATGCACCAGATGAATATATATTTGGCTTATCGCCTGTCTTCCTATGCGTAATCGACAAAATAGCTCAAGAATTTACGACTTCCAACAGCATCAAAAAATAAAAACTGTCCTCTTTTTAATTGAAACAAACAATGTCTAGTTTGGGCCCATTTAAATTATCCTCTTCTCTGTTGACATGGCATGGCACCTGGATTTGACCAAGGCCAGGGAGCAGCTAACGTATAGATGAAAAGATGAAACAAAGAATAAATCTACTCAAAGAAACTTGTAATGTGATGAATTGACTCACCTTCAATTGCATCCTTATAGTATCCAAGCATCTCTCTAGCTGTCCCTCTTCGCAAATAAGCCTTAACATTCTGGAAATAAAATGGAAAACAGGAACCAATGTTAAAGTAGTCTGAATAAACTGAAGCATGGTGCCCTAAATTTCCAGAAATAACTGTTGCCACAGCGGCATAATGCAAACCTTAACAAATTGGCAAGTTTTAAAGAAAACATCATAGTAGTTAAAGTAAAATTGTGATAACAAGTTACCCTTGACAAAACTGATAAAAATAGCAAGAAATCACCTTTTTATCAAGGTTGATAGCATTGGAACAATCTGCTTCAGCTTGTTGGAAACTGAAAGTAAAAAATGAAATATGTCAAGCAAGTACAATAAGATACTTATACTGCAATGTTCAAGAATACAAAAATACCTTCCCAGTTCAAGATATGCCGCAGCTCTGTTACTGAAATATGTTGCATTCTTATCATTAAGTTTGATAGCTTCATTATAATAGCTAATAGCCTTCTGCCACTTCTGCTCCTTAAATGCTTGATTGCCCTTAATCATAGAATAAGATGGCAATAAAGATTCATTAACTAAGATAGCACAAAACATTTGTGAAGTATATAAAGGGTGGTAAGACTATGAAACAACTTAAGCTTTTGCAGGAAACCAGACATTGGATAGTCATAAAGATGACTACTAACATATTTTCAACTTTGATAAATTGAAATGAAAATGCATGTTTATAGAAGGTGATCAAATATAAAAACAAACATCCATTGATCATTGGCAGCATCACCAAGCTTCTGTTCAGGTGTTGCTGGTCTGTGATCTTCTCTTATGCATCTTCCTTGAAACATTGTCATTTACTTAAAAGTTTTTAAACTCTGATTGAAAAAGGATGCAAAGAGCAATAACCAAGATGCCGATTTTCTCAAAAAGATATATAATCAGTTTAGTGATTACAAATAATTGTAGTTGCCATGCTATCACCACTACAAGTGCACATCCACCTGACTGAGACACTTAAAAATAAAAGAACATTAAGCTTCTCAAATCTATCACATACACCATTGAATAAGCAGTATCATCAACAACATAACTTCCTTTTCTCTTTCAAGAGAGGGAGAGAACCACAAGTTGAGCATGAAAAAAATGTTGAATTCACTAAATATATACTCTTAATATTGAAACAAGATGGGCACTGGACCCACGATTAAATTCCATTTGATTATCTAGAATACAGAACGTTGTGCATAAGTGCGCTGGGAACAACATTTTAATTACGACAGTAAATCTATTAGTACAGCTAAATGCAAGGCTCCGTTCAAACTTTTGACATCCAGTCAACTTCTGAGGTGCATACGGAAATCAATTTAAAGCAAGCACTCATCATATAAAATATCAAGATCAACATGCCAAGTGCAATCAAATTCAATCCAAAATCTGTCACTGGACATGTTACAGTTTTGACAGGAAGAATGCATAATCTACCTTTTCTTTAGCCATCTCAGCAGAATTTTCCACGCTGTCTGTGTTGCTCCATGTGGAATTAACATATGTCTCAGCTTGTTCTTGTAAGGTTTTATACATGGTCTGCACTGTATCTAGTAAAAAGCGATCACTGCCATGCCTGGCTATCAAGGACACTGAAATAGGACATTTGTTATAATATCCTAACGGTACAGTGACCTGAAACATATAAAAAAATAATTTAATAACAAAACTTTGCTGTTATAAGAGGAAACAGGAATTTAGTGTCGTGTCTAATTGCCATTTGCACATGCATGTATGTGTGCGTGAGCAAGAGAAAGAGAGATTCACCTGACAGCAACCTGATAGGCTAGCAATACTCATAAGACCAAACGAAGAGCTCTGAAATTCTTCTGACAAAATCTCCTTCGCACCAATTTTTGGAGGAAGATAAGCAGTTGTAGGGACCACCAGAATCCCATCATCCTGGAATGCCACAGAAACCAAAAGAACAAAAAATATAGGTGTTTAAGAGGCACAGTCAATATAAATATTATCAATAAACAAATCAAAATAAGATAATCAAGAAGGTTGCACTATTTGGAAACACAAACAGAAATGTTTATTCAAGCTCCAAGAGCCTAACTCAAACCAACAACAAAAATTAAAATGGAAGTGCAATGTGTTTTCTTTTCCAAATGCTTCTACATATTCATACAAGAAGAAAACCACTGAAAGACAGAAGGTTCTATAGTTAGAAAAATTAAATAAAAAATAAACCGGGTCAATGATATAATAAGCCCAGCAACTAACTCAAACCTGCATAACCATATAAACCTAAAGCCCAGTCATAGAATTGAAGGATACAAGATCCTTGCATTCAGAACTAACATTGACAAGTGTAATAAGAGAAAAATAAAAGCAAAAGCTAGATATAAGGGACTGTATGCACTGTGATAATCCTATTGTCAACCTAGTATATAAGAACATAGTAATGGAAAGCATTAAAGGATGATGAATCGCAATAAAAACACTGATCTCATACATGCTGTTCGACCAATTATTAGTGTTTCAACTCTGTTCTTTTTTCCCAAGACTCATTTTTCTTTATTTGGGCAGGAAACATAATACAAAAGCCGGGCATTGTATTAAAACTCTAAATGACCACTTCTTTTCTTGTAGTTGCATTCATTAATGCATCCATTAGGAGTTGGTGAAAGCTTAAGTAAAGAAAAATCAATTTCAGTTTATAAGATAGACATTAATTAAGCCAATGTCTTTCAATTAACAAAGCATCTCTCTTAGTTTTCAACAAATGATACTTTAATTTTATATAACCTATTGGTGACTTGTTATATTCAAATTCAAAGAGCACCATTTACGAAAAGAATACCTTCAATAGAGAATTGATAGCCGAACCCATTTCTTCTCTAATAGACTTGCAGAGTTCAATCTCTGCATCTGACAGGTCCACTATTTCATTCATCTGAGCTGAGAAATTGGGTTCAAGAATTGGCTTTACCGTGTTAATCCATTCCTCGTGATTGCTTCTGAACTCATATCTATTACAAGATAGAGATAAGATTCATATTGTCCATAGAATATCAAAATAAAATGTATAATAAAGTGAAGAAGCATCTGACTTTCAAGTCATACACCCTACTCAAATGTTCATTAAGAAAGCGAACATCACAGATTTCTATCCTCCTCCACAAGTTAAATAAACACATATAATTAAGTCAAAAAAACACCCAGGTCTAGTCCAAAATGCAGAGGAAATAATTATTTGGTTTGTCCGTTGTAACTTTAACAGATCATGATACTTCTAATAACAGTATATCCAGTGCATTGATAATAATTTGAAGGTAAGAAAGAGTTTCTAACTATTACACCTGATTAGAAACTATAAATACACTTTATAAGCCAAAAGCAACAGCAGGTTGACATCCCAATTTTTTTTACCTAAGAAATACAAAGATCTAGCCCTGTCATTTGATAGTCTCTCTCAGATTTTCTTTTGTATTAATAAATTTTTTCATTAACTACAAACAGCTGTCTGAAAAATATTAAAGTTTCAAAACTGGTTGAAGTTTAAACACTATACATTTCTCACATGGACTGTACGCATAGATTATCTATATTGAACCACCTCCATATGCCTAAATATGATTGATAATGATAACACCTCCATCCCAAGGGAACAAAAAAACAGATGAAGATAGCTAATCAAAAACTTATATAGATTGGTTTTCCAATCATTTCATAAAAAGTGGAAGAAAGAGCAAAGTTCTATGGTGGTACAATTACAAACGGTAGATAAACTGCCATTGTGTCTTCAAAGGAATTTTTGACTAAAACTGTATCCTATTCTCAGCTTTTCCACTAAAAATCAATCATATAGTCATACTTGGCTATTTGAAAGACTTACCTATGAAGAAGTTGCATGACATTCGCAAGCAATCTTATTGAAGAAGTTTTAACTTCACCATTTGTCTTCTTGTTACGGAACTCTTTCAAGCTTGGAACTTTAGAATTCAGATACACATCAAGAATTTCATGCTTCAATAATTGTCCTGAAGAAGTGTGTCAAGGTATAATTCAGAAACAAACTCCACTAGAGAAGGGCAAATATTTGTGAAATATAACAAATGAAAAATTTTCCAACTCTAGTTCAGAAGATCTTAACATACTTCCAAAATGCTTTTCAGTTGACTTAACCACCACCTGGGAAACTCTATCAATAGGAATCTTCAGTGATTGAAAACAATCATCTGCCATTATAATTTGCCTAGGACTACGTGGACCTCCAAAAGCAGATTGAAGAAGAACATGCCCAACACGTCGCAGAATATTAGGATCCTTAGCAAACCAACCTGCAGGAGTTGTTTCAGAAGTTGATCAAAATTTAGTATTGATGAGGCAACCAGAGAGCATTAGAAGGAATCCCATCAATACAAAGTAATAGTCAGTCAATGGCTGGACAAGAGAATTAAATGACCTCTACTTCAAAGATGATGTTACACACATGCTCAAAGCAAAATAAATTACAAATAAAGTGATGTGGAAAATAAAGAAGAAAATTCAGCTTCAGAGCAAAGTTTTGATAGATTTTTATTTTTATTTTGATATAGTTCAAGAAGCTTACTAAGCCAGCAAAACCAGCTCTTAGGACATTCCAAAAGCATGGAATAAGTTGAAGTGTGCTTGACTCAAACAAACAACAATTAAATGTTATCAATCATTCAGAGCTAACTCATAACTAATCAATGGTACAGGGCACTACAAAGTTTAGAGATTTAGCTCTTTAAATAAATGTGCAATAAAGATTAAACTTCAGAGTTCACATTCAATAGAGCTGAGATCAGTCAATCACCAAGTAAAATTACACAATAGGTAATTATATGATCAATCCTAGCTTAAACATTTGCATTATTGATTCTTTTCTTGGAAAAGTAAAACCAAAATCTGTGCAAAATAGAGCTAAATGATATCATGTTACAGCTTAAAAAAAAACATGTGGAGCAAGTTGAAACTCATACACATCAATCACATTTCTACTTGAAAGAAATATGAGAAAAAATGTTAAATCAGAAAAACCAATATCAATTTGCGATAGAGAACAACATAGGACATTAAACAATCGCAATACAGAAAAAAATAGGTCATCAACAATTCCTTTACTTAACCTGGAGAAAAATAATTAAAAGAATCATAAACAAGAGAATCTCCAAAATGTGGCCCTCACATACCAACAGTGTCAAGACTGGCAGAAACAGGTAAGACTCCTATCTTTGAAATAGCTCCATATGAGGGTCGAAATCCTATAATACCACAAAATCCAGCAGGTACTCTCACACCACCAACAGTATCAACACCTGCCATAAAATATCTGTATCAAATACATCTTCCAAAATTTGAATGTGTTTTATAGAGGTTCAATTAATGTCTACAAAGCTAAAATTTTATTGAGTGGTCTGGAAATGCCAAAAATTCACAGCAAACTTGCATAATATAAAGAAATTTAACAGCAGAATGACCTGAACAGCAGTATCCTATATTCATGAATAAAAACTGTCAAACAAAGTCAAAAGTTTATGGTGCTTGGGAAGTAACTAGTGACATCCTATTAGTTACTCCCTAGAGTCCATTTTCAAGAAATGCATAGAAACAAGTCGAAAAGAGAAATCCCAGGCAGAGATATTCTTATCACTTTTGGGGATTTTTTTTTTTAAATTAGCATAGTAAGTTAAAAGTTTTGGCAAAATAACACCATTTGAAAAAAAGATTTGGCAAAATAACACAATTTCATCTTGTCACGCTTCAAAATAACAACGGCTCAAAGCCAATCCTCCAACTCAACCAGTCAGCTGGTTGGTCTAGTTGTATGAGCCAATCAACAATTTCACACAAAAACCAAAATTTTATGAACTTTTTATTCCAAATATGTTTTATGAGTCTAAATATACATCCAAATCTACCGACCAACTTGTAGACTCAAAAACAGAATCCAATTAAAATCTCAAAAGTTATGGTTCACAAATTGTCCTCTATTTTTTAGTGATAGTGATGTAGTTAGAATTGCAATAACTGGTATTTTTTAGTACTCAGGTGTGGGTTTTCCATAATTAGATAAGGATTTGCCCCAGACAGATTATGTAAATGACCTAGCAAATGCCTTTATGAATTAGTGGGACAGGTCTGGGTCTAAAAAGAGATTTGGTCTCGTTAGACCAGAATGATGGGTCGGATTTTTACATCAGTTTCTAAGGGGATTTTTTTAGAGTGACTATGGAATCGCTTCTCCAACCGTCGAATCTTTAGATTTCAAAAATCTCACCACGAGATACTGATTTTGACAATTTTATGATTTTTCTTGTTATTTTTGGAATCCATCAACCAATTTAACTAGCAATTATGAAATACTTCAATTGGTTAGTCCTGAATTAATAGATGTCACAGTTCAGGAACGCGACATTTAATTAAATGTCATTGTTGAGAACCACAATACCCAAAAGTATGATATTTCACAAAAACTTTTTATTACTATATTTTTTCGTCATTTTTTTTATATTGTATACTAATTTCCTAATATGTCCTCAAAAACTTTTGGTGTGTCATGTGTTTTATTCTCTATCTTGTTTGTGTTTCTCATTCAAGAGAGTGGGTCACAGAGTAACTAAGAGAATGTCAATAGTAACTCCTTGTGCACTATAAAATTTTCCCAAACAAAGAATCATGCAAATAATGCATTCCATTTATAGAATAGTTCAACACCATATTCCATTCCTATTTAAGGAACTATATAACTAGCGCTATATGTAAATCAACTTCAATTAAATCATGGTAAAATATATTTCGTTTCCTTAAAAAATAAATTATAATTACTGCCAATTTAAAATGTAGTTTATACAGGTATATAAGAAAATTAACCCTATTACAAAATATTCAATTAATAAATTTTGTGTCAGAGACTGGTATAAGAAAGGGTTTTGCTGCACATAGAAAAATAAAACTAAATAGAAAGTTGATAAAAGAAAAATAAAAAACAACAAAAGAGCAAATCAATTTGCAAACTGTTAAAAATATGTTAGGGGTCTCCATGCTAACCAGTATCCATCAATGGTCCAATTTAATCATAACAACAGCAACAATGACCAAAATCAAATGAATGAAAACCAAGATTGTTTGATATACAATTATGCAACCTGATAATAATACAATGTTTGGGCTTTCAAATTTATGACAATTGTGATGACCTTGCGGTCTAAAGGACATTAACACTAATAATAGCTTGGATGCAAAAGGAGAGCAACCCAAGCATAGACAAGGGTTTCACATAAAACATTTGCACGAAAGCAATTCAAAAGTTTCTGAACTCAACCCCAGAAATCACAAGAGTCGCAAGAAAGATAATAAGAAGCTCACCCAAAGAGAAGTCAACCAGATTAGCAGCTACAGCCACAGCAGCGCCACTACTGGATCCACCTGGTACTCGTGCTGGCTCAACAGGATTGGTAGGTGTACCATAATGCTTGTTTTCTCCAGTGATACTGAAAACAAACAGCACGCAAAGCAAACATCATCATCAAAATCATCATACAAAAGAAAGCATAAACTCATAGTATGCCCTAAGTTCGCAGTCTGTAGAAATTTGAAAAGAACAATAACATACCTATAAGCAAGCTCATCAACAACAGTTTTGCCGACACAAGTAGCACCTCCTTCAACAAGAGTTGAAACGACAGCAGATGTTTGAGAAGCTGCCTCATGTGTCTTTGCCCAGTCCGGATGACCAAATCCAGTCACATATCCTTCAATATCAAATCTGACAATCCCATTTACCCATAAAAAAATGTAAATTGACAAGTTAAAAACCACAAAGTTAAAAACCCTAAAAAAAATATTGAGCGCAAAACTAATCGCCAAAAAAAGTTATTTCAATTACTCTCCAATAAGTGATTCAAACAAATATAATCAATGAACAGAAGTGATGGGGCATACAAGTCGGAGACGGCGAAGGTGAGGCCAGTGAGAGGATGAGGAGCTTTAGGAGGAGCTGGCTGCGGCGGAGGGAGCAACTGAAGCTTGAGGATAAAAGCGCCAAAATCTTCTCTGAGAACTTTCTTAAACTTTTTTGTGAATAAAAAAATACCAGCTAGTCCTAGTCCTAACAGCACCCAAAGATTTGAAGGATTCGACGCCATCTCTCCCTCTCCCTCACTTCTCTAACAGTACTTATCTTTACCTGCCACTGCTTTATTTATTAAAAACGAAAATAGAGTAGATATACAAAATGAAAAACCCTAGAAGAGGAGCAGGCCAAAAAGGAGATAAGGAGGGGAGAGAGAGCGAGAGAGTTATTTATATGTACTGTGGAGGGAATATTGGATTTTTCTTGGAGTAGACGTGCATTTCTTCCCTGTCCTTTTCTTCACGGAAGTTGTGAAATGTGAGCAGTTTTCTATATACACTTTTATGATTTTACAAAATTTCCTTCTGATTTTTAGTTTTTCTCCCTTTTGGTCCATCTTTTTTACCTATTTTTATATTTTGCCCATCATTTTTACCTATTTTTATATTTTGGTCCTTTCATTCACGCATGTAGCTAATGCCGGATAATTTGACGGTGAAGCCGCTATGACGATTAGGGCCATCTCCAACGAATGAGGAGTATGGAAAGCCAAAAGCATTACCTCCTAAATCACTCTTGATGATTATTTTCAAATATATAAAAAAATTAAATGATAATAATTTGAGCAAAATTAATATGATTAACTTGTGATTTAGGATTATTTAAAAAAAAAGTTAGAAAGTTCAAGATCTAACAAAGTTAATTTTGAATTATAAGATTGAAAAGATATCAATTTAAAAACAAAACATAAAAACAAAATCGAGTCAACTCAAATTTACTATATTAACCCACCACATGTGATATGAGATTGAGATAAAAAAAATACTTAGAAAAAGAATAAAAGTTAAATAAATAAATAAACATTGAATAAAAACAAACTTATGGCCTAGAATAGCCCTATAAAAAACAAATAAAAGCATCAAACATAAGAGATCTCAATACCCAACACCAAATGATAAAAATAAAAAAAATTCCAAACATTAAAAAAAATTCCAAACAACCGGGCTAATTGGATTAACTTGCGCCCAGGATGATCCTAGAAGAAGAAGAAAAAAGAGGGGGGAAAGAAAATGATCAATAGCGTCAAATGATAAAATTAAAAAAATATATATCAAAATTAAATTGAGTTAGTCTTCAAAACCAAAAATCATGGCTATAAAATTGAGATGACCCTGAAAAAATTAAATCAAATTTCTAACTATCAAAAAATAAAAATAATAAATTTTTAACTATCAAAAAATAATAAAGATCAAGTTTTCAAATGATTTTAATATTCGGTGACGACTCCTAAGAGATAATTATAATTTCATGGTTATAAAAAACACACAAAAAATCTTGCCCTCTGCCTCCGGGAATGGCCGCTCGAAAAAAATCTTGTTGCAACAGAAACAAAACACACGCACATATATATTTTGTTATGTTCCCACCAGAAATTTAAGAAAAAAAAAGTGGATTTTCGAGGAATCCAAAACCTCCAAATTAATTCAGATAAATTCTTCAGTACATTTCTCATGTATCTCATAAATTAAATACACTGAAGTTAACAACTTGCCTGATCCCACGTTCCCCAAATTACTCTGACCTATTTGACTGAATCAACCTATTTAATTATTGGACAAGACTCTTAATTAAATAACATAAAATAATTAAATACTGAAAGACAATTACAAATAGACTGGACTAATTACTGGACTGGACTAAATACTTTATTATTTGAACCAACTCAGTTCATCTTCAACTGGACCAACAATTCTCCCAACCAACCTCGTAACCTGCACTGTCTTGATCAGACTGAATCTGCAAGAGATGACACTGACTGAATGGACTTGGCACGTGACATATTTATATACACCAAACATGTAGAAAAATTGTCATGGTTAATCAAAATTCAATGGATAGAACAATCCACACACTCCATAAGAATATGATTCCAAAAGAATTTGATTCTACAATCACAATTACAAATCTATGACACTTATGGTGTGTGATAAACACATATAAATGTTGTTTATAACGTGAAGGCCATAAACTATTTGCTGAATAGATTTCATCAATACTCTCAATAATGTATGTTTTGAGACCACAGGATTAAAATCAAGGAGATCACTGACATGAATTTGTCAGCAAAATCAGATTTTTGCATAGAAAAGATGTTGCAATTTGACATACCTACCATACATGAAGATGAACATATCGACAAGAGTAGATCATTGGTAGTGGTAAATTACTTTAGATCTATTTCCATGAAGAAACTCTCTTCTGAAGATAACTCAGGGATTCTCGTAAGCAGATGGGCAAGGTAAATAGCTTTTTTTTGTTGTTGTGAAAAAAAAGCTGCTTACACTAAGAACATAAGGGTGATAACCAAATTGAAAAGCAAGCTCCCTTAACAACCGCAACAGTAAGTTTTTTTGTTGAAAGAATTAAACAATTAACTCAATTGAGTTTTTTAATCATTTTTATTTTTATTTCAGTGATTTTAATTATTGGTACCGTATGATCGAAGAATGATCAGATTCAAAAGAGAATGTCTTTTAAATAAAATGTAATATTACAACTTTGTTTTTCTTTTCTTTTGGTCACCTTCTAGAACAAGAAACATGATAAGCTTACATCCAGATTCAAAAGATTATCTGTTTTTACTGCAAAAATACCAAATAAAAGGGAGCCTGCATGTATCCCCTACCATCACAAAGCTAGCATTGATGAATTCTTGGATCCCCTTATAGCAGCAAAAGAATAATATGAACAGGGAGTTCTGAAGCACAAGTTTTAAGAGGTTGTGCATGGATTAAGTCATGAATCCCAAGTTCTAAGTTGTTTTGCGAATATAAAATGACGATTTTCACTTCAGACAACGTAAATGTTGCATTGCACATTCATTTTGCAGGCAATATGCGCCATAGAAGTTGTTTTATTAAAAACAAAGCCTGGCTCAACCAAATATGCAGGTGTTATTCAGCACACAAACCTGTTCAATTCACCATCCATAATCCAAGGACACATACAAGAAAAGATTCATCTTAGTTAATTCATTTCTTACATTCTTAAGTGTAGCTATCAATGACGAGTAAAACTTTGTACAGCTTTGTTGCCAACAAACAGTACAACCAATGAGAGCACGAGGATGCTAAAATTGGGATCAGAATCTTATACCTACCCTCCTTTCAAGCAATCCTCAGCAGAACAGGATAGAGCTATGGCTTGCTGAGCTCATAATGCAAAAATAAATAAAGACATTCTTTGAAGTTAAATGGCAGGAACAAATACAATTCTCAGACTAGGTGATCTAAGGAAAAACACCACAGTGAGATCACTTTTTGACATGGACCAACGAATTCAACTGAGGTCGATGTTATTAGGTGCTTCCATCTCATGGGGTTGAACTTGCACTGTGCTAGTTTCAAACTTCTTGGTTCCAGCGTAAGGTATACAATTCCAATCATGCAATGATTCATGCCCAGTTTATCAAATTACAACAGACATTGAGTCTACCTTCCAAGTTCAAATATTGTAACATAACTTCAGCTTTCTTAGTGCATTCTTAGCAGGAAAGAAAGCTTATATCATCATTAAATTGATTCATATACCTTCTCAGGAAAATAGGATGGAAACCACTCCTTTTTTTGTGGTGGAGCAAAAAAAAAAATTGAAACAGAAAGAAAATGAAATAAAGTAGTAGAGTTGCATACCAAACAAGCAAGCAAGTACAGCAGTATCTAGCTCAAGCGTCAATAGAGAAATGAGGATTACAGAAGCCAAAAGGTTGCCGATAATGCAGAAATTCAGATTGATTTACCCTTAGAGCTGCATTACAGAATCATGGTACGTTCTTGTATCCAACAAAATGGAGTAACACAACAAGAATTTAAGCCATCATGGAGTCAAAAACTGAAAAGTTTTCAACTATTAGATTTCCATGTCATTTTGAAAGACTAATTTTTCTCAATATAGTTTTAATAGCTGACGAGCTTCATCAAAACAATCACAAACTTCTCAAAATATTTAAACAGAACAACCAATTTGGGCAGCCCTTCAATCAAATTATTTGATAACAGAAATGGTGCTATTGAAGCACTTGGTTCAAGTCTATCCTCTTAGCTTAACAGCTATACCAATTCAATTCACCATCAAAGCACACATGCAAGAAAGTCTCAAAAGGTTAGATTGTTTTTTTTACTACGTTTCAACTTGAAGCCACTGTTGACAAAGAAACCTCAGTATGGGTTACTGCAAAAAATACAGTCAATGAGCACAAGAGACATGAAAAAAAACTAAATTTCTATATGCTACTCCTTCAAACAATATTCAACCGCAAGAGTACACAAACTATGCTACAAAAAGCTTATTATGGAACCGAACAGAGACATTCTTTGGAAAGGAAAAAAGAGAGGAGAATTTCATTACAGCTGTATCATAAATAGAACTATGACTAAATGGTTGCAGCAGTGAAAACTCTCACCCTTTTCTTTCTTCACGAGTTTGGAGAAAAGCTGAATATCTGACTCTCATTCCATCAAAAAGAAAAACAGAACAAGTTCCAAGTATTTAAGTGATAGAGACCGGTGCAAATTGATAGGATGGAAATACAAAAATGCGCATGTTCATCTGCCTGTGCACATAATAGTAGCCAAGGCCAATTTATCTATACTTTAAACATCCAAAAGGAAGAATGCAACGCGTACATATGGAAATTGCTATAATACTTCTAATGTGAAAATAGTTGCCAAGTCTCATTTTTCAAACATGTTAAATTCAGTAAGAACCAGTTAAAATTTTCAAACTAGGTGAAATATTTTAAAAGAAAGGAATAGAAACAGTGAGATTGAGTTTTAGATATGGACCAATATTTAAAAGAAATAGCTGCCTTTTGCTTTGTGGCAGGCAAACAGAACATGTGCAAACTATGTGAAACAAAGTAGTAGACTGCATAGAAGTAAACAAGGCATTGTTTGACCTCCGATCAAGAAAATAAAGAAGAGAGAATCCAAAATTGCAGATAACAAGCAAATTTAGACTGCATTCCATGCATCAGAGTACAACAGGAAGGAAAACAAAAATGGACCAATTATCTCAACAATTTTCAACTACTACGTTACCTCTCATTTTTGAAAGATTTAATTTCTCGTTATACATCTTCAATAGCTGTGGGGCTTCATCAAAACAATTCACGAACTTCTTAAGGAACAACTTCTCAGAACACAAAAACAGAGTAACCAAGTTAGGCCTCCTTTTAATCAACTGTTTCGATAACAAAAATTGAGCAACTGAAGCTCTTGGTATAAATGTTGTCTTCAAGCCTGGCTTCAAAAGATAGGGTTTTTTCGCAATAAATGAAGGCTCGCAATCCATATTGTTAACCAAGAAATCCATCACTGCCATAATCTTATCATCTGATGTCATCATGCACCAAGGCTCCTTTATGAAAGCAGCAAGAACGTCTTCCTCAGACCAACCCCAACTCTTATAAACACCCAACCTCCTTTCCCATCCAGATTTGCTCAATAGACCCATCACCATCACTGCCGTAGTGAAATGTGGCTTAAGAGGATCACATCCTATTTCTCTCACCGTCTCAACGATTCTTCTCAAATGATTCGGAGACATCATGACAGACCTAGGAAAACGGTAAACCAATGTAGCAATATGCCTTTTGGGGACTCCATACTCTTCCAAAATGTCGATACAAGGTTTCAAATATATATCGGTTTTATGATAGAGAATAGGGGAGTATCTTCTAACAGCAGCAATTGTCCGGTCATTAGATTCAAGCAAGCTCACAAGGAAGTTGAAATTAAGAATTATTTGGTTTTCCAAGCTTCTATTCAAAATGCAAGGATGTGCACATAGAATGTGGGCAATGTCATTGCCTGACATGCCTTTAGAGTGAAAAAACTTGAGTTTAGGCAAAAGGGTTTTCTCATGTTTGCACGAAAGTACTCGTGGGAATTTTTTAACGAGTTTAAAGATTTGTTCTTGAGAGAGACCATAGTGCTGGAACATGTGAATCACTAAGTCAGGGTTATCTGGGGTTTTAAAATTGAGATGTTTAGAAGCTGAAAGAGCAGATTCAGGAGAGAACCCAAATTTGATTATGAGATAAGAGGCTGCAAATGACTGTTTATTTGGATTTTCGAGGGTTGAGATGAAGAATCTAAGAGTAATAATCGAAGGTGAGTGTTGAAATGAAAAAAGCCTGTGGGCGGATGAAAGTGCGGCAGCGTATCTCCCATGATGGAGAATGGATTTGCAGAGGAAATGAAACATGGAAATTGAATCCCACTTTGAGTGATGCAAGAAAGTTATCTCTTTCTTTCCGTCAAGAGAATCTATAAGGTGGTTGATTCGCAGAGCGAATCTTGAACTTGCACCGAAGAAACCCTAATGTTTTAATGGCCTGTCAAATCACCGTTTCAAAAATACCTGCCTCGGTTTTAATTTAATGAGAAAATGTTTTTTTTTAACATCACCAACACTGTATATCAAGTGAACTGAAAATAATTATAAATCGTGATTTCAAATAAATTGAATATAAAATGACCAAACTGGAAAAAAAAAAGTCCAATTAATGGAATTTGTTCAGTAAAACTAAAACATATGCTGTCCTTACAATGTGTTGTTGTTTTTGTTATGGGATTTAGATTATTTTAATTTTAATTATGTAATTGTAATTATAATCAAAGTTTTTTTAGGGTTGATCTGCATCTTATATGCACCATGTAGAAATCACATTGCTTCATAATGGGGTATATTTTTTACTCCACAAATAAATTTATATGATAGCCTAGTCCGATTTAGCCTTTCCTCAACAATTCCTCCGTGTTTGTATAATAACTAATAACTAAGTGTTTTCCGAGAGGTTTTTCACACTTTCTTAAGTTAGAAGACAAGCAGAATACACAAATAATGTAATCAAAGTGAATGACAAGCTTTACAAAAAATCTTTCCCAACCTTTATTAATCTCATAAACAAAGAAGACTATTCACAAATTTGTATGTGTGCTATGCACAAAGATTGCATGTTACACCAAGCTTATGTATGTATCTCGTGCTCTATATGTTGCCCCAAATCAAGAGCTACCATAAGTATTTATAGGACAAAACTCTCATTCCTACTTTTAAGGAAATAGTAAAAACTATCTCATCCATGTTCACCCATGAACATAATGATCTCATTATTTATCAAGTAGTTGGTAGTTTTCCCCCATTATCTTGTTGGGTTGAGAGCATTTTCAGTCATGCCCTCACGTTCTCCAGCACATCTCTCATGATCTCATGATCTTAGATACTCATAACTGTCACTAACCCACATTCTGCATGTCCACTTGGCAATCCCAATTGTCAGCTTCTGATGCGTCTGTTGTTGGATCTCTCGCATGCTTTGGACAGTCCTTCTTCCAAGTATCAAGTCGTGCCAAGTCAAACCTTTGACTGACACAAGTTATTACGTGCTACCGAATATGCATATGCGTGAAGACTGTCAATGCCTGGTTGTCGAATGTTCGCGACATCCCCTGTTCTCGCCAACCTATCCCCTGATGAATTTTTCTACCTAACCCGGACAATCCAGCCCATGTTCGTCAACAATTTGCGCTGCTGATTTTTCTTGATGAACCTACAACTACACAAATCTGTGCTGCTGATTTTTCCCACTTTTGGCATGGTTGTCAGTGCCCTTAGACATTGTTTTGGACAGCCTGCCGAAGTGTGCACCTCGTGGACATTTGACACTGTTACAGTACACATGCACATGATTATTTGAAAGTGTGGTGAATGTTGATTTTTAAAGTGTTTTTCACTTAGAAGTATATTAAAATATATTTTTTATTTGTATAAATTTATTTTTGATATCTGAAACATCAAGACAATTCAAAAACACACATAAAAAAGCTAATAAAAAGCTGATTTTAAAAAAAAAAATCCAAAAGTGTAGTTGGATCACAATAGCAGATACAAAATCTTTGTTCTTATTCATTGTTACAACTTTCAAGTTGTCTTGCAATGCATTGCAAGCATATCTTATCACTCATTTACACCAACATCTCAATATAATAAAATATACCACAACTTATTTATTTCTTGCACTAACATTGGGCAAAATATCACATAAATTTTATACTTCTATGATATTGATAAAATCATTGCATAAGACTATAAACATCTCAAACCTATTTATTTCTAATCTATTTTATCTTAATTCATAATCAATTGGTTCAAGAAATTCAGAAAAGATAATTTGTCAAAATAGAGTTCTGCATGAACCGGTCGACCGCTAGGAAGACAAATTACCTTTCGAGCTGAACCGGTTGACCGCTGGAGTTATCCGTTGTGAACCGGTCCACCACTTGATATGACAGTTGCACTAAAACGGCTAGAAACGGCTAGTTTCTTTTTGAAACTTATAAATAGGCCTCTTAATTGCAAAATTAAGAACACACATTGTATATATCTGATATTGAGGCAATTAGTAGTGCATAAACACCTTCATATCATCAATCCTCATTAATACTCATATTTGTGTTTAAATCTTCATATCCTAACACAAAGAGTATTTCTCATTCTCACTACACTTACACACCTTCAAATATTCTAAGTGCTATTAAGTGAGATAAATAGATCATAGATCTTGATTTGTAATATGCACACTATTGAGAGTGTATTGTTGTATTTCAAATACAATCCTTGTAAAACTCTTGAGAGTTGAGTATAAAACTCTTGATATTGGTGAGGAAACATCACCAAGGAAAAATCTTGAAGAGGGTATATCTTCAAGTGGGAAAAAGGAAAATCTTGAAGATGGCATATCTTCAAGTGGTGTAAAAGTCTTGGTGTGGATTCATCAAGCGGGAATTGTAATCTTGTTACTTGGACTAGTAAGAGAATACAATACTCAAGTACGGGTTGGTACTTGAGTTGTGGATGTAGGCTTGTCGAACTACGTTAAAAACCGAGTTAACAATCTCTCTCTCTTATCTCTTTACTTTAAAGTAATTAATTTTAAATTGCTTTACTTATTGTATTTACACCTAATTCCCCCCTTTAGGTGTATAGTTGCCTTAATCCTTGAATAACAATTGGTATCAGAGCTTAGTTCTCAGTTATTAAGTTTGCTTAGACTTTGAGTAGACGACAACTACAAACTATAATCTCCAAAATGTAGGTGCTTCAACATCTAGACCACCACCTATTGGAAAGCTAGAATGACAATATATCTTCAATCTATAGATTTCGATTTATGGCTTTTTATTGAAAATGGACCTCATAGACCACTTAAAACCAAAAATGGTATTGAGATTCCGAGAAGCATAATAGAATATACTGGCCTAGATAAAAGATTACTT
The DNA here is from genome assembly GCA_032356905.1 of Salix exigua. Classification (NCBI taxonomy): domain Eukaryota; kingdom Viridiplantae; phylum Streptophyta; class Magnoliopsida; order Malpighiales; family Salicaceae; genus Salix; species Salix exigua. Next base: position 13,185,989 of record CM063602.1, on the reverse strand, counting down.
TCTATAGATGCTAAAGCAATGAACACTTTATATTGTGCATTAAATAGAAGTGAATTTAATAGAATATCTTCTTGTAAAAATGCTAGGGATATATGGCATACTTTAGAAGTAACTCACGAAGGAACTAATCAAGTAAAAGAATCAAAAATTGATATGCTAGTTCATCAATATGAGTTATTCAAAATGTTGCAAAATGAATCCATAACAAGTATGTTTACTAGTATGACTAGCATTACAAATAGTTTACATGCTCTTGGTAAAACTTACACAAATGCAAATATTGTAAGTAAGATTCTCAGATCTCTACCGAAAGCTTGGGAAGCTAAAGTGACAACAATACGAGAAGCCAAAGATCTCACAAAATTACCATTAGAGGAGCTCATCGGTTCTCTAATGACTCACGAGATAAATATGGATAAACAAGATCAAGAAAAAAGTCCAAAGAAAAATTTGGCATTTAACTCTATTCATCAAATTGAAAGCGAGGATAATGATGATAATGAAGATAGTCACGACGATCTTGAAGAAGATGTAGCATCAATCACAAGACAGTTTCGAAACTTTCTTAGAAAGAAAAATGATAAGAGAAAGTTCTCGAACTACAAAAAGGAGGGAGAATCAAGTAAAGAAACTCCAAGGTGCTACAAATGCAACAAGTTGGGACATATCAAAACCGATTGTCCCCTTCTTCAAACGAAGAAGAAAAATCGCTTTCAAAAGAAAGCTTTGAAAGCAACATGGAGCGATGACTCGGACTCAAGCTCCAGTGATGAAGAAGAACATGTGGCTAACAGGTGCTTCATGGCAATCGAAAGTGAAAATGAGGTACTATCTTCGGATGATGAATCTGATCCTTCTTATATTGAATTACATGAACAACTTGAAAATTTGTATGTAGAATATAAGAAATTAGGTTCAAAATATAGTACCCTAAAAAGAAATCATGTACGCATAATTGAAGAAAAAGAATTACTAGAAAAGAAAGTGTGTGATTTAAATGACAAGAGTAGTAAGACTAATCAACTTGAAGAAAATAATAAATCCTTAAAAGAAAACGTTGATGAGTTAAATGAAATTATCGCAAAATTCACACAAGGCTCAATTTTTTTTGAGAAAATGCTTTCAAGCCAGAGAAGTGTGTTTAACAAAGGAGGATTAGATTATCAACCTAATAAAAACCAAAAATACTTAAAAAACTACTTTGTTAAAGCTAAACAATCTTATGATCCAACTCATACATGTAATTATTATAGAAAATCAGGACATTTGATTTATGCATGTCCTATGAAGAAAAATAAAAATGTTAAAATGATTTGGGTTCCAAAAGGAACCACCCCTAACCAAGAAGGACCAACCAAGCTCAAGCAATCAACAAGAGTTGGTAAGTCCTTTGAGCCGCCAAAAGAGTTAAGGTATGTAAATTCTCATGAGGCTTTTGTATTGTGTTTATGCTTTTCATTTTGGATATATGTTGTTATTAGATATTATGTTTTTATTTATCTAAAATGTAAATTTTCTTTTTGTTGATGCCAAAAGGGGAGAGAATATGAAAATATCAAATGCATCAATAATGGGGGAGAAAAATATGAGAATATGAAAAATTTATATGCAAATATTTAGGGGGAGAAAAATGATTTTTTCTTGAAATTGCATATGATATTTTTACTTAGATTAAATTGCTAAAAATGTTCACTGCCTCTTATATATTGCATTACAAAATATAGGGGGAGACTCAATTTTTTATCTAAGTTTTTTTGTTTATTGTCATCATTCAAAAAGGGGGAGATTATTGACATATAATGTCATACTTGTATAATTTATATATTTTGATGGTAACAATAAAAAGAAAATGGACTAATAATATGCTTGGATGAGATTAAGTTATAAACATGTATTATACAAAGAATACATCAACAAGCATAATGGAGTACACGAAGAAATCACTCCAGGAAGTCCAAGATGCAAGCAAGTGAAGACTTAGAATAAGTGTTCATTTTAGTGTTTTATGTAAATCTCAATCTCTAACTTGATAGCACAAATTAAAATGAACTCACACACTTCACATTGCATGCATTAAAAGGGTTTGATGATTATAGGTTTAAGTCATAATCAATCGGTTCAAGAAATTCAGAAAAGATAATTTGTCAAAATAGAGTTCTGCATGAACCGGTCGACCGCTTGGGTTATCCATTGTGAACCGGTCGACCGCTTGATATGACAGTTGCACTAAAATGGCTAGAAACGACTAGTTTCTTTTTGAAACTTATAAATAGGCCTCTTAATTGCAAAATTAAGAACACACATTGTATATATCTGATATTGAGGGAATTAGTAATGCATAAACACCTTCATATCATCAATCCTCATTAATACTCATATTTGTGTTTAAATCTTCATATCCTAACACAAAGAGTATTTCTCATTCTCACTACATTTACACACCTTCAAATATTCTAAGTGTTATTAAGTGAGATAAAGAGATCATAGATCTTGATTTGTAATATCCACACTATTGAGAGTGTATTGTTGTATTTCAAATACAATCCTTGTAAAACTCTTGAGAGTTGAGTATAAAACTCTTGATATTGGTGAGAGAACATCACCAAGGAAAAATCTTGAAGAGGGTACATCTTCAAGTGGGAAAAAGGAAAATCTTGAAGATGACATATCTTCAAATGGTGTAAAAGTCTTGGTGTGGATTCATCAAGCGGGAATTGTAATCTTGTTACTTGGACTAGTAAGAGAATACAATATTCAAGTACGGGTTGGTACTTGAGCTGTGGATGTAGGCTTGTCGAACTACGTTAAAAACCGAGTTAGCAATCTCTCTCTCTTATCTCTTTACTTTAAAGTAATTAATTTTAAAATTGCTTTACTTATTGTATTTACACCTAATTCCCCCCTTTAGGTGCATAGTTGTCTTAATCCTTGAATAACACCTTCTAATAAGAAAACACCAAGAAATTTAACTATATCATTAAAAACCTTCATTTTTAACTTTATCATCAAGAATTTTTAGTTTTAATACTCTATTCAAGAAGTCCAACCCTTCCATCAGAAAAGACAAACATCAACTCTGCCATTAGAAAACGTTAGGACAAACATTAACCATATAATTAAAAAAAATCTAACCTTTTTCATCAAGAAACGACAAATGTCAACCTTATCATTAGAAAGTGCTAATAACACAAACCACGAGCAGGTCACCCAATCACAGACCATAATACAAGTTATCTAAACATGTCACTTGATTAAAGACCATGAACAAGTTACTTGAACGCAAATCATAGGAAGATCACCTAATTATAGACCTTCAATAAGTTACCTAAGCATAAATCAAAGGAACATCACCTAATTATAAACCGCGGGCAGGTTACCTAGACACAAATCATAGTTAGATTATTTGAACACAAATGATGGGCAAGTCACCCAATAAAAGACCATAGATTGATCACCTAATTATAATGTGTATTTTTTGGACTATTTGGATTTTTGGTTTGGATTTATATGTGTGTTTTTTTTTAATTTTAAATGATTTGATTTTTTGTGTTGAATTATGAGTTTATTTTCTTAGGTTGTGATTTCTATTTGAATATTAAATGTTGATGTATGAATTATGTTTGGTTTAGTGTTAATTCCTTTGAGTTAGTATACGAGTTGGAAATAATTCATGAAATTAATAAGATATGATATTTGATTGTTGAATTGTAGGAGTAATAAGTTGGTTAATAATTTGCATGGAGTTGATACTTTGATTGAAATAGCTTGATTAAAACATTGTGTGCTTTCCAAACATGAGTTTAGTCCACCTTTAGTAAGTTTTTTTCTTAAGATCATCTTGCAATTAATTTTAAATTATCTATTTTTTTACCCTTTCACACTTAATATTTGAAATTGTGACTTACACGCAGGTGGTTTTCCGATATTAAACAAAAACATTTCTTTCTTAAAAACAACAAAACTCTTTTTTTTCCCTTTAAAAAGACAACTTTATTTTAAATTTCATATGGCCAAGTCTTTTAAAAATAAAATAAAATAAATCATATTAGTATAAATAATAATAAAAAAGATACATGGAATGATTTAATGTTTTTTTTAAATACCAAGAAGTTCAAGAAAAATAGTTTTTATTTTGCATGCATATTCGATTTAATAAATAGTTTATTAAAGCCATTGCCTACATTCCAATAGCACCAAAATAATTATTTTCTTTCTTTTAATATTCAGGAGTATAATTTTATATATAAAATGTATTCCCGATTTTAAAAATATTTTTTTTTATTTATATATTTTGACTCTACAATGACTAGACTTGACTCCTAAATCTATGGATCACTTTTCTAGGGTGGACCATCTTTAATTATTAGACAAACCAATGGTTAGAAAACACAACAACACTTTAATTTATATAAGAAAAACAAAAAATGAAGCTTGCATTAAATAAAGTGTACAAAAGGTGACAAGTCCTTTTTATACACCATCAATCATTTTAACTAGATTTTGAGACTAGTTAGGGTTTTTATGATCACAATACGAGGTCGGAGACTCCATTTTATTATTATTATTGATAAAGATTGTTTATTCTTTACATGATCCACAAAAAGATCATGATCTAAGTAAAGGACTGCTGCTATAGTGCACACGTGCGACATTTGAACAACCTTTTTCCTTGCAATTTGGCCAAATCATTCAGCTCACTAAAACCCAATTGAATTGAAGGGTTCTATTAGGTCAATATTTTATTTGATTCTACTAAGAACATAGCCCACTCAGTTGTAGACCAACATATCAAGCCCAATTGAGTTTAACAATATTACTTCAAATACAACATGATCAACTAATTTAAAGACTTTGATCCTCGTTGGCCAAAAGAACATGCTTGCCTGATCTCATCAATTTTTAAATAAAAGTAGGTATTTTCAGCTCGAAACTTTATATATATTCAAACCTAACCAGAAACTAATATAAACCGACCAATTTTAATTTAGTTTTTTTTTAAAAAAAGAATGACATAACTTTCTGTTTCTAGTGGGGTTTTTATGGCCAACAAATTCAATTGATTTTTATAAAATAAAAAGGCCAAACCAAAATACATTTATAAAATGGATCAAATAATTGTAGATACTTAACAATACATATGAATGTAATCAAAGAATTTGTTGGGAGTAAAACATATCCAACACTAAAAAAGAAAATCTTAAGAATCTAGGATAAAAAGGTATACTAACATTATGAATAACAAGCTTTTAAAAAAAAATGGACATCTTTAATATTCATTATAATAAAACCATATTATAATCAACATTTTTATATTTATTCTTAAGGGTGTGGTTTGGTTCAGTACAGTCAGTTTAAGAAGCTTTAAACCAAAATCAACCTATTTTTTTTTAGTTTTCTAATAAGTTTGGTTATTTTAGTTTTTTTCTTTTTTTTCTCATCCTGCATTTAAAGGTTGTGCAAGGACATCTCAAGTCCTAAGTCACCTGTCACTCCCATAGTCCGGGAAGAAGCTTTTGTTGATCCAACTGGTTATTTGGAGGGGGCAAAACAATTCTATCAATCATCCAAGACACAAACAAGAATTTCATTCGATCTGTCTTTTTCTAACCTTTTGACTTGTAGTTGCCGATGAAAAACAGATCTTAGAGTAGCTCGGCGCCATTCATACCATCAATTACAGCAGAGAAATGTTAAATTTAAGATTAAAATCATACATGCTACCACTTTAAATGATACTCAATCTTCAATCGAAAAACAGATAAACTGTCACAAAGAGCTCATCACACGACAATCATCAGGAGAAAAAGGGGAAAAAATCAAGAAAGAAATATTGTTAATGAGGTCAGTAAAAATGCTGGGGTTGGACGTTTCCCGTGAAACAAGAACATAATTATTCCTAATAAAGTGGATTTATTAAGTTGAACATAACAATGCGGATACACAAAAAATGAGCAGGACCCCGGGAACATGCAGACATCCAGGGTCCTAGTCTTTTGTAACTTCAACATCTAACATCCTGTAAGCTGCAGTGCATTATACGCAGATACAATTGCCAATGAATGCTGAAAATGAGTTTAGATGCGGGACATTGAATTCAAAATCCTTAATCTATCTGCATTCTAGCATATGGACTCTCAATCATTCCATGACTGCGCAAAATTCACCATATAGGTGGTGTTTTTCAACACCAATTCCACTACAGAATGACTTTGAAATACTTGAAATGGAAGATGAAGATAACTAACTCCACTGATTAATGGATGCACACGTTTTATCAGGAAGACACCAGAGAGCAGAAGCCATCATCTTTTCCTTTGTGCTGGTAAACAAAACTCACTTGTAACAGACACCAAAATAAATGTAGCAGTGGAGTTGCATATCTGAGTTGCATTACTGTATCCTACAAAATCTGGAGAGGAAAAAACGATTCACAAAATGGTTACATTTCCATGTCATTTTGAAAGATATGATTGATCTCCATACAGCTTTAATAGCTGAGGGGCTTCTTCAAAACGATACACAAATTTCTCAAGGAACATCTTCTCAGAACATAAAAACAGAGTAACCAAGTTAGGCTTCTTTTCAATCAACCGTTCCGATAACAAAAAGTGAACAACTGAAGCTCTTGGTATAAATGTTGTCTTCAAGCCTGGCTTCAAAAGATAGGGGTTTTTCGCAATAAATGAAGGCTCGCAATCCATATTGTTGACCAAGAAATCCATCACTGCCATAATCTTATCATCTGATGTCATCATGCACCAAGGCTCCTTTATGAAAGCAGCAAGAACGTCATCCTCAGACCAACCCCAACTCTTATAAAGACCCAGCCTCCTTTCCCACCCAGATTCGCTCAATAGACTCATCACCATCACTGCCGTAGTAAACTGTGGCTTAAGAGGATCACATCCCATTTCTCTCACCTCCTCTACAATTCTTCTCAGATGCTTCGGGGACATCATTACAGACCTCGGCCAACGGTGAACCAACGAAGCAATATGCTTTTTGGGGACTCTATACTCTTCCAAAATGTCGACACAAGGTTTCAAGAATCTATCGGCTTTATGATAGAGAATGGGCGAGTATCTTTTCGCAGCAGCAATTGTCTTGTCATTAGATTGAAGCAAATTGCTTAGGAAGTTAAAATTAAGAGTTATACAGTTTTCCAAGCTTTTAAGTAAAATATGAGGATATGTACATAAAATGCGTGCAATGTCTTTGTTTGACACGCCTTTAGAGTGGAAAAACTCTAGTTTAGGCAAAAGGGTTTTCTCAGGGTTGCACGAAAGCACTCGGGGGTATTTTTTTAACGAGTTTAAAGGTTTGAACTTGAGAGAAACCATAGTGCTTGAAAATGTGGATCACCGAGTCAGGTTTCTCTGGGGTTTTAAAATTGAGATGTTTAGAAGCTGAAAGAGCAGATTCAGGGGAGAACCCTAATTTGCTTATGAGATAAGAAGCTGCAAATGATAGTTTACTTGGGTTTTCAAGGGTTGAGATGAAGAATCTAAGAGTGATAGTTGAAGGTGAGAGGTGAAATGAGAAGAGCTTGTGAGTGGGTGAAACTGCAGCAGTGTGCTTCCCGAATTGGAGAGCAGATTTGGTGAGAAAATAAAACATGGGGATTGGATTGGATTGGATTTCACTTCAAGTGATTAAAGAAAGTTACCTCTTGCTTTCCGTCAAGATAATCTATAGGGAGTTTGATTCTCAGATCGCCGAAGAAACCCTAATGTTTCAATTGCCTGCTAGAACACCGCTTCAGAGAGGGCAAACCACCTTCTAGCTCTAAACAAGTCGATTCTACCTTTTTATTTTTTACTTATTTTTTTTAAAAATTTAATCCTCACTACTTTTTTCAATTAATTATTATTACATTAAAATTAAAAATATTATAAAAGAGGAAATACTATTCAGTTAAAATTATTAACTAGGAGCAAAATTGAAATACAAAGGAATAAAATGAAACACTGTTTTAGAATTATTTTTCTTGAGAAATGCTTACCTTGATCTTTATTCTTTACTTCTTATACAAATTGGTTCCTCTAATTCTTGAAAAAAAATATTTTTTTTAGTTTAAACTTTCATTTTTTCCCTCATGTTTAAGAAAAGTGAGAGAAAATTGTTTGATTCAATTAATAGAGAAAGGAAAATAAAATTAACACCGATCATCAAAATAATTGATATTTATGTCAAATGATATTTTATGACGAGAAAAGTTCTATTTATATTTTATTTTACATTGAAAGTGCCTAAAAAAATATCTTAAATTCGAAAGATTTTAATTTTCTTGTTGATTTTGAGATTTGAGGCAAGTTTTTTTATGATTTTTGAAGTCATAGATTGGTTAACAAGGTTTCTAGTGTGTGTTTTGCGCCAAAAATGAATTAAAAACAAGTTTTTAGATATATATATATAAAATTAAACTCTAATTTCTCAATTATGGGATGGAATTTGGGCATAGTCACATGGCAAAAAAAAACAATTCAAAATAAATCAAGATGGATTCTTATTTGCAAGCAAAACATATACATTAGCCCATGTAAATGGGCTAACCTTAATAGGCCCAAGCACGAGGCATTGCTAAATGAGACAAGCGTGTTGGCCTCACCTTTTCTTCTCTTTTTTATTGTTTTTTGTGTTTTTTTTTTTAAGTGTTTTTCCAGGATAAATTTTTAATTCAGGTTTAAACCCATAACCGTTCTTTCTTACATTTCTTATTTTATTTTTAGAGATTAGTATCAAAGTTTTCATTAAAATCTTTATATCAACAAAATAATCTATTTTAGGATTTAACATCAAATTACTTGATGAATTTTCAATGACCTTTTTGAAATATGTATCATAAAATAAATCAAAATAACAAGCTAAGAAATAAATTTAGACAATTAACAATGTTATTTTTGTTCTTCCAAATCTATTTTTTTTTGTCAAAATAAAAAACTGATGAAATTCTCTATTTTTTAGTATTAACATCAAATTTGTTTTTTTTAAATTGTCATATCAAAGAAATCTTGTATTTTTTGGGATTAGTTTCAAAACAGTCATACATGTCTATTAATTACTTTTCAAAATCCACATTTTAAAAAATAAAAATAAATAAAAGAAAGAAGGCCTAGATAAAAAAAATATTTTTTCATTTTTAATAAATAAATATATTCTTTTCTATCAAAATATATTTTTTTTTAAAAATAATCATTAGTTATTCCTGCATGGAATGGAATGGAGCATCAACTGGCAAGCTATCCAGTCTTTTCTTTCCCCGCCTTCTGAACAGTGCCCACCTTATCTAGGACTTGCTCCAGCAGGCAGCAGCTACTGAACTAAAAACTACAGGCTAAGAAATTAGCTTAACTAACAAACAAAAGGACCAAAATAGCATAAAAAAATGATAGCTGTGTGATGTATCAGTTAAAAAAATACCATGATCCATGAATAGTTTTACAATCCACATGTAAAATTTCTTTGTTTCCTTAATTCTCTCCAATTATACCAATTATACGTGCAGTAATCATGTTTTTAAAAATGAGCTACAGTTTCATATTCTTCCATCACAAAATTGTTTAGCCATCAAAATCATTATCAAATATTTTGGTTCCTGTTCATAATACCGTGGTTGTAGAAGCTGGAGGTCAAAATGAGTAGTGCCTCATAAATTCCAATCTATGCCTTCATCCTTGAGGACTCCCCCACAGCATTCTCCATTCTTTTGTACCAATCTCCTATTCGAGTTTGCTCCACCATATCTCTACCAGACCTCAAATAGCGGATGGGTCTCAATACCCCAAAGACAGCAAGGTCCGCTAAATTGGGCTTGGACCCCCCTGAGTCATGTAGAAATAACATAAATATATCTGTCACATGGAAATTTAAAGGTTAAAATAAGAATCTTAGCTTCAAACAGTTGTCATGCTCATGTAACAAAAACTAATGCTAACAATAATGTGTGTGTGTGTTGTGCCAAATAAAGACCTTCCTAGGAAAGGGAATGCCAAGTCCCTATTTCAATGTCCATGGAATAACCATGGTTTACTTAGGCTGCCAAAAACCTAGTGGAGTTCAGCCTTTGAATTGAACTCCTCCACTGCACCCCGTCTTCTCTGGGATTGAGTTTCGCCTTTGAATTGAACTCTTCTACTGCACCTCCTTTCTCTGACATAAATCAGATCAATTCCGCTGGATGGAGGCCTGGCCTTGGAAGCCATCTGTTCTCCCATTCCTTATGGTTCGTTTTTTTTTGTTATTGCAGTTTACAATATAATATGATATGGCAGCGCACACATGTATATACATATAGTATGCAAGTCATGTGCATTAATATGATGTCAGAAATGCATACCAAGAAACTCTCGGCCATTTAGAGCATCCACCCATGTTTCCACAGCTTCATACAGGGCAGTACGTTCATCAGTAATGTTATATTTCTTCTTCAAATTCTTGGACACAAAATACATTGCAGCAGCTCCAGCATACTTGACTGTGATTCTTTCTGTAAAGCTAAAATTACCTGCATTTGCAGGAGAAGTTTACAATGAAATCAAGATAACTGGACAAAATATATGCCATCTCACATAAACTTTGAACAGAATCAGAGTTTAAAAGCATAATTCTATGAACAACATTAGCTTGGAATGAGTTACCTAGAAGCTATATGAGGATGAATACAGGATGATTAAGTAATCAAAAATGAAATGATAACTGTCACTTGCAATCAAATGAAATGAATGAATAAAGGAAGTTATTGAGTAGTTGTGATCCCTGGATAAAACAATTCAATACAATTATAAATGTTCTGATCTTCAAAGGTTCCCCAAAATAACAAACTCACACGTTTACATTAGACGAGAGATGAGATATAGAGCATTGAAACCAGAACAGCATGATTAAAGCTTGATGGAGCCATAGACCATTTCTAGAATATTAAAGACAAGTAAATGGGATTAATTATCTGACAACCAAAAGTATAATGATGTAGAAATTCTCAATGAAACAGGGGTGTCAAGTCATTTATTTCTAATATCCTGACATAATGTTCTACACCAGCCACATCAGTGTTCTTAGAGACCAGCTTATAATTATCAGTAGTTCTAAAGACACCAATTCTAACTTTCTAAAGAATAGACTATGAGGTGAAACTGCCCAAGAAACTGGTCATCTTGTCACTAAATATGATGAATGTCAACACATAAAAACTTTATCACTATTAAACTAACTGAAAATCTTAAGCATTGGTGCTCTTAGTATATGCAGGTGACAAGTTGTGCTTTACTTCTTAACTATCAAACTTCGTACATCGAATTTTTATTTTTTTATTTTGGTGCAGATAACTTAAATGATCATTGCTTGGCAGTGTTTTGTAGAAAAAGATATTTAAATGGTACGTTGATTTACAAAGTGTATGCATATTCTCAGGCATATCATGTTTTTCACCATAATCATCAATGCAACGAAGGAAGAACAATCTAGGTAACTCGTGTTCATGTTATCCAGCAGGGAGTAAAAATGAGTGGAAAAGCCTTTCCAAGTAAATCAAATAAGGTGGCAACCAATACTCGTGGCATATTATGTTTTTCAACATAATCAATGAAGTTAGAGTAATCTACAGATAAAAAGCTTTGCAAATGAACATGAATAGAAATATGCACAAGGAGGACTGTGATAAGTAGTTAATTAAAATGTTTCCTAAAAATATTCTAATATTTTTTTCAAAGGCATCATGAAATTTGGAGCAAATATTGTAAGGAGAACATACTAGCCTTTCCTCGTTTAATGATTGAGAGAAAAATGGAACCATATACCAATAGGTACATAATTATAAATCATGGCACAAAGTTATAAATGGAAAAAATCATAAACTGAACTAAAAATGTCTTTCCCACAAGAGTCAGCTGTAGGAAAATTATTGTTTCATTCAGGTATGCACATCCATGGATCATCTTACCATTGTTTGTGATATATTCAAAGGATTCAAGAGCCTCTGAAGGATTGCGATATATGTTTGGAGACAAGACATGAACCAAGTGATTGTCAACCCACCTAATAAGCAATAAATAATATGTCAAGATGTAGTATTGACAAGCCAGCAACAACTAAAATTTAACCAGTATTGTGCTAACAAAGAAAGAAAAGAAACAAAAACGTGACTAGTTGATAACTTTCATGAACATCAACCAAAAATGGCAAAAACATGTTGACCAATTATGCAAGTATGGTATGTGCGAGGGTATGAGAGCACTGATTTTCTGACAATAGGAAATTATGCATGCATCAGAGCACAAGCATGCATGTCACCATAAACAATTATTTAGATGTTCCATAACTTCATCTATATGCATAAGCAAAATTATAGGAACTAACTGCAAAAATTAGTCAGCAAGATTTTTGAGAATTTCTATTTGATTTTCCTCTTTTTTCAATTTTTATTTTTGTAAATCAACAAGTTTATTTGCACATTTAATTTTTTCAATTTAAGTCCAAAATGAGATGTTAGTTAGGAAAACCTGGTGTAGCTGACAAATGCTGACATTCAAGGTGTACAGAGTTACAGCATTTGTGATGCGCCAGTTATGTTGCACGACCATCAACATTGGAGAATAAAAAAGAGTTTTTTTTTATATTTGAAAATATAAGCTTTAAAAAACACGAAATGACCAGCAATATTTTGAAAGAATAAAAAAAACAAAAGAAAAAAAGAAAAAAGCAAACCTTTGATTCCAATGAAGAAGATGCCATAATTGTTAGAGAATCTCTCCCTAGTCTTAGAAATTTAATGCTTGCAATTGGATTATGACCTGCTTATGGGATATGAGCTTTTGAGCAACAAAATTTTCTATGGCCTATTTTAATATGTCAACTTGAGAGAGGTTACACAACTCATGGTTCAGTGAGGGAATGTTGGTGGTTTAAACCAATCACAAATAGAATATGGCGAGCTAACCTACCCAACAACAATCAATCTGCTACAGAGCTAAATTTTCATCAAATAAGGCAGCCATAACTAATGCATCAAGATCAAACAAGTTCTGATTCCTTATCTTCAGCATGATTAGATTTACAGTTTGATACAAATAACAAAGAAACATTTGCTGAGAACTGATATAGATTGCCAATTCTGAGACTTTAGGAGGGAGACCTAAGGCTGAAAAGTAAACGTGTAGGTTTTGACTGAAGGAGAGAGGAACTCTGCCAAGGACCCATATAAATTGACGAGATATAATGGATTCAGATAGAAATTTGACAATGATATATGTACCCAAAGCTGAGTTCATGAAAATCATGGAAAACTAATCTGCATTACTTATTGGTCTGAACCATGTGCATATACATCTTTCTTTTGACCATCTGCACATTTACATGTTTGCCCATTCCCCTAATGAATTAGCCACATTACCATTCCCCCGGATGCATTTTAAGAATGAATTTGAAGTTTTTAAGTGTTAAAATATTTGATTGGAAAAAAAATAATAATTCACATGGGAATTTTTGAAGTAAAGGAACTATTGTCAATATATTCTTCTTTCCTTATTTAGTTTTTTATATCCCTTGAATACCTCTCTAAGATATCCATTATTACTGTATATAGTCTTGCTGTAATTACTGCTGTGCTCCTTCAGGAGGTACACTTGCATACACAGTATCAGTGTACTCAGCCCCAAGATTTCCAAAGGAAGAATAAAACTCTTGGATTGACACACTTCTTTGACTAAGTTGACCCAACTCAAATTCCAGTTGAAACCTTCTTGCTGTATTGCTTTGGTTGTAGATATTCTTCAGGTAATCCCACATTTCTCTAGAGGTCTTATAAGGCCTAAGATTGAGAAGTATGGAAGATTCCATACTTCCAAGAATCCAGAACATAACTTGAGCATCCTTCACCTCCCATTTCACATAATTCTCCTTCTCTTTCTCGCTGTTGGGTGCAGGATCTGTCCCATCAATATGACCCCACAATTCCTTTCCTTTAATAAAGATCTGAAATTGGAATGCCCAGGTAGAATAGTTCTTGCCATTAAACCGAACAAGAAAATGTTCAGATCGTTCTAATGACATGATTCAATCTAGAAACAAGAACTAAGATATCAAGTCCAAGAAAAAACAGAATTGAAGAACACGAAACAAAGAACAAACTACTAAGATCTTAGAGCTAGACAAGGAACCATAGACAAGATGCAAAGATTTTCAGAGCTTTGGCTCTGATACCATGACAGAATAATGAAAGGAATTTCTAGAAATCTTTGTTACCTTTTCACTAAGAGAATTACAATATATATATGCATCAAGGAAGATCAAATCCCTTAATCCTAGGGTCTAATATAGTAAACATAATCAAATCCCTTAATCCTAGGCCTATTATAGGAAGGAACACAACAGTAATTACAATAAGACTATATACAGTAATAATGAATATCTTAGAGAGGTATAATAATGAATATCTTAGAGAGGTAATCAAGGGATATAAAAAACTAAATAAGGAAAGAAGAATATATTGATAACTATTCATTGTTTCATTTTTTTTAGTCTTTTTTAGACGGCATACTGCTACTTATTATAACATTAATGGATAAGTAGGTGTTTGCTTCATGTAGCTATATGCACAGTTAAACTACATCAATGGCTACAAAATAAGATACTTTTTCAACACTACAATTGATAGACACTGCACAGATTATTAACTTTCCCACATTAGATAGATAACCGAATTCAGTAGTAATCCAACCTACTACTCTCCCTCCTCTATTATTTCAGCTCATATTAGCACCCATTTCCTTCCAAGTTACAGGAGCTCAAGTCCAAGCAGTACCACTTGGAGCTCCTTTAAAGCCAGGATTCAAAACGACTTTTTATATGCTTTTCCTAAAACACCAAATCCAAAACTTACTAAGGTTAAGACATTGCCAACAAAAATTAATTTGCCCTAAATTTATACATTCCATTTTTATGACACTAGTAATGCATCTCTGTCTTCATTGAAGCAAAGAAACCAAAATGACCGAAAAAGAAAACTAAGCTAAAAAAGTGAGGCACCATACCTCCGCCACTTTTTCTCTTCATCGCCATCCTTATCAGATGCAGAATCTACAATTTCCTTACCATGGATCTTGTTTCCCAACTTATCAATTATAGCTGCTCACATTCAATTTGACATAATCAATAACCGAAATTTAACCCAACAAAATTAAATTCATCAACACAATTCAAAATCCCTTTTTAAGAAAAAACACAATGAAAATAACCTGAAGAATCAACAAGCTGTTCGCCATCTACCAACAAAATAGGTACCTTCTTATAATCAGACCATTTGATCTCTTTCTTGCTAATCGGGTTCACTTCCACTACTTTGTATGGTATATCATAGTAATCCAAATAAGCTGAAAGATTAACCAAACAAAAAAAATAGACAATTTTAAGAACTGTAACGCTGAAAATCTCTAGATTCATTAAATTATTTCTAACTTGCATATAAAAAGGAGACCTTTAACTTTATTGCAAAAAGGACAGGCCTCATACTGATAAAGAACAACTTCCTTAGGCACGAGCTCGGCCGGTGGTGGCTCCTTGGCGAGGACTTCTTGTGAGAGAGAAGCGACGGCATAGACAGAGACCAAGGCTCCCGCGACTCCGAGAGAGGTGGAGAAAGGATTGAAGACCCGGCGAGTATTGGAACTGCCAGTGCTGGTGGTGGTGCCGAAGAGTGCAGCGTGGAGGAAGCGGTGGTTAATGGTAGGAGCTGAGGTGGTGGAGAGGCCACTGCAATCGTTGAGGGTGGAGGTGATTGTACGAGAGAGGACGGAAGACGCGAGAGTCGACGCTCTTCTCATGACTGCAAACAGAAAGGGGGAGAGATCTGTGAAGAAAAGAGGAGGTTTCTGTGGGTTTTAAGGGAGAGAGATGATCGATTCCGAGCATTATATTTTAAATTTTGACTTTATAATTATTATTTTCACGTAGTTAGTTGATTAGTATGATATTATAGTAATATTGTTTTTTATTTGAAAATATATTAAAATAATATCTTTATTTTAAAAAAAATATAAATACATCAAAATAATTTAAAAAAATCAAAATATAATATTTTTTTTATCAAAACACTTTTCAACTAAAAAATACATTTTAACATTACATGTCACTTTCTTGGATTAGAATCTCTCCACCTAAAATTTTAACATGTTCACAGAGTAATTGATTATTAGTATTTCATTAGTTATTTTTTAAAAAAAATAAAGAAAAAAAACCATAACTCAAAAATAATAAAATATCTTCACTTCAAAAAAATATTCTTTTTAAGTAAGTATAGAAAACAATTAACAAAATACTATTAATTACTGAATTTTATTATATTGTTCTATAATTTTTTCTTTTTTTAAAATCTTTCCTCATTATCTATTTTTTAAAACAAGAAAAACAAAAAAATGAACCTGACAAAAATAATTAATTTACAGATAAGATTGAAAACACAAGGAAATGTTTTGAATTTTATTTTATAAAATTAGAGGGAATAATTTGTAATTACTTGTGCAATTGCCATTAAAAAAGTATATTGTTACCTCTAAAAAATAAATATTATTCAATTCATAATAATTAAATAACTACAAATATAAACTCACTTAATGTGCGATAATACGTTATCTAATCTTTTTAGCAATTTAGTTTATTATTCATAGCTATGATAGTTATTATCAGCAAGGTTGTCAATATCGTTCTGGTTTTTCTATTAGTATAGAATGTTTCGGTTTTGGAACATTTCGGCATGCCATTTCGAGGTTGTATTATTCATATATAATTAATTATATATATGAAAAAAATTAAAATATTAATTTAACAAGCATAATTAAAATTCAAGACAAATTAACTTTAAATTATACAATATAATCTCAAAATTAGAAACATAATCACAAGTTAATCAAAATACAGAAAATTTTAAGGCCAGAACGGCACACCCGGAACAGTACCGAGACATTCTAGCCGGAATTTTCAGAACGGGCCGAAATTAAGACCGAAACGAAACGACGCCGTTTTGTCAAGGTTTTTTTAATGGCACACTACGTTCTGGCCGGAACAGAACGATATTGACAACCGTAATTAACAGTTAAGTATAACTTCAATAAAAAAAATATGTTAACTTAAAAAAGAAATAAAATAATTTTTAAATTATAAAAAAATATTCTTAAATATTCAATTATTGCATGTAGACCGAGAGAGAGAGAGAGAGAGAAGTAACAATCAAAATCAAAACAGGAAATAATTTTGTAATATTAAAGCTCTTTGTGAATTATGACCTGAACCCAATAGCTCAAAACTTTATTCAAAATGAATATTTAAAAGTGTATGAACTTCTTTTTATTAATAAATATATTAAAATAATATATTTTTTATATTTTAAAACTTATCTTTATATTATCACAACAAAACAATAAAAAAAATATTAATTTAAAAGAAAAAAAATGATTAACTCAAAGTCAAATACCCTCCGAGCCGGGTGTGCTGTCCTCAGTGCTTGCTTGCCGCCATTTGCCTAAAACCCTGCAAAACCCCAACCTCCATCTTTCTACCTTCCATCAATGTCATCAGCGTCAAGATTCTTACTCTTTGGCACTTCGCTCTTGCCCCGTACAACTCATAATAGCCATCCCCACAGAACTTTCCCTCCATTTTTCTCCTTTAAACCCTTCCCTTCCCTTCAATTCCACCTCTACTGTTCTTCTTCCACTGCAGCCACCGCTGCTACAGACACTACAGATATCACAGAAACCTTGAACTCCCTTCTACAAGAAAGGAAACAAAAACAACATCCGTGGCCTGAGTGGGTCATTTTTGTTGATAAATTGAAGGCCAGGGGTTACTTTATGCAAACTTCTACAAAAGAAGAGGATGGCGATACCGCTAGTGAGATTGCTTACACCGACATGAATCAATTAAAGAATGCTTGTCTTAGCTTTGCTCGTGACAGATATGATATTTTTAAGTAAGCCACTTTTTTCCCCTTTCAGTTGGATTGAAATTTGATCAGTGGTTTAAAAATGAAAGGAAGATAAAAAAGATTGAGAATTTGGATTTTCAGATATTTGAGAATTGAGAAATGTTTATTGGGTCTTGCATATGTTCTGTTTTCACTTTTGCAGATCATTGTCAATACCTGATATTCAAACAGTTGTGGAGAGTGGATGTCCTAATCTTCTTCGAAAAGCTGTTAATTCAGCTAAAAGAATGAGAGCTTACGTGCAAAAGGATGAAGGGGATGTATGCTACTTTCCTTTCTTAATTTCGTTCCTGATTTGTTAGTGATTAAAAAGATGGATTTCAATAGAAATTTTCAAGTGTCTTCTGGCGTTGTGTTTTGTAAAATGTTAGAACTCTTGCTTGCAGGCTTGTGGTACTTGTACTCATCGGGGGGTTTGTGATAGAGCATATGTGATACTAAAAGGTAATGACGCAGAAGGTCGTACCGTGGACATAGTGCGGGTCTTAATGTTCCATGCACTAGATCCATCTGTTATTTCAGGAGGACAGAGATCTCCTGGTAGTGAGCTCATTGAAACGTCTTCAAGGAAGCTGCTTTCTGAGTTGATTGAATTAAGCGAGACACCCCAAGATCCAGCACTACCAAAGCATACTCCCAAAGCCTCCCATATGAAGGAGCGAGATGTTGATTTCATGGATGGCCAACTGTGTGAAAATGTCGAAATGAAGAAAGAAGATTGGATGTGTACCAAGTAAGTGACAATTAGAAAATAATTAAATGTCGCTCTACAATTCTTTCCTTTATAACTTGATAAACTCTGCATATTCTTGAATGATGTGATCAGAAGAGAGTTTTTCTCAATGCAAAATGGATCAGAGTTCGGATCATTGGATGGGCAATCCAACTTTATGATCCTTCCTAGCTTAAGTAGATGCATGACCTCATTGGGAACTGTTTTTGTTCGCGTGCGTGGTAGAATTTTATTTTTTATTTTAATGTTTGTGGGATTCTCATTAATACCACCAAAGATTTCATGAGGACTTATTTTTTGAATTTGAGAAAAGGTTCCTTTGTTCTCAGTTATTCTATGTAACCCCAACCCCGCCATGTTATTTTGGTTTATAACAATTCCTTTATAATATACTTATATTACATCCATTTTGGATTGCCCCGCAATTAAAACATCCTTGCTTGCAATACTAATTTATTGTTGATTATTGTGCGTCTTACAACTGCATCATGAAGGCATGTCCCCAAAGAGAAAAGAATGATGGAATCATTTCGTTCTTCGAAGATATGGCCTACACTTAGATGTCAACTTCTTATTTGTAGAGAGCTTGAGATCGAAAGATCAAAAGGAGTTAGTTAAGGGGTATGGAGAAGGAACAAGATTCATCTCTTCTGTGCCATTCCCATGCATCTATTGTGTCCTGTGAGAGGCCAGTTCTTTTTCAGTATCTTACCACTAATCATCCCAAGTCACTTACAATTAAATGTTGTCCATGGCTTTGTCTCCAGTAACAATTCAGTTATCTAATAAGACTAAGCCTGAAACAGAAGGTCCATTTTCTCTAGTACCTTGATGAATGTAGATTATAGGAATGTTACATCTGTGTGCTCAAATGCATGCATGCTAGAGCTTTCTTCGTCTTTGCACAAGGGAATGCTCATGCATGTGGATGTTCAATTTGAATCTGAAGCCAGAACTTATTATATAAGTGAAAATGAAACAAACATCACCAATGCTCCTATTCTTTTCTTTTTTTTTTTATCGGGAAAGTGGTTGCTGTTGGAAAAGATGCAGCACTGTATTAATCCCATACCTTGTGCAGACTCCAGATACAGTGTGACACCCCATTAAAAATATTTGCATTTTGTTTATTGAAATCCTTGGTATGTTCCTGCAGATGCAACTTTATGAACTTCTCAAAAAATAAAAGATGCCAAAAATGTGGTGAACAAAGTGCAAAGAAGGATGGTGATAACAATATTGAAGCTAAGAAAGGAGATTGGATATGCTCTGAGTAAGCTCTCTATCATCTTATTTTATTTACCCTGTTGAATGACCTTTTTAAGTTTTTTTCTCTAATGACAGTATTAGGGGAAAAGAACAAATGTTTGAACTTTCGAACCATCTTAGCTATTATATTTTTGCTGTTTTTGGTCCAGTTTCATTATGCTTTTGGAGTTCCTCTACGAGATTCAGAAACCTTTATCTAGTTTTTGTATGATTTTTGTCTCTATTAAAAGCCAGTTTTCTCCTGAATGTTAGGGCACAATGCAATTTGCTGTTTTTTCAGGTAGAAAACTGTTCTTACACTTGTCAAAAGATTGGTCTAGAACAATTAGTTCAAAGGGCATTTGATTTTCTTATAAACGTTCATGTAACTTTTAGGATCTTTTGTTGTGTTTTCTGACATTTCTTTTCTTTTTTATAGTTTCTAGTATTATGTTAATTCTCAGGAACCTATTTGTTCAATACACATGAGGGTAAATCTCACAGTATTATGAGGTCACAGGGACCTCCTCTTTAAGTTTAACAACTCTAATGGCTTTTCCATGTTAGAGTTGTAAAGACAGAAGAGCCATCGTGTTAATCAAATGGAGTAATTTGAAAATCTACCGCCTTTCTATTTATATCTTTTCCAGTAACCCAAGGAAATCCTTTTGGTGCTTTTTTCTTTTTTTGAATTGTAAAGCAATAACCGACGAACTCCAGTTTCTGTAGTTGAGTCGATGTTATTATTTTAATTGTGGTCTAGCATTATCTTCTCTATGTTGTCATAAACCTGTAGCATTCCTTTGTCTCATTCAATCCATTAAACTGGCATATTCCATTTCTGTTGCAGGTGTGAATTCATGAATTTTTCTAGAAATATAAAATGCCTAAAGTGCAAAACAGTGGGCCCAAAGAGGCCCGGTGTAGATGATGTGGAAATGAAGAAGGGAGATTGGAATTGCAACAGGTAAACCTTATTTTTTTGTCGTAACAAGTGCAATGTACATATACACAATCGACATTGTGGTTCTATCATATGAGGAGAAAATAATGTGTTCTTCACCCCAATTAGATTTTTGCTTGATTGGTTTTGAAAGCTTGGTACTTTTGAAGAGGGGTGTGTGGATGTGTTACAGGGCAGTTCTTTGTGCCTTTTATGTTAACACAAGATGCCATATTATTGCCCCAGTGAATTTTATTTGTTACCATATTGTGAGGCTTCTTGATTTATGACATCCAACATAGTTTCATTCATAGTTTTTGTCATTAGTAATTCTACTTCAGGTTAAAGGAAATTTATATTATGAAGAATGCACAAGTACATTAAAAAAATGTAATAAATGTTATTCTCCCTACGAACCACTACCATTAAATCCCTTGTATAGGAAGTGTTATGTCAGTAAAAAACATTTGGAAAAACAAAAGAAACAGAAAGACAGCCTATGAAAGATGTGTTCCAGCTTTCATATTATCTTTATTTGGTCCATCTTGAAAGCTAACAAGTTTTTATGGAATTTTAATTTAATATTTTTTTTCTTCATGTTATTGTCTGCTTTTGAGATTCTTCTGTCCATGTCACTTGGTTTCTGTTTGCAGCTGTGGGTTCATGAATTTTGCTAGCAATAAGACATGCTTGCGCTGCCGAGATCCACGTCCTGAAATAAAAACTGGAGAGTGGAACTGCCCATCGTGAGTCTCCCTAGCCCCTGATTGATTAGTCTTTCAGGAAAAGATCTATCTTACTCGTTGCTTTCTGTTTCTGCAGGTGTGACTTCTTGAATTTCAGTAAGAATAAAGTCTGCCTAAAGTGCAATTGTGTGAGCCCCAAAAGAATGGCCGGAGAGTGGAACTGCCCATCGTGAGTCTTCCTTACTCATCATTGAGTATCTTTCATGAAAAAAACTATTTTGAACTCTTCTGCTTTCTGTTTATGTAGGTGTGACTTTTTGAATTTCAGTAGGAATAAAGACTGCTTGAAGTGTAAATGTAAGCGCCCCAAAGAAGCAACAACCGAATATGAAGAACAAATATGGAAACACCCTTATTAAATCATTGTATCATGCTTAAAGTTTTTTGGAAGATTTTGCAAGTCAAGTTTTATTGTGCCATGACTCACTTTAATCGATTAAGGTTGAGAAGAATTTCAAATTAAACCAAAAACTCTTTTTTCTCAATTTTGTTTTTTTTTCTTTTTTCTTTTGTTTTTTCAACATTTATTTTTTCATGTTTGGTTAGGAATTTCTTCCTTTTTGATTAAAGTCGAATATAGGTATATTTAAACTACTGTAATCTTTATTTGTTTTACGTGATAATTTTTAATAAAAATAAATAGTATAGTTATGGTTTCTTTTCAACCTTCTTCGTGATTTTTTTTGTCTTATTGCTCCTTTTATTCTTAATCTACTTGGATTTGGTTGTGCTAACTAGCATAAGAGCCTAATGTTCCTAGTGGTTTTCATTGTGGCATTGTTTAAATAGTCAGCTGGAAAAGGTAGCAGAGCATGGTGTAGTTTTGTGGGAGGGTAATGGTTTTGTATAAAGAAGAATTCATCTTAGGAACAAAACATTCATAAACTAGTGATTGAGAGCTTATAAAGGCAGGTTATAAAATTAACTTGTCATTTAAAAGAGTAATAATTAGAGGATTAAAAGACGAGTGATTATAAATTCATGACTAGTGTTGAGAACCTGTTTAATGGGTGTGAGTAAATGAGGTAGCTTTTTAATCTAGATGAGTGCCACAAAGACTTGTGTTTCGTAAAATTTCATGAGCTTACAAGCACCCCACAAGTTGAGGAATTTAATGGCTGGTTGCTTGAAATAGAGATGATTTTTTTTTTCATATAAAAAGATTCCAAAACAAATAAAAGTGAAGGCAATCATTATTAGATTAAAGAGACAAGCTTCTTATATGGTGAGAACAATTAAAGAAAACTTGTGAGTGAAAGGATAAACCCATGATTTGTGACTATGAAAAGATGGGGAAAAAAACGATGAATGGTTATTTGTTTCTTGTTTGGTACACACAAACATTGCACTATAATTTCACATATTAAAGAAATGGGCGAGGTCTATTGAGAAGTAAATTAAGGAGTTATATCAATTAAGGATTATAAATGACTTGTTAAAGATAAAATAATAGTTGGTGACATGATACTTTAACATGTTATGATGGTTTATATAAGATGTGTTTTATTTGGAGTTGTTGTGGATAATTTTGGAAGCCTATCATAGGGATTTTAATTGTGGAGTACTAAGGGTGTTCATACCAATTACTAGCAAACAATCAATCAATATAAACTTACTCTTGAGCAAACCATATGTCATAATTTGGTGTTATATATATGGTGGGCGGGGTATTTGTGCCAATAAGTGTCATATGCCAAAGAATTATCTGGATAAAAGTCTTTTAATAAAAGATGAGTTTGAATAAGAGAGTAAACTAACTAGATAATCTATTTATGACGATAAAGATGGTTAAAAGATTTTATATAGAGATGACAATGTTATCTCAATCATTCAAAAGAGTTCATTAACTTTCAAGGTTGGCTATATACTAGCGTCGTTCATATGACTTGTACGATTAAAAAAAATAGTGTGCAACCTAATCATTGACGGTGACAGTTATGAGAATGTAACATCAATATAAGCAATATATAAGGTGTAACTTAAAAAGATTTTATATAGAGATGACAATATTATCTCAATCATTCAAAAGAGTTCATTAACTCTCAAGGATGATTTGCGTGAATATTGGTTATATATTATCTTTCATATGACTTGTACGATTAAAAAAAAAATAGTGTGCAACTTAATCATTGATGGTGACAGTTATGAGAATATAATATCAATATAAGCAATATATAAGTTGTAACTTAAAATAGACAACCACACCAAGTACTATAAATTAACCTAGTTAAAGTGGAAAAGCGAGGCAAGTGTAAATAAACAATGTTTGTTTTCATTTTTCATATGCAAAAGGTATTTTAATAATGTTTGGTGCAATGTAATGTTTATTGATGCATGTCCTATATTGTTAGACAAGTCTTAGCAATGTGATAAAAATATAGTGTGTGAACCCTTAGCTTGAAATAGAAATATATGTTGGTGCTAGATATGAGAGATAGTTATATGGTTAAAGGAGTGGTTTTTGCGCTAATATCTTTGAATAGTCTTATTGATAAGACTAGTAATACTCTCATAGAGGTTCGGAAAGTGTTGGTTAAATTTGCACACTTAATGCCAAAAAAGATTTCCTAGGATTTAACTTTATATGAGACATGCATTGCTTCCGCAATCAAGCTTATTAAAGCACCAATTCAAATTCTCTTCTCCGCGTTCCTCAAAACTTTTCTTTTCAAGCTGCCACTGAGTTTATCAAGTGGGTTGTCATAACCCAATTTTTGGGTTATTCCAAAAATATAACAAAAATAAAATAAAAGGGTTGGTGTTGGCACAAAAATTAATGTGGAATTTTTGGGCGTTCTCGAAAGCCCGGTCGTACTCCTTTTTTACCTAGAAATGAAGGAAAATGCTGATTCAAGGCTAAAGTAATTTATTACTAGATAAATCTGCGTAAAAGTTAAGTCGAAATACATAATTATATTTTTATGGGCCAATTCGATTTAATCATTGGCCAATTTTAAGTGTAATTATGCTTCGAGATTAATTGAGAACCCAATTAAATGATTTAATTAAGCGCAAGGGCTTAATTATACTTTAAATAGGTCAAATTAATTTTACTAAGGGTTTAATTGACGAGAAATCAAGTTTGGAAGCTTAATGTGGGTTAAATTGAGACGATCGGAATTTTCGGTGACGAAACTTTTCGGGTGAAATCGGAAGTCAAAATTAAAGATAAAAACATCATTCTTCCTGTTTTTTCCCATCAAAAAGTCACAACCTATTTATTTAAAATTTTCAAAAAAAATAAAAAAACAAAAGAAAAAAAGGGAGCCCATCACCGGAGCCATGCTCCACCATGCTGCACCCATATTGCAGCTATGTCCACTTCCCTCCTGCAACACTCAATAGCCCATACTCGGACAACACCTCCATACCGTGCCATGTCTTCTTTTGCCTATAAATTGGAGGCTAAAAACTGAGAAAAGAGGGAGGGATCATCTTAGAAAAACGGAGGGAAAATTTGGAGACAGTGAGGGGAGTTGATCATAAAACTGGAGAAATAACACTGGAGAGCACGAGGGGAAGAAAATACTGAAACTGGGGGGATTTTTGCAAACAATACAAACAAAGAAAAGAGAGATACACAGCCGAGAAGGGGAACGATCAAATTTTTAAACAATCACGTGAAAACAGAGCACAACTACCGTTCCTCTTCCTCGGCCCGAGCAAAAGCACGTCGTTCTCTCTTTCTCATTAGCTTACAGTCACTATAAGCTCTTTCTCTCCCCGACACACCAAGTACCCTCTTCTCCTCCAATCAGCTCCGTCGACCATCCTTTTCCTCACTGATGGAAGCAGCATGCAGGTGGCTCTCTCTCCCCGACACTGTCTCCCCCTCTCTAAAAACCAGACGACAGCAGCTGTCTCTCTCTCTCTCGTCACCCTCGACAGTGTGTATACCACACGGCAGCAGCCAGCCCTCTCTTCCCCTCACCACCGTGAGCTCCTCCACAGAACCGACCCAACCGTGACCTCCAACCAGCTCCAGGGAAGACGCAGAGACAACCCTATCGAGCACAACCCAACAACTTCAGACCCTCCTCCCGGCCACCACGGGTCTCCGTTTTGGACGCCGCCATGACAAGGAGAATCACCTCGACGTCCTCTACCCAGTGGTAGTGGCTGGTGAGCTCCTTGTTGTGGTCAGCCGACCACCATTACCACTGTACATGCTGCATGCAACGTGTAACAGTGTGTAATATATATATATATATATATATATATATGTGTGTGTGTGTGTGTGTGGACGTGCGCGCTGTGTGGGTGTGACTGAGCTGGCTGCTTGGCCCAGCCCAGCCCAAGTCTGTGATAGTGGGCTCTCAGCTGGGCTGACCCATTTGGTTGGGCTAGGCCTCGACCCAAATTTTTTTGTTTTTTTTAAATACAAAAAAATATTATAAAAACACAAAAAATGTATTTGTTTTCGTGTATATGGCCAAGTTCCAAGATTTTTCCATGTTTATTTTTTTTGTAAAAAAAAATATGTTGCATCTTTCTCATATTTTAAAACAAAAATTTGATATCGTAACCGGTTTATGATTATCCTTTGGAGTTTGGTCAAGATATCAAAAATTAAAAAAAAAATTGTTTTAGTTATTTCGGTGTAAAATTATATTGTAAAGTACACTTAGAGATACTAAAAAAGATTTTCTTTTATTGCGGTGTAAAATTACATTGTAAAGTACACTCGCAAACAAAAAATATTTTTTTATGCAATGTAAAATTCTTTTGGTTAGTCTTTCAAACTCCTAACGAGGTAGAGATTCTCTCACGAAGAGAGATCTACGTTGAATTTTAGAAAAAAGACAACAAAAAATCAAACTTAGGAAAAACAATCAAACAACAATGCAGCTTGCCTTAGGTAAGGTTCACTGGGGGTGATGCGTCTTCCTCTTGCACAACAAGTCCCCTTACTCAAGACTCTCGCAGACCAATAGGTTCCTAGTGACCTTAATACTAGGTGGCGACTCCTAATAATTATAGTCCTAATTTTTACGACTATAATCTACCTCACATTTCACCGCGCGTCGTTGTCCCCCCGAATCCCGAGGTGACGGCGGTGCGTGAAGCGCGTCCAAAATCGCCATCGCGACATGGGTAATCAAAGAAACTTGTCAAGTTCTCAATCTTGCAGTCATGGTTACAGCAGCTCAACTTCAGATTTTGCAATCCCCAATTACAACTCTAATTTCATCTATTTCTACTTCTGTGAATGTGAAGCTCGACGATACGAACTACCTCAATTGGCACTTTCAAATGTGCTTGCTACTGGAAAGCAATGGAATCTGAGTTTGTGGATGACACTCATCTTTGTCCCTCGTCTGTCACAGTGGATGAATGTGGTACGCATGATTCTCCTTCTTCTTCGTTTGACTGTGATGAGGTTTTAATTTGGAAGTTACATGATAGGGCACTTATGCAATTAATCACTGCCACACTGTCTCCGATTGCAATGTCTTGTGCAATTGGTAGTGTTAGTTCTAGAGATTTATGGAATCGAATGATTGAGCAGTTTTCAATAGTTTCTAAGACTAGTATTTTTCAAATGAAGACCAATCTTCAGAATATTAAGAAAGGAGTAGATACAATTAGTCAATATCTTCTTAAGATCAAAGAGGCTAGAGACTACTTATTTGCTGCTGGTGTACACTTTGCAGATGAAGATATTATAATTCTGGCATTGAATGGACTTCCCTTAGAATATAACACTTTTCGGTGTGTCATTAGAGGCCGAGAGAGTGTTATTGCTTTGAAAGAGTTTAGGACTCAATTGCTTGCTGAGAAGAAGATTGTGGAAGCAATTGTTCTTGAAACTCATCATTATCTTATTGCCATGCATACCTCAAAATCTGCTATGTCTCATCCATCGTCTGGTTAGCAGCATAATAGAGTTCATGCATACAATTCTTATGACAATGGGGGATATAAGCCTTTCAATAGAAACAGAGGCAAGGCTAGATATAATCAAGGTTTTCGACATATGAATTCCAGACCTCAATACCTATTAAAACATCCAATCTACAACATATGACTTATGTTGTATCCAACATGATTGTGTGTCAACTTTGTAATCGTGAGGGTCATCTTGCCCCTGCGTGTGATCTTAGAAGGGATGAGAAAAATGGATGCACTATTTATGGTAGAACAAACCATACCACATGGTATTGTTTCTACTGTTGCTACCCAAATTTTGACCCTCTTATTTTCATGTTTCGGAAAATAATAAAAAAAATAAAAAAAAATACAAAAATCCCAAAAAATCTTGTTACAGGGGAAAAATTGACAGGTCAAAATCGCGTCAATTAGAAATGAAGGATCAAATTGAAAGAAGCGCACAAGCTAAGGGCTGACTTGGAATTTTTGTGTTTTAAAACTTCTATAAATAGAAGGCATGACTACAAGAATAAAGGGGGACCAAAAAAATTTTACACATTCAAAAACCCTAAACCTAAAAAAAAACCCTGCCTAAAAATTTTCTTTCAAATTTTCAGGGACTGCGCCGCCAGCCCCTTGGCAGCGCTGCAGCCCCTTCCCTTTCCTTTTCATCTTCTGGAGTCGTCCCTTTACCTGACCATGACAGCTCCCCACTCTCAAAATCCCTTACCCCTGCATCCATCAGCCAAGGCAGACCGATGATCTCCTTTCTTTATTTTTCTTCGTTCCAGCCACCCTCACTCATTTTCCCCATTTTGTTTTTTTTCTTCACCTCCTCTCCGGTCAGCCCCCTCACACAGCCTTGCCGCCAACCAGTTGCTTCCCACGGCCCTAGCATCACGACTGCCTTCCCTCTTCTCTTCCCCATTTTCGACCCCCACTCCTTCTCACTTTACCCATTTCCCTTCTTTTTTTTTCGGTCAGCTCCTTCACTTTCCCTCTTTTCCTCGAAGCCACCAGAGAGGCAGCCCCGTCCTCTCCATTGTCAACTGCCTCCAACCACAGCCCCTTCCCCATTTCGTCTCCTGCACCAAACACACACCAACCAGCCACCACAACGACCTCCTCACTCCTCGGCCCCCACAGACCCTCTCTCCCTGTCAAACCTAAGCTCCGGCCACCACGAAGAGGAAGACGAGCAGATCCGAGAAAGAAGAACAAATCGTCGAGAAAGTTAGATCCGAAATTTACAGAAGAGAATAATTTGATTTTGTGTGCTTTGTCTGGTTTGCAGGTCCTTGGGGAAGTCCTTGCCGGCGAGGAGCAAGAGAAGAAGAATGGTCCGATCTAAAGGAGAAGAACGAACCCAAGGACATACCCGAGAAGGACAAAACTAACTGATTTCCTTTTGTTTGTGTTTGTGCCTGTGGTTTTTGTGTTGATTGCAGGTCATCGAAGAATGCCTTTACCAGCGAAGCAGCAGCAGCGGTAGAGGAAGAAGAAGAGGTTTCGAGCGCAGATCTAAAAAATTCAAGTTTTGATTCCTGTCCTCTGTTTGTGTGTATTTCTTTGCGTTTGCAGGTCGCCTGAGGCCATCACCGGCGTGAAGAGGAAGAGAAGAGGCAGATCCAGCCCCCTCCTGTCCAGTGCTCCATCTGCGGTGGCGCGTGGAACCACGCGCCGCCAGTGACGGCGGCGCGTGGGCAGACGCGCCACCACCACCTCCTGACATGTTGCCACCGTTCCAGATCTTCCCCCTAAGGCCTTTTGTGTATTTTCCCTTATGTTTATGTGTTTTATTTAAACTTATTGTAGTTTAATTATTATTTGTGAAATGTAATAGAAAAGAATGAAAAAAAGCAATGTGTGTGTGAGTTGTATTCTATTTTTAAATATGATGAAAAAGGAATAAAAAAAGGTTGTGTGGGTGTGTGTTGTTTTATGTGTTCCATATTATGTTGTTTTGTTAAGGAAAAAAGAATAAAATAAAGAATGTGTTTTCTTTGTAAAAATCCAAAACCAATATTTCAAAAGTATAAAATCTTTTTTTGGGAATTTATCATTCACGGCTAATATTCGGATAAATAAATCTTAAAGTTTTAAACCCAAAATATTCGGAGAAATGGTATGTTATTATTCACTTTTCGGTGTTTGGATAAATAAATCTTATCCAAAATATTCGACGGGAATAATATCCTATTACTTACTTTTCGGTGTTTGGATAAATAAATTTTAAAAGGTTATTGTCTAAAATATTCAATGGGAATAATAATAATCAATAAAATTTATTGGATTTTTTAAGCAGATTGATTTCTTTTTTAATTGTAACATTTTTTATGAATAAATACTGACTTATTGAAACATTTTAAATCACATCTAAATAGGCAATGCAGCTTACCTCAGGTAAGGCGTATTAGGGGTGCTAATACCTTCCCTTTACGCAACCAGTCCCTTACCTTTGAATCTCTGAGCAGACCAGTACAAATCGGGTGTTCCTAGCGACCCTCAACAGCAAGGTGGCGACTCCTCATCAACTCTACAATGCGAGAGCCAGGATCCCTCCCGGGACGCCGCGCGGGGACGTGCGACATCTACAATGACCGAGGTCCCAATTTTAGTGGTTCCACCAATTATCCTACAGCTCCATCTCAGTCCAGTGGTCCTTCGCATGGGATGCAAGCCTTGAATACAATTGTGCATCCATCTATAGCGTCTTCATAGGTATGGATGACTAATTCTGGAGTTTCGTCCCAAATGCAAGCAATGAATACAATGGTGTATCCCTCTCCATCTTCATCACAGGTGTGGCTGGCTGATTCTAGTGCCACATACCATATGACTTCTGACCTTTATAATCTGTCTCTAGCTGCTCCTTTCCCTGTCAATGAAACTATGCAAACTACAAATGAAGAAGGTTTGTTGGTCTCTCATGTTGGAGATACTGTGATTTCCATGAAGTCTGCTCCACTCACACTAAATCAGTTTTATATGTTCCACAATTAGCCAAAAATCTTCTATCAGTGCATAGATTGTGTTTGGACAATAATTTTCGTTTAATTTTTTATGCTTGGTGTTTTTGGATACAGGACAAGGCCACAGGGAGACTAATCTTTAAAGGTCACAACAGTAATAGACTCTATCCTTTGCCATTGGGTTCCCAAACTAGTTCTGGTTTGTTTACTCTCCATTCCCAGCCTCAAGCTTACTTGGGTCAAATCGTTCTCTCTTATACTTGGCATAGTAGGTTAGGGCATCCTACTAATAAAATAGTTACTTTGATGTTAAGCAAAGTTGCTGTCAAATTTCCTGTTGATTCTACTTCTAGCATTTGTCATAGCTGCCTTGATGGCAAATTTATTAAGCTTCCTTTTCATTCTAGCTCCACTAAGTCTGTAATTCCTTTTCAGATTGTTCATAGTGATGTATGGGGGCCTTCTCCTTGTATATCTCTTGATGGCTATAGATATTATATGACATTTATTGATGAATGTTCACGATATTGTTGGTTGCTTCCATTGATAAATAAAAGTGATGTGTGTTCTGTGTTCATTGCCTTTTATCAATATGTTCAAACACAGTTTTCATGTCATATTCAAATTCTTCAAAGTGATGGAGGTGGTGAATACATTGGTAAATCCTTTCAATTATTTCTCAATACTAAAGGAATTGTACATCACAAATCTTGTCCTTATACTCCTGAACAAAATGGCATTGCTGAACGAAATCATCGTCACCTAGTTGAAACAACTATTACCTTACTTCATCAAGAAAAAACGCCTTCCCTTTTCTGGTCTTATGCCATACATACAGCTGTTTATCTAATTAATAGAATGTTTTCCCCAGTACTGCATAACACATCACCCTATGGACTTCTCTTCAAATCAGCCCCTACCATTACTCATTTGCGCATCTTTGGTTGTGTTTGTTTTCCATTCTTGTGTCCCTATAATACCAATAAACTACAATCTAAAACCATCATGTGTGTCTTCTTAGGCTATGCATCCAATTACAAGGGATATGTTTGTTATGATGTTCTTGCCAAACGCACCTATGTCGCACGACATGTAGTTTTTGATGAACAAGTCTTTCCCTATGCTGCATTAACATCCAGTTCTCCATCCTCTGCCTCTCCAGTTGCTTCTTCTCTGATCATGCCTGTTATCAATCGTGATAATATTGTTGTTTTGTCATCTCCTGCTCACTATCCTTCTAATCCTGAGTCCTCAAATCAGTCACCTTCTGGGTCCATTGCTCCTGCTCCCTTGCATGATTTTTATCCAACTGTGGACCTCAGTCCAGTTCTGAAAGCACACAGTGCATCATGCACCATCTGGTGACTCCTTCCATTCTAAGGTCATCCCTGTAGTGATGTAAATTCCACCTATGAATGTGCATCCCATGCAAACTCGCAGCAAGAGTGGTATTAGCAAGAGAAAGGTTTGTCTTGTTTCTGTTAAAGACCCTTCTCCTATTGATTTGTCTTTGGTTGAGCCTTCAGGTTTTAAGGCTGCTATGAAGAATCCTTCTTGACATCAAGCTATGCAAGATGAGATTGATGCTCTTCATTCACAGGGCACCTGGTCCTTAGTGTCTCTACCTTCTCATAAGAACTTGGTTGGGTGTAAGTGGGTCTTCAAATTGAAGAAGAATGCTGATGGCTCGGTTGCAAGGCATAAAGCCAGGTTAGTGGCCCAAGGTTTCAGTCAAGAACCTGGACTCAATTATGGTGAGACATTTAGTCTAGTGGTTAAACCCACAACGGTTCAAATTGTTTTATCTCTTGCAGTGCAATTTGGTTTGGTATTAAGACAACTTGATATAAAGAATGCATTCCTGCATGGTATTTTGCAAGAGGAAGTGTTTATGGCACAACCACCGGAATTTGCTGATATCAGGTATCCTGAATTGGTTTGTAAACTTCACAAATCACTCTATAGGCTCAAGCAGGCACCCCGTGCTTGGAATGATAGGTTTACATCATTCTTGCCATCCTTGGGTTTTAATCACACATACTCTGACTCTTCCTTATTTGTCAAAAATGTTGCTGCTGGTATTATGGTTTTATTGGTGTATGTAGATGATATAATAATTACTGAAAGTGATTCATGTGTTGTTGGAGAAATTATTCATGCTTTAAATACTGAATTTGATGTTAAGGATTTGGTTTGCTTGCATTACTTCTTAGGAATTCAGATTACAAATATTGTTGATGGCATGGTTTTGTCTCAATCATGGTATATCCATGCCATGTTGCTCAAGACAGATATGCAAGCTGCTAAACCTTGTGTAACACCGTGTTTTCCATATCAGCGATTGCTGAAGAATGATGGTGTGTTATTTGATAATCCTACCCTATATAGAAGCATTGTGGGAGCTCTACAATACCTTACATTCAGCAGGCCCGATGTTGCTTTCTCAGTTCATCAGGTTTGTCAGTTCATGCAACAACCCATGGTTGCATAGTTTACAACAGTTAAAAGGATACTTCGGTATCTTAAGGGCACTTTGCATTTTGGAATCAGTTATACCAAGGGTTCCTTGGATCTAACAACCTATAGTGACGCGGATTGGGCGGGTGATTCCAATGATCGAAGATCAACAACTGGACAAATTGTTTTTCTGGGATCAAACCCTGTCTCTTGGTCCTCTAAAAAGCAGCAAACTGTCTCCAAGTCTTCAACAGAGGCTGAATATCAAGCTTTATCTTCTACTTCAGCTGAGATTGATTGGGTTAAGCAACTGCTTGTATTTCTTGGTGTATCTATCACGCAGCCTCCTGTCTTGTACCGCAACAACCTCTCAGCAATAGCTCTCTCTTTTAATCCTGTCAATCATCAGCGCACCAAACATATTGAGATTGATGTGCATTTCTTGCTTGAAAGAGTTGTTGTTAATCAATTAATTGTTCAATTTGTTTCATCTCATGAGCAATTTGCAGACATCCTCACTAAGGGCTTAAGCTCTCCTTTGTTTCATACTCACTGTCGCAACCTCATGCTTGGTTTCTTCAAGCCAGAGGTTAAGGGGGGATGATAGAATATAGTAGACATTGGTATGAGTAGGCACACACAAGTATTTTCCTTAGCCTATATATAAGAGGCATTAGTATTTTGTGTGTAATTGAATAGTAACAACAATACATAGAATTTGAATTTTAGAGTTTTCCCTCTCTTTCTCTCTTCATCTTCTTCCTCTGATTCACGAGGACTATTATTTTCTTCTAATCTCCACATGAATAAGCCAACATATAAATTCAACCATAAAAAGTTTTAAAAGAATTTCCCTAAGATTTACACTTTATATAAGACATATAATACAAATTGATCTCATTCCAAGTTCAAGCCCAACAAATAAGCCTACATATAGATTTAACCATAAAAAGTATAAAGAGTTGCAGCGTAAAGTGGTAGAGTTGTTAAACAAGGGTAATATTAAAAAAAAAAATATAAATCCACATGTAGTTACAAACCTTCTAGTCTTGAAGAAATATTACACATGGTGTATGTATATTAAAACCATATCATTGTATTGTAAATGTACCTTATATCATGACTGAAAGATACGCTAGATCAATTAGTCAATTATATGGTTTTCTCAAATTTTGATTTTAAGAACAACTACCACCAAATTTGAATAGTGTTAAGTGACGAGTGAAAGGCAATGTCATCATTACCATGCACATAAATCATTAGAGCAAGAGCCCAGGGCATGGTTTTCTCATAAATCATATTCTTTTAATTTGTCATAACAATCTTAAGCTTTTGTTGAATAAATCAACTCTTGTACTATTTTGCATTGTATTAGGGGATTTTAAATTATCAAATCATATTAAAATAATAAGATAATAATTGAAAAAAAGATGTTTTTTTATTCCATAGATACGTGGACTCAATAACATGATTAGTTTTTTTTGAAAGCTCGAGACTCATAATTTTATTACTTTTAAACTCTTTATATTAAGGATGATGAAAAACATTTTTTCATGTTACTTTCTACATTCAAGAGCAAGCTTCTCATGATGCTATTATTAAAACACATATATGATAATATATCAAAACATACTATACAAAAAATAATCACATTAAAAAAACCAATGGTATCACTAAAAATTGATACTACCATATAAAAGACTTGTAAATAACCTAGAAGCACAAAATAATATGAGAATTCAACATAATAGAGGGGCTTGAATGAAAATTAATTAAATTAAAGCTTAATAAGTGAGTGAAAGGAGCATGCTCAATATCTTCCAATAAAAATTAAGATGTTATTAGAACCATTACATATAATAGAACAATTATGATCCACCATTATAGTACCCATATTAGGTTCAAAGTCATCAATATGTATTTCATTAAGCATAAAAATAAAGAACTTCAAATAAACATCATAAATAAAAAAGAAGTTGAATTATTTGATAAATTATATTTAGCTCATACCCATGTCATCTCTAATTTGGTTACATGTTGGATTGACAACAAAGAAAAAGTCAAGCTCTTATTGAATGAAAAAAAAATCAAATTGACTTGCCCTAGATCATTATTGGATCTTAGTTAATCTATTAAAAGTTAGACACTGGCCTATACCACTAATGGTGAGTTGTTGTAGTCTTTGAGGTGGAATCAACATTCCCGACTCTAACAACTCTATCATCAGGAACATAATTGATTTATTTATTAGTAACCTATGTAGTGAAAATAAATCCTCCTTGTGGACCTCTTTCCTTGAATTTGCCTGTAGCTTATGAAATCTACAAATGAAACACTACTTTAATCGTGGTTAAATATATGAAAACTCACCCCCTATGGATTTTCTCTCTTTTATTGACATAGTTCATAAAACGGACATGAATTGAAAAAATAAATGATCATAAGTGTACAATGTTAAAAAAAAAGGAAAAAAAAAATTGGTTGAGAAGAAGACAGATATCAATGATTTTTTTTTATCTTGTCACTAAAAGAAAATAAAAAAAATGAAATTAAAATACTGTGTGAATTAACAATAAAAATAATGTTTTATGATTTTTTTATTTTTTATTTTATAATAACAAAACCAAATTAAATTTGTTCATAAATTAAGATTTATGCTTTTAAACATGTTCATACAACTAAGAATAAGATAGATCACTTAATATATTAGAATTTGAGTAATGTTTACTATTAGAATTGAGTGTTTCCAGTAAAAACATTATTTTTTTTTAGTAAAAAATAAATAATCTTTAAAAACAATTCACTTTTTCTTGTGATTTTTTTTCTAATATAATTATTTATTGTCATGACTTCAATTTGAACTAGCACTTTGTAATGAAAAAAAATACATGTTTTGCAAATTCTTCACTTATTTTTTCCACACTCCAAATATATGTTCTATCACAACATATTAAATAATGAGCACAATTAAAGATTTCTTTCAAAATTTATGGTTGTCTTGTCCTACCTATAAAACTCTTGCAAATATTATCTCTCACCTCTATATGAATATAAAGAGTTATATTCATTAGGATATCCTCAATCTAACTTACTAGTATTTCCTTGTGACGGTATATTCTGACTTTGTTATTTGTTTTCTAATAATGACATAAACTTTAGTTTTTTCAATAAAAAAATAACATTACCAATTTTTTGGGAAAATATACTTCAAAATAAATATCTTAATTATAGCTTTTACCCTAATGGACTGAGTACCTATATGAAAAGACAATAACATCAACTCAAGGTCAAGTATAGAAAATAGAAGAAATACAAATTATTCATGACATTTGTCGTTATGACATTTCAAGACTCCATGAGATGGAATCCGTGGAAAAGATCTTGATATAATCATATAATTATAATTATAATTATAATATTTAGAATTTAGTATTATTCAAGATTATTTTATTAAAAAAGAAAAAAACTATATTCGAAAATGAATCTCTGTTTTTTTTTTTAACAAAGGAAGGGCAAAAAGGTAAGAACGCGCTTCAAATTTAAAATAAAAGGCGCCTCCTTCTCTTCACAAAACCCTAAATAAGTAAAGCGAGCGAGTGAGGGAGAGAAATGAAAGAGGCAGACGACAACAGGTTCCTGTAAATAAAGGAAGCCGTTTCTGGTCTCAAACAGTAAAAGTCAATATTTTTCTTAGGCTCTGCTAATTCAGCTTTTATTTTTATTGATTTTTTTTAAAAAAATCCTGATTCTCGAGTGGCTATGATGATAAAAAGGCCGGACTTACGGCTGCTACCAGAAATTTAATTTAATTAAATTAAATTATTTTTCATGGTCGGTAGTAGATTGATGAACCTATCTTAAAGGTGTCTGTTCTGAGCCACTCTTGTATATGTATACATGTGTGTGTTTGATTTTCACAATTTTTATTACTTTTAGGATTTGTTTTTGCACAGTGAAAACAGTTGATGAATCGTATCCGAAACCTGGAACTCGGCTGAATATTTTCATGGAAAATGTGGGAAATCTGCGTGGTGTTAGGTCACATGTGGCCTTTTGTAGTATGATAATAATCCAATTTTGTTTTTTTTATTTGTGCGAGGATTACATATGGTTTCTTTTATCCCAAGTTGTTTTTCTTTCTTGAGAACATTTGATTAAATTGGCGTGCTGGGAAGGAGATGAGGATTTTTATTTATTGTTCTTTGTTATTCTCTTGTTCATGGTGATTTGTGATATTCTGAGCCTTCAAAAATTCAACAACTGGCCTAAGATGCTTATCTATGACTTTCGAGATGTGGGTTCTTTGTGATTTTGTTTCTCTCTAGGCAGACATTGTTGATTAAACCAACCCTCTCTACTAGCTAAGTGAACCTGTGAAATTTCAAGTGGTGCGATATATATTACATATGTTTGCTCTGGTGAAGAATATTTCCTGGAATTTGTTTCTAGGGAATTGAATCTGTGTTCTTTTTTAGTTTTTGATAGATACCCCATCTTGGAGTAGAGCAAAGGCCTATCATTTGGCTTCAATTTAAATGAAAGGCGTGTCTTTTATTTTTGTTCCGGACATTGGCTTTCCTTAAGTTAAAGATGGTGTTGTTCATACTTGTAGCTACTGTGGTCTGAAATATAGGATTTGTAGAAGGCCTGAGAAAATGGTTGGTTGACTTTTGGGTTGATGAGGGAATTCTCAAGAATATACTTAATTGACAAGGAAAAAGAAATCATTTTTGGCATATCCATATATGCACCAATAAGTAGCAGTTTAACTAATATCTCGTGGTTGGTTGAGAACCAGAATTAAATATGCTTGTTCTCAATATGATTAAGTGCTTGTGATCATGAGATTTTTGAGAAAAAAAACATATCTAGGGATCAAATTCTAAATGTGGTTTAGGATTGTGGAGGTATCTAAACAAGTAAAAAATGTGCATCTTCTCCTATGCATGTCCTGTGCTATTGTTTGGGATGGAACTGATTCTCCACCATTCAGCATTGATACAAGGTGAGTTGATAAGAGCCAACAGTTCTATAAGTAAGCACAGCTATTGTCATTGGATTTTGCTTCTTTTCTTTTCTTTTTCTTCTCTTTTACGCCCTTTGAACACTTTGACATGGTTTTCGAGTTCTGACCTTCGGATTTTGGGATTTGGTTTTGGACTCTAATGTTTTTGTTTTTGTTTTTCACTTGGGCATTTTTGTTTTCCTTTCCTTTTTATTACCACATCTTTTTCTTAAATTGTAAAACCACCAAATTAAGATACAAAATTAATTTTCTGCTCATTCTGCTTGAATGGAACCATTGTTTAAGTGGTGCTTCGAGCTCTATTTTGTACATGGTTAGACCATCTCGAACAACTCTCTCTCAACTTACTCTGCACTTGTGTGGTGGCTCTCCTTGTGGATGCATTCATTCCTTGTCCACTTTATTGTGTTTTCATTGATTGTCAGTGTCTTTCATTCATGGGTGGTAGGAGGAACTTTTTATTGTTATCCCAATCTGTGGAATTTTTAAACTTTGAGGTAGTTTGTTGAGTTTTGTAAATCATCATTTTTTATTATTATTTCACAAGTATTTAGTATATTATTTATCTTTTAAATGTATTTTTTATTTGTTAGGATTCTTGATGGAACAAATTCCAAGTACAAAGTGAAAAGAAAAAGAAAAATTAAAAGACCGAGCCATTGAAGTACTGTTGTAGCTTTCATTATACCGCACACCATATAATAAAGTGAAAATAAGAGGAAAAATGATTGACAAACAAATAAAGTGAAGAAAGAGAAAAAAGAAGGGATCATCAGAACACTACCATAACTCTAATTAGACCATTCATCATATCATCATAAAATCTTGACAAGATGAATCCTAAACATTATGGAATAACACCATCAAAGCAAAGATGAAGTCAATCAAGCACCTATAAGATTACAAGGTTTGTCCATACGATTGATGATGTATGTGATGCATTCCCCGACCAGCTTTTCCTTCTTTTCTCTACCTTAATCCATAATTTTTCAATAAATTTCAAGTTTAGT
Organism: Salix exigua; assembly: GCA_032356905.1. Lineage (NCBI taxonomy): Eukaryota > Viridiplantae > Streptophyta > Magnoliopsida > Malpighiales > Salicaceae > Salix > Salix exigua. The sequence continues at coordinate 13,147,009 of CM063602.1, read as the reverse complement.
CTCTAAATATTCTCGATTGAATAACCAATAAAGAGGGAGTGGAAAATAAAAGGAAAACAGAGAAAACAATAATGTTCTGTGGGTGTTTTAACCATTACATATACCTAGTATGCACTTTATTAATGCGACGTCGTATTACCACCCAATTACTATTAATGAAATTTATAGGAGTACTTCTTGTCATTAAAGTGCCACCACATAACCACTTGTAGTTACCCAATGCAAACCTAGTTTTTATAACATGAATTATCAGAGTACAAAAGCCTACAAATCTCACAAATTGAACGAGGCAAATAACTAAAACTTATTTAATAAATTACCTGTGTAAAAGGTAATTGTTCTTTATGATTACTACGACATATTATCTTTGCAACTCCTTGCTTTACAAGGTAATTTCATCTCATAAACTAGTGAATCATTGATGGCTCTTAATTGTTATTCTTACAGCACCATACTAGCTACAAAGCAAGCATTAACTAAAAAATAAAGTGGGGAAACCTAGATTTTTGATTTTTTTTTAATTTATTCTTTAGTGTTTCATTGATTTCGAATCGGTCTTCATATTTTTTTTTTTATAAGATTATTGTAGCATTAAACAAACAACCTAAACATATGGTATCACTCTATTTTGTGATTGTTTATCTATCATATTATTAAGTGAAAAAAATAGTTAAAACAAATTAATGATTCAAGTCACAAGTTCAATAGATCACGAAGCCTATATCAATTTAATATGAAATTATGACAATATTAACATAAATGTCATCTTTAAAAAAAACTAAAGTCAAACTCTGTTTTTTTCACGTCTTCTATATTGCTTTTAAACTCATCAGGTTAACTAAATCATTTTAAAATAATTTTCACATAATAATTTTAAATCTGCACTAAACAATAAATCAGGTTTAACACATTTCTTTTCATGTTCAGTTTTTTTTTAAATAAATTTTAATCCAAACCAGGAGGTAGGAAACTAGCATAGTACTAAAATGATCATCACCTAGGTTTCAAAGAAAGATATAGAAGCAGCAATTCTCTCTATTTAATTTACCTGTTTTTGATTGATATTGTCAGAGATGCTTAAAGCCATGGAGACAAGCAGCTTAGTTCTATAAACATCAAGATATGCAAACTGAAAATAAATAAATTGGGTGGATACAAAAACAAAATGGAAACTTGTATGCCAGTCAAAGGGAACCTAACTGATGCAATAACAAAGGAAAATAATCACAGTGCATTCAGAGATTGGCGAAAATAGTCAGCTAGATATTCATTTTGCAGTCAAGACAAGACACTGATCAATTTTGGCTATTCGTTGCACAAAATACCCCTAAATCATTGCTCATCACAAGCAGAATTCTTGTGTGAATGAACGAACCTGTTGTATAAACGAATGTTACAAGCATCACCACATTTCTGTCCGCCACCCTGAAACAGGCGTCAGATAATCCTCCGTTAAATACATGGTCTTTTCACATGTGAGACAAAAACATGTATTACGGCTGCCTTTTCCTACTCTGTAATGTACAATTTAACTGAAACAGTGAGGCTGTTTTGAAAGAGATTTAAACACCTGCATACGACATTGCAATGTGAATTTTTGTCTCTTCAAAAGGACAGCACCAATGCAACATGAACTTTACCTTGTGTTTTTGAAGATCATGGTGAGTTGCGAACTAATTGGGTGCAGGAGGAGCATGCTCAATAGGTTGGTCTGGTATGCCAACCTCACCAGCATTCCGACGTTGCCTTCCACGAAAATAGAGAACTGTGAGAAGGCAGACAAATAGAGTAAGTATTGTTGCATTTCCTTCTTCCAGGACAACATTCTCCACCCATGCTTCAATTCTTGGATACAATTCAGGCAACGAATCAATCGCGTGTACCTAAAACAGACACAAAGAAACACTGGATCTGTTAGTCAAAGTATTATAAAACAATTCTAAAACTCAACCCTGAATACCAAATCAATTATGTTTGACGACAAGTATCATCTTTCCTCCATGCCCTCCAAAATAAAGCATTATCTGCAAGCTTCACAATCATTGGATACTAGCTCTGAAACATTCACATTGATTCATACCATGCCCAACCTCCTCTACTCATGCCTGGACTTGCGGATAGCAAGCAGTGTCATTTTGAAAATTTTAAAATATTCAATGTCTTCACTAAATGTTTTGCCTGATCTCTATATTAGCCCTCCAAAAATTATATTTTAGCTTTACAATCCCATGGTGACCTAACTTACCTCCTCCCAACCAGAGAGAGAGAGAGAGAGAGAAGGGCATAGATTCACAGAATCAACTGCACTATAATGGAAATCACATAAATGCCATTATACATCAATAGAACTTACACCCTCAAACAGATTAAGAAGTTAGGGTCCAAAAAGGTTCCAATTTAGCATATTTAAAATTAAAGGTCCAAAAAAATACAATTGTATCACATTTATTGGTGAAAAAAAAATGAATATATTTTGTATCATTTCCTATACCACTTACAAGGAAGAAACTAAACAAGAGAGAAAAGAGAGACAACCTTGCACCAAAATTTGGACAGAACGGAAATTATAAGATCTCAGGTAGTTATTCTCATCATTATGTTTTTTGGGAAACTCACTAAATGTTTATTCTGTTGTCCAGGACACGATGATTTTTTTTTCCTTTTCTCCCTCATCCAATTGCTCAGCAAACCAAGAGCAAAATTTTCACCCGTTATAAACTGATTGCATTGGTGCATGAGATAAAAGGCAATTTCTAGCAAGAGGAATCACCAACAGCAGGCAAAAGTTTTCACCAGATGTACGAATTTGAGAAACTAAGAGGAAGAAAACAAAATACATCTATCCTTGTGATAATATGATTATTGCATCAACATTCAAATTTTCTGCTACGGAAAACCACTACAGACCCAAGGGATGGTAAGCTTCTGATCAGCAACAAAAATAATGTTATTACTTAGACTACATGATTTGAATAATTGAAATAAAATGCACAAATCCTAAATATTCATTCTTAACCTTTTAGATGTCCCACTAAGTTTTAGCAAGTCAGGACTGACACTTTCCAGTGGTTATCACTCGGAACATCAAACAAGCACTGGGTGACACAATTAATAGGGAAATGGTGGAGTGACATGACCAGTTCATGTATACAAAGGAATTCTTATCATTTTTTTTATCCAATTCAGAGTTGAATTCTGATAAACTGATAGAAGCTGATGTCTAATTTGCACATCTATCCTTAAAGAAGACAGCATGAAAAGCAGATAAATAAACTGACCATGAAACTGTCTGCATAGTTTTTTCTTATCCACAAGCTTGTGAGCGCCAGTGTGACAGGTAACTTTGCTGCAGAATTGATCTCAAGAGCTTGGTCATAGTATCGCTTGGCAAGATGAAGGTCAAATGGAAGTCCTTGACCATGCTCATGCATGTAACCAAGGTTGAACATAGCTTGTGCATTAGATTGAGATTTAGCATGCATGTAAGCCTCTGCTGCTCGTTCATAATCCCTCTCAGTGCCCTACAAAAGGAGAGAAGAGTTTGAGAAATTTATAGGATGAAAAAAAAATTCAGAAATGGAACAAAGAGGCACCAAAAGGCATCAAAATTGTGAAAGACATCACATACCCGACCATAGTAATATGCATCACCAATCAGCAAAGCAGCATGTTCATTACCCTGCTCTGAAGCTTGCCACCACAAAGAATGAGCCCGTTGATGTCTTTCTGAATCAGAACAAAATCCAGATTCTCCCACGCACATGCTATGCTCTGCATATTTGTCAAGAATCCATGCAGCATTGCTTTGTGCAATCTCATAGCCCAGCTCAGCCATCCTTGAATATAACAGGGATGCTTTGCCAACATTGCCTTTTAGGTATGATTCCAAAGCCCATCTAGACAAGGAGTTCCAAGGGCCTCGTTCTGCTACTAGTTTGTATAATCCAACAGCCTGAGCAAAGTAAAGCTCTCTAGTAAACAATTGGGATACAGGTGTTGATACATTTTAAAACTGTTTGCAGACATACACCGATCACTAGAAGATCAGGGTCAAAAGGCATATACAGATATAAGATCCAAAAATATCAAATCTCAAAATCTCACTTTAATTGTAGGGTGGTGGTGGGATAACATTCATATTCTAGGCATGATTTTCATTATTAGTCTCAAATTAAAAGAAGCAAGAAACATAAAAAAATATAAATAACAGAAAACAATGAGCTACAGTTACAATTGTATTCAGGAGCTTCCCCAGTTACATTAGTGAGAAGATTTAGAATTCATACCAAACTCGTTCACCTGATAGAAATCCAAATTACTAGGTTCCTGTAGATCCCAAACAAAAAACGTTGGCAATAGAGATTACACAATTGATTAAAACTTATTGGACACCCAATACATCAGAACATGGGCCCGCTACAGATTTATGGATCATCTGTAAGGAATATGATCAATGACCTGAACTGTTAACATATTACCACCTGGGACTCTCAATAGGTTGGAATAGAGGTATTCTTTTGAATTTATTTAGTAATATGTCACTAGATTTTCCTAATATAAGTGCTCTGATGAACCTGGCAATTATCAACAAAGACAATGTCCAGTAGAAGCAAGGATTCTGAAAGCAGTGAGAAAATAACTGAGCAACCACTAAGGCAATCTGATTGGTCCTTCACTAATTGACTATGGTAGTCTGACAAAAGCAGGAAATAACTGAATTATAAGATATAGAGTTGTGGGAGCAAGAGGAAAAGGAGGAAGAACATAAAATGTTTGAGATGCATATTATCATAAAGAGCTTGGGTAAGATCATTGAAAGGTAAAGAAACCAGTTTTACCAAAGGAAGATTCTTTTTAAGCCCCACACCCATATGGAACATCTTTGCCAGCTGGTAAAATGCCTTTGGTTGACCAGCATTAGCAGCTACTATAAAATATTGGCAAGCCATCTTTACATCTCTCTTTACCCCAATCCCTTTAAGATGTATTACTCCAAGGTTATAGTGCCCGCCAGCATCTTCATTGTCAGCAGCCCTCTTAAAGTATTCTTTTGCCTGTAAAAAAAAAAGAGGAATAGCTTTGACGCACATTCTAATACTATGCAATAAAAGGAAATTGACAGCGTGAATGCAGGCAAATACAAAGAAGACAAATTTTGTGAGATTTGAGATGTGCAAGCATTGCATGTACACTGTTCAAAAGTCAACACTCAATCATGGTCAGATCCTGTATTTTTTCCCCCTAAAGTCACGACTCTAAACTCAAACTTGAACCCTTGTGGTTGCAAGGTTGAAAGCTTTACCATTGCATGTAACATTATAGGTACAAAAGTTCTCATGTTTGAAACAACTAAGGGAAACCACAACAGGAACCTAGCCTGAAACTCTTGATGTAATTGGATAACAGTACAGAGCATCCAATCAACTAAATCTTAACACTAGTATTTAAAAAGCAAAGGAAGCCAAGCTACAAAACTAACAGTGAGGATTTAAAACAAATTTATACAATATAATCAGGGATAAATTCACAGCTTGATTAGAAACTGCAAACCAGACCTCCCTAGCAATCTCAATCTGACGAGGCAATGATCGTATCAAAACAAATGTAATCACTATAATCAGGGATAAATTAACAGCTTGATTAGGTACTACAAACTAGGCCTCCCTAGCAATCTCAATCTGATGAGGCAATTATCATATCAAAGAGAAAAACAGCACATGCCACATACGTAGACCAAAACAGGTAAGCAAGCAATCCAGTATTTAATTCACAAAACAAAAAAGAAACGCCAAATTCAGCTAATATGATGACAACAAAGACAAAATTAACTTACTTTAGTGTAGTTCTTTCCCACTCCATAGCCCTTGACATACAAATACCCCATGCCATTATAAGCAGAATAAAGCTGCTGTTTTGCTGCAAGTGTAAGCCATTCAAGCGCTTTAGTATAATTCCTCTCAACTCCAGCTCCCCGCGCATATATTTCACCAAGAAGTTCCATTGATTTAGGTTCCCCTTTCTCCACAGCCTTTGAAAACCATGCCAAGGCTTTAGTATGATCACGCCTCAATCCTCTTAATCCAAAGTAGTAAAAATACCCAATTTTATACATAGCAGCTGCATTCCCTTTTTGAGCTTGATATTCCAAAATCTGGAACACGTCGTCATCCTCCCCTCGTGATTTCCTCAAGGCCTCCTTATTCTCCTCAGCCCCGTTGTGTATCCTAACCGGCTCGATCACAGGAGAATACTTTGAAATCAAAAAACTATTAACTGCTACTTCTGCTAATTCCGCATATAATTTAACTGCCTTTTCATACATCTGAAAACCAAAGAATAACATCAAAACATTATCAAAACAACAATTAAACAGTACATAGATTTTTTTAAAAAAAAACTCACGTGCTGCCGGTAATAAGTGTAAGCAATAGCCAGTTTGGACTGCAAATTGCCTCCCTCGGCCGCGAAATAATGATACAAAAAAGCCTTAGCTTTATTCCTCTCTTTAATTTGCCCTGACCCATACAAAAACCCTAGAACCGATTGGGCATGCAAATTCCCCTTCGCACTCGCCAATTCCTCAATTTCCGCCACTGATTCCTCCATAACTCCAACTTCACCGTCACTCACCGCCGACAACATCTTCTCCACGGCGGAGTAATACTGATCCATCTCCAGATCGAAGTTCGATTCAGAGGTTGAGGAGTTAACGGCGTCGGGTTCAAAGATCGGGCGCCAGGAGCCAGGGTCTAGTTCGTGTTCGGGCTTGGAGTCGGAGTCGCCGAACTCGTCCCACTCGGGCTGTGACTCAGCGGGGCCCGCATCGGTGGCGGTGGAAGGGATGTCTTTGAGGTCGTCTTGTGAGAGGACAAGAACGAATGGGCTGGAGAGGAGAGAGGGGGGGAGGAGAGAGAAAATTAGGAGAGAGAGTGTGAGCTTGTATTTCTGCATTTCGATTTCAATGCCGAGAGAAACGAAGGGGTGTTTTTTTTTTACAGGTTGAAGTATGTATAGGTTTGCTTGGCTGTGGCCACGTCATCTGGTGTTGAATAGCCAGTGATTTCGTTCCATGTCAGCATTCATGATATGATGCTCTAAAAATCCAAACATATCAAGTTAATAACTAATTAATTAATGCGAGTATTTTTTATCTAATTTTTATAGTTTATATTTGGTGTTTAATTAACTAATATAGTTTGTGACTAGTACCTGCAAAGGATACATTTTGATGAATATAAAAACTCTTAAATGAGTTTTTTTTTCTAGAAAAGGTATAATAATATCCAAATATATAAGGAGTAAAGATTATGAATTTTTGTTTTGAAGAACTTATGATGTAGTTATTACTAGTTACATCACTCACACTATGTTATGGGTTGAGCAAATAATTTTTATAATTGTAGGATTGAAACAATTACTAAGATTTGTTAGTTCAAAAATAAAATGTAACATTTATACATGCAATATTTAATATAATGAAACACATCAACACACTCTATTATATCAACAACAACATCAAAGTCTTACCATCTAAAATTATCATTAGTGTCGCGACAACGATTTTTGCGCGCTTCGCACCCCGTCATCTCTCTTCTAGAGAGACAACGGCGCGCGGTGAAAATGAGGTTGTTTATAGTAGTAAAATTTACCACTATAATTCTAAGGAGTCGCCACATAGTATTAAGGTTACTAGGAACGTAGTGGTCTGCGAGAGTCCTGGGTATGGAGACTTATTGTGCAAGGGGAAGACGCATCACCCCCAGTGCACCCTGCCTAAGACAAGTTGCATTGTTGTTTGATTGTTTTTCCTAAGTTTGATTTTTTGATATTTTCTAAAATTTGACGTAGATCTCTCTCTCCATTAGAGAATCTCTATCTCATTGCAGGTTGAAAGACTAACCAAAAATGAATTTTGCACTGCATTTTAAAAATCTTATTTTTAACCATCCACGAGTGTACATCACGGTGTAATTTTACACCGCGATGGATAAGACAAAATAATTATTAAATTATTTTTGACATTTTGGTCGAATGCCAACGGATAATCGCAAACTTGTTACGATATCCAAAATTTTGTTTTAAAATATAGAAAAATATGCAACTTATTTTTTAATGCAATATAATTATTAATTTAAACTCAAGAATCAATAAATGTATTAAAAATAAGTAAAATAAAACTACTATTATGATTTCACGAGTAATAAATCAAATTTGTATGAAATATGTACAATATAAAAACTTAAAATGAAACATAATAAAAAAAACTAATGAAAATACTTATTTGACTCCCAAATATATAATATAGATAATCTGAATAGCTCAAAACAAACAATAATAAATAAATTCTTGTAACTTGATACAAATCCGACATGTGTTGTAATTTTAAACATTAGGATTGAAACCAAAACCTAACGAAATTGAAATACCCTTAAATTTAATATGCAATACTTTTTATTTGGTATAACAACATATCTTAGTTATTTTATGTTTAAATATCAAAAACTCATATATAATCAATTTACACAATATTAAATCTCAATTTAAAATCTCAAGAAAACAATATTAAAATAAACCTAAATTTTATTCTAAATATCCATTGAAGGTACATGTATCATGATTTTTCCACTTCACCTGGACACCACATAACACCCCCCCTCCAAAAATAAAAGAAAAGAAAAAAGCAGCAAAGAAAACAAATGGCGGCGGCAGCGGCAGCGGCGGCAGCAGCAGCCTCTTCTCTAACAACACCAAAACTCACCTTCCCATCTCTCCAATCCCTCTACAGAAAGCTCCCCCTTTCATTCCCTCTCTCCCTCTCCTCATCCTCCTCCCTACCTCTCCCCAAAACCCTAACCACCAGCCTCTCTTCCCGCCGTCCTCTCTCTCACCACCGCCGCCGCCATCTCACTACTCGCGCGGAGGCCGAAAACGGCGCTGAAGCTTCTCGCCACTATGATTTCGACCTCTTCACTATCGGTGCTGGAAGTGGAGGAGTCCGCGCTTCCCGTTTCGCAGCCAATTTCGGCGCTTCTGTTGCCGTGTGTGAGCTTCCGTTCTCCACTGTCTCTTCGGAGACAACTGGAGGCGTAGGCGGCACGTAAGTAGGGACACGTGGTTGAGAACTTGATTTGCCAGCTTTAATTGAACAGAAGAAAATAAGAATTCAGTCGAATTATGTTATATATATTTTTTTAATTTTTTAATATGTATAATGCAGGTGTGTACTTCGCGGATGTGTACCGAAGAAACTGCTTGTTTATGCGTCGAAATATGCTCATGAATTTGACGAGAGTCGCGGTTTTGGATGGAAGTATGACAGTGACCCACTTCATGATTGGGATACTTTGATGGCTAACAAAAATGCTGAGTTGCAGCGCCTGACCGGTATTTACAAGAACATTCTCAATAACGCTGGTGTCACTTTAATTGAAGGCCGCGGGAAGGTAAACTAATGCTTTGAATCCGTACAAGTTTGTGTAGTTGTGATTTACATGCTGTTTGGAAATAGGATTTGAGTAGAAATGAAATCATTTCAACACCATTTATCCAATTCTAGTGTTTGGAAAGCTTTAAGCAACTAAACGAATCTCGCAACCAATTAAAATTAGAGATTTTTTAAATTTGCTTCAAAATTGACCCATCGAAACTAATTCCACTAAGACCCACTTCACATATGCTTGGATAAGTTTTTGAGGGCCGAGAGAAGTTGGGTAAATGATGTATTTTCACTAATTCAAGTCCAATGGATTTGACAATTTTAAAACTTATTCCAAACCAAAGTATTCAATTAGCAAATCAAATAAATTCATTCTACTTAAATAGTTGAAATCAATTTTAGTGTAGAATTGGTCCCAAACATGCTATTAATGTTTTGCAGGTGTTTAGTTTATATTAGTTAATGTATGCAGATTGTGGACCCACACACAGTTGATGTTGATGGAAAGCTATATTCTGCACGGCACATACTTATTTCTGTTGGAGGACGCCCGTTCATTCCTGATATTCCTGGGAGTGAATATGTGATTGATTCTGATGCTGCACTTGATTTGCCATCTAAGCCAAAGAAAATTGCCATAGTTGGTGGAGGGTATATTGCGTTAGAATTTGCTGGAATTTTCAATGGCTTGAAGAGTGATGTTCATGTATTTATAAGGCAGAAAAAAGTATTAAGGGGATTTGATGAAGAGGTGATGAATTGTTAGTAATCCTAGTTGCTTACTGGATACATGCTTGCATTTGCCTCACAATTAATCGGTCTTTGTATTTTCCTGTAGATTAGAGATTTTGTCGCAGAACAGATGTCTCTAAGAGGAATTGAGTTGCATACAGAGGAATCACCTCAGGCTATTATTAAGTCAGCTGATGGTTCATTGTCACTGAAGACCAACAAAGGAACAGTTGAAGGCTTCTCACATGTCATGTTTGCCACTGGACGTCGGCCTAATACAAAGGTTTGGGATTTCATTTCTGTGGCTGTTTCCCTCTTAGCCAATTTTAGTTGTATCAAGGCTACTAGTTAAAACCTGGCATTGATGCGACTCCTATTATACATCCACTCTGACTTCAAACTTCAAACTTCAAACTACTCCATCTGTGAAGAATTCTTAGGGTGTCTTTGATTGTGAAAAATATAACACTCCTTGAGTAAAGTCACGTGATGATTCATCCTCAAATAACTTTATTTCTGTGCTTGACATTGAAGGGTTGAATAGATGTAATGCCCACTTGTTATGATTGCAGAACTTGGGACTGGAGAGTGTGGGGGTAAAAATGACCAACAATGGAGCAATAGAGGTATTACACTGACTGTTTCAGACCTTTTTTTTGCTTGCTCTCGATTCATATTTCCTCTATAATTTCTCATTTTCTGCAGGTTGATGAATACTCTTGCACTTCAGTCCCTTCCATTTGGGCAGTTGGAGATGTTACAGATAGGATAAATCTGACTCCTGTTGCTTTGATGGAAGGTGGGGCACTGGCAAAAACTCTCTTTCAGAATGAGCCAACAAAACCTGATTATAGGTACCACCAGTAGTGCAATTGATTTTTTTCTACTTCTGGGTACAATCTGATTTCATAAAGATCAGTTCTATAAGTTTATACCCACTGGTGATTGTGGTAACTTTTTGGCTGGATTAAATGTTAAACTTCCAAGTTATTAACATGGAAAAAAATTCTTATACTTGCAAAATCCATGCATTCACAAATTGATGGCTTTGCAATTCTGAATACAATATTATTTGAGAATGATCATCTTTATAAGTTTATTTTCACTTGTACTTTTCGTAACATTTATAGTGGATCAAATGTTAAACCTTACAAGTTATTAACATGGAAACAATCACTTAAACTTGAGAAATCTATGCATGCACATTCATTGTGTATATCACAAGTGGAAGTTTAATTTTACTAGTAGTAACTAGTAGCCGCTGAAAGACATTGGATTACTTAAATATGATCAGGAAGGTTTAGGATTTAATGAATAAAGGGTTACTTAGATACTTTATATGAGTCAGAATGAGGGGACCTTTAAGAACTTTCAAGTTGGAAAAATTTGGCTGACCTCCTCCTTGACCAGGAAGGTTTAGGATTTTATGAATAAAGGGTTACTTAGATACTTTATAGCTATGAGGACAAGCTCATGACTGCTTTTTATTTTATTTTTATAGAGCTGTTCCATCTGCTGTGTTTTCTCAGCCTCCAATTGGACAAGTTGGTCTTACGGAAGAACAGGTGATGGTTGTTTTATTGGGTAAAAGACCAAAAAGGGGTCTTGTGATTTCAGCTATTTGCACCTCAATGACATGTGTTATGGTTTTTGCACTTCAGTTTCAAGTGGTTAATTTGTTAGCATTTGTCAAGAGCCAATATTCCGTTAGTTTTGGGACAGAGTGGTTCAATGAATCAAAGGTTTAGCTGTTTAACAGGCTGCCACCTCTTCACCCAACTAATGATATTAAACCTCTTGCTGCTGCTAGTGGTATTTTTGTAATTGAGAGTCCTCTTGAATGCAAAACTTTGGACATCTGTAATTGAAGTGCAAATGGCTGAAACACATGGTACTTCCTTTTTTTAATAAATTTCCCTATTTTAATGTGTAATAGATAAGATTGATTTCTTGAAAGGATTGTTGCAGGCTACAAAAGAGTACGGTGATATTGATGTCTTCACAGCTAATTTCAGGCCTTTGAAGGCTACTCTCTCAGGGCTTCCAGATCGGGTCTTCATGAAACTAATAGTCTGTGCTAAGACAAACAAAGTTCTTGGATTGAACATGTGTGGAGAAGATTCACCTGAAATCGTGCAGGTTTTTTTCTTTGTGCTAGTTAATGGTTATGTTTTTAGTGAAGTTGATTTACAAGTTCCATAACTCCTATGGTTCTTGAATCTTTGAACTTGCAGGGATTTGCAGTTGCAATCAAAGCTGGCTTGACCAAGGAAGACTTTGATTCCACAGTGGGTATTCACCCAACAGCAGCTGAGGAATTTGTTACAATGAGGACTCCTACTAGAAAGATTCGAGAGCATCCACCAGCAGAGGTTTGTTGAAAGCGAATACCTTTTATATCAGTGTTAATGTGCTTTCTATCTTTTTAACATTTTTTGAAACAGCTTAACAAATTAACAATACTGTGTCCAGAACACATTTTACAGTTCCTGGTCAAATTTTTGTAGCCACACACTTTTCTGTAAAACCAGTTATCTTTACTTCAGATTAAGCTGGTATAAACCGGTATTCGAGTTCATCCATGAACTGCTGGGCCTAGATTCACCAGTATCTGGTTATTTTAAGCCTCTGATGACCTTCTCTTTAGTTCAACTTTATTTTATGCGATTTTAATATGTTGTTTTTGTTTTTAATTGTTGTGAATTGGCTGTGTACACCATCAGGGGAAGACAGATCATGATGTTAAAGCAGCAGCAGGGGTTTAGTGTGGGTTTACTGCTCCATGTAGCCCTTTAAAGGTTTGAATGCTTTCTCACTTCATCTATTGACAAAGTATAGTTTGCAGCTATTTTACTTGAAGAAAATATAGAATGGAACTAATTTGTTGCATTCTACTCAGTCATGAAACTCTCTTTTACTGCATTTGGCTGTTTCAGCAAGGACCATATGTCACTTAGATTATTTTGTTATGAGCAGGCATTTTTTGGAGTCTAATGTAGGATTACTCGGTAGTTAGTAGATGCAAGTGAAGATGAGACTGGTATGTGGTGCTTTGGGAGTCATCTCTTAAATCTCGTTGGTAAAATTTTAATAAAAATTAATCAGTAACCAGTAGGATATACTTTTGTATCGTCACTAGGTAAAAGTTCCTTGAGCTCCTCCCACAACAACAATAAACTGCTTATTCCCTTCAGCATTACTGAATATCTTAACCAACTGGGCAGGCCGTCACTCCGGAAAATAGCTGGCAAAATATCTGCTTGTAGAGTAGCCAAGGAATGTTCGGATGTTGATATCTGATTACAGACATCATTGTAAATGGTGGAAGTTGATGCCGGGGTCAATGGTGAACATAAGCATACGATTAAAAAGCTTTCGAAAGGAATAATAATCACAATGCAGCTTAGTTTTTGCTCTTACAAATGTGGAAATGAGTGGGGAATATCAATATGTGATTAATGATTACATGTTAGGATATCTGTTTCCCTGTTTTTACCCCCCCTTTGTTTCATTTTGTTTGTATACTGAAACAGTATATGTTTGAGATAATTTAAGGATGTATAATTTCATCTCGCCGGACCTTGTGGGCGAAAAGAAAGTAGAAAGTACTAACATGGGAGCAGATCACCGGAATTGAAGCCAGACAGAGCTGAACTTGCGAATTTCATCTCCCCTCCGTCTGTTCTCTCCCGTACCTCGTGGGGAAAGGAGCATTCCAACATGGGAGCAGATCATTGGAACTTTCTAATCAATTACGAACACAAGCAAAATATTATCGAGTAAGTTTGGGTGGTTTCTTCAACCAAATTGTCACCTCAAACATGAAACATGAGTTGCATCTGATTGATTAATTAGAGGGGAAAAAGATATCAAGTTAATCTCTGGATGGTTATATCAAAGTAGTTAGTATGGAGGAGATAAGTAATAATCGTCGGGCCATTGTTTGCCAAAAATAATGCAAATTGCTGAGGTAGTCTGGTTATTGTTATGGAATTGAAGAAATGAGGATAATAAAGAAAAGAGAATAAACATGTTTTGTTTAAGAGAATTTTTTAAAAATAAATAAATATATTATTTTTAGAGTAAATTTCAACTTCATAGAAGAGATAGAAGATAGGTGTGTAAAACATTTTAATTTCAAAATTGGTCAACTAAGATATTTAGGTATGTAAATAACTATTACTATAGTTTTAAGAAGTGACTTACTATAGCTTGACTCAAAATAAGGTCATGTTTGGGAGTTTCAACTCCAATTTTTTTAAGAGGATTAAAATGATGTTTCTACAAATAAACTTTTCTTTTTAAAAAAAAATCTGAGTTTCTTGCTTTAGTGGACACCATTTTCTAGTCCTATGACATTGCCCATCAATAATAACATTTTTATCAATCGAAAGTATGTCACAGTAATCATGACATGACTTGATAATACATGATCTGACACACATTAATTTCTCCATATTCACTCTTTCTCTCCATGAAGAAAAATATTAGAGAGCATCAAATTCTGAAAACCAAGTTGTTCTTGTGTTAAATCTATGTCCTTTTAATGGAAAAAACTTGGATTTTTTTTAGAGTTCAAGGGATATTTATAGCCTTTGAACCTTATCTTTTCCATGAGTTAGAGGGGCTAAAGAATAATTTTACTATGATAACATTTATGAGTGAATAATATTTGTTATACATGTATTAACAAAGAATAATATCTCTTATACATGTATTGATGAGAGAAAATATCTCACACATATTCATGAAAGAGATTTTCTCTTACATATATTAAAAAAGAAGAAGATGGACTCAAAACACTCATTGGTTCTAAGAACACCAGGTCATGATATAAGCTAAAAAAAAGAAAAAATCTTGATTCATAAACATTAATCTCATTAGTGAAGTTCATCAATAGTCTATCATTATATGTTAGTTAAAGGGGTGTGGATTTCTTTGGTGTAACAAGGTCCTCAAATAATACCAAACATGCATATCTGATGTCTAAATTTACATAAATAAAACAATTGTGATGCATCTAAATAAAATATCTAATGTAGAAGTATTTTTCTATATACTTTCTTATAGTTATAATAATAGGGAATCGATACATTTATTAGAGCTAAAAGTGGATGTTTTTTTTTTCAAGTTTACTACTTACCTTTTGATCGATGTAATCACCAATATAGAATCATAAATTCATTATTGACCAAATAAGTTGAAATTTATATTTTTTTAACTTATAAATTGAAACTTGGATAATGTTTAGTATAAATTTTGAAAATTGATTTATGATATATATATATATATATATATATATTTCACTCAAGAAGATTTACAAGTATGCTTGCTTAGAAATAACTTTTTGCTAGAAAAGTAAAGTCAAAATTTTGATTTAACTAAAAGTTTAAAATTTATTTTATTTTAAAATATTTTTGAATTATAATTCCAAATAAAAAATTATAATTAAAAAATCATGTCAAACAAACTCCTACATCATAAAGAATTTTGTTTTAATAGCTCATGATGAGGGAGATGTATTTTCCTTGCATATCTTAATATTTGTTGAGGGTTTTAAATATGTTATCATGTTTGAACTTATCATTAAATAAAAAACAAAAACCTCTAATATGTAATGTGTAAATTTTTATTGAGTCATCAAGAGACGTGATATAATAAAAAATAGTTTATAATCTGTACAGTAGATTTCAAATTTGAGTTAAAATATATATATAAATCTGCTACAACCAAAATTTTACCCATTAAATCACAAATTGCGTTTCCTAAAAAATAACGTTTCCTGGTATAAAAAGAGTAAATTTTTGTTGACGTGAGACTTCATGAGTCGCGATAAACCCCCTCACCACAGATTGTAGAACCAGCTTGATGACAAATGTCATGGAAGCTTTCTTTTAATGCTTTAAAAGGAACAGCTCATTTTCGTAGCCTTAGATTCCTGTGCAAGAATAGCTATTTTGGATCAGCGGAGATTTTCTAACCGATCGCCGGACTTCTGCCACTTTTTAGGGGTAAAGTGTTTTCGGAAGATTTTGAAACTCCATATTGCAGGCCATATTCTTCATGGTTTTAGTGCCATACTTGTTACTTGGGACGAGAGAGAGAGAGAGATTTTGAATCTCTCCCTTTAAACAAGTAATATACTATAAAAAATTGTTCACCCAAATACAAATCATTTTTTTTAATTTTTTTATTGCATCTTTATAGGCTCAAATTGATGGGAAATTAAAATATATTTATTAAGAAAATACAAGATTCAAAGATAGAAGACTTAAAAAAAAAAACACCAAAAAGAGATGGTTTGACTAAAATTAGGACTATACGAGCCGTAAACCCGCGCTTTGCCGCAGGGATTAATTTTTTTTTATCTAGATTTAACACATAATTTTGTATTTTGGTTTTTATTCTTTTATTTTTTTAGTTTAGTTTCGATCCCTTGATTTTTTTCAGTCCTTCTAAGATAGTTTTAAATTTTTTATTTGTATCTATACACCTTTGCTCTTTGTTTAGATTTTTAATTTTAATTTTTATTTGTATCAAATGCAACTCGCGTAAAAAAACATAGTAAGTTTAACTTTGGTGGTGTAAAATAAGAGTGAAACTCTTTCCTATGCATGTATAGTTAAACGTGAAATGTTTGAAACATTACCACCAATGACTCTTTTGTTTTGTCTTATTTGAGGCAACAAAAATTATTTTACTGTGCACTAAAAAAGTAAAATTATTGGGACACTTTTTTTTGAACAAAGTTCATATGGATTAAGAGAAAGGAGACTGTACAAGGGAGCCCAAAAGTCCAGCTACAAAGGGCCCAGACTAAGGGAGAGCAGCCCGCCAGGGGCAAAACCAAACGACCTTAGAGGCCTACCTGCAAACCCAACCAACAACCCACATGAAAAAGAAGAGAAACTGGTGCTAGACATTGCCTTAATAGCGGCCTATAACCAAGCCTTAGAAAGGCCCAACCCTCCCCTAAGCCTAACCTGAAGAAATCCCAATACCAACCTAGAGAACAACACCGACCCTCTCAACAAAACAACAAACTACAGGTTCCACTCTGAACGCACTCTTGCAGGGATCGACTTATTATAGTTGAGCATCATAATTCTTATAATCTTCATGCCCTCCTCCTTGATCATACCCACTGCCATGGGCTTGTTGTTGAAGACCCTATTGTTGCGCTCCTGCCATGTGAGGTACACAGAGGTAGATAAAGCATAGTGAGCCAAATTGTGGCTAAAATTCTTTTGGTGGTGGAAATTCGAAGAAGTCCATTGAAGAATGTCATACCACTGAGAGAAAGGGCATATTGCCCCTGCCTTAGTTGATAGGTGCACCCACAGAGCACTAGAATAACTACATTGGAAGAATAAGTGCGTGTGAGTTTTAGGCTGCACCCCGTAAAACACACAAGTATTGATTGTGACTTTTCGTTGCACATGGGGCCTGTCCATCGCAGCAAGTCTGCCCCTCATAGCCAACCATAATATGAAAGAGTGCCTGGGAATATGCCCTGGAAACCATGTTATGCAAGCATAAGGGTGGGTCAACCTTTTCCTACGAATTAAATCCCAAGCTGAAGCAATGTTAAAATTTCCCGAGTAATGCCCAACCCACACCAAACGATCAAGCCTGTGCACCCTAGGATGGAAATTGATAGAGCTCCACGCTGCACTAAGGTCCTGATGACCCGATGGAAATGACCAATTCCCATTCTGAATGATGCTATCAAATTTCACATCCCAAAGGAGGCCAGTGGAAGCTAAGATCCTCGCACAGTAAGAATTAATCATAGTAGTTCCATCAGGGAGCCAAGGATCAAACCACAAGGATGTGTTAGCTCCGGTACCTATTATGGATTTAAACATCCCATGGAACCAAATGCGTCTCTCTAGGATTTTCCTCCAAGCCCAAGATATTGACCCTGTCGCTCTAGCTCTCCAGATACTGTTACCTTTTAAGAGCTCTGATTTAACCCAATCGGTCCAGATAGAACCGATGGTTGTATTGATCAAAGTTGTAAAATCCGTTTGAGTCCCGTTCGGTTTTTATTTGGAATGGAAGGTTCGATTTCGGTGTATTCAGTGTTCAGCTTCGGTTTTGTACTTGTTCATATTTAATTATTATATATAGAAAAAATAAAATATTAATTTAACAAGTATAATTTAAATTCAAGATAAATAAACTTTAAATTATACAATACAACCATAATCTCAAAATTAGAAACATCTTTAACATTTCAAAATATTTGTTCAAAAAGAAAAGAAAAAAACAGATTTTGAAAAAAAAATAAGTAAAATTCGGAACACAATATGATATAAATAAAAAATCATAAAATATTTCTAAATACAATACAACATAATTATGACTATAGAACTTCATTAGTTAAGGTTCATATATAATTCAAAATAATTTTAAAATACATTACAAAACAATTTAAAAATAAAAAACAAAACAATTACTGATTTTCAAGAGTGATTCCATATATATATAATTGTTATTTTTTTTTTATAAAATCAACACAACAATTTTATTTTTTTATAATATATTTTTTTATAATTTTTTAATATATATATATATATATATATATATATATATATATATATATATATATATATATATAAAATGTGTCCAAGCATTCGAGACAAATTCAATTTGAATTTGTCCGGATCGTTGGAATTTGTCCGATGTGGGAGTCCCACATCGGACAACTTCTCTTCAATCTCCTTATTTCTCTTTTATAAATACTCTCCACTCCTCCACTCTCCACTCCTCTTTTCTTGATTCTTTGTCCCACATCGATTAAACACAATTCCAACCTCAACTCTTCTCCATTAAATAATCCTCCTCACTTCATTTCCGTGATTCAGTCTCTCTTCTTCAGTCCTCGGTCCGAATGGAATGCCGGAATAAAATGCCCGAATAAACCGAGGTGTTCGGCCGAATTTGGCCGGAATTTTCCAAACAGACCAGAATGAAAACCGGGATAAAAACGATACCGTTTTGTCCTGATTTTATAAATGGAACGAGTATTCAGCCGCTTCAGTCGAAACGAACGAATTTAATAACTTTGGTATTGATTCTCCAAAGGTGCTTGCACGTGGCTGCCTTGTTCCATTCTCTAATGCTCTTCACCCCTAGACCTCCTTCCTGCTTTGGGTAACAAAAATGATTCCAGCTGACCTTAGCCTCGTGACGCGCCATAGAGGTGCCACGCCATAAAAAAGCTGCCAATGTGCCTTCCAAAGACTTTATGACCGAAGCTGGCAAGAAAAACATGGAGGACCAGTACACCTGCATAGAGAAACAAGACGGACTTGATGAGCTGCAATCTTCCCGCATAGCTGAGAGTGGCCGTAGTCCAAAGCTTGATTCGAGCTGTGAGTTTCTCCAAGAGAGCATTGCAATATACTTTGGTAAGCTTAGTAGACAGCAGAGGCACGCCAAGATAAACCACCAGAGGAGTCTTGCGAGTAAACCCTATCATACTTTGGATCTCAATTGCAGTAACTTCCTCAACACCTGAAATGAAAATAGAACTTTTGGTGAAGTTGATGCTAAGGCCTGAGAGAGCAAAGAACTTTTCCAGGGTATGCTTTATGATCGAGATAGATGTGTTATCTGCATGACTGAACATTAACAAATAATCAGCAAAACATATATGGGTAAGTTCCATCCTGCGACATTGCCAATGAAATTTAAATAGAGGGTTCTTTACTGCCTCTTTGACCAAGCCACTAAGCCCCTCCATAGTGAGGATAAAAAGATATTGGGACAAAGGATCCCCTCGTCGAAGGCCTTGGGTTGACTTGAACCAACCATGCAAAGAGCCATTAATGCTGACTGAAAACCATGGGTTAGTGATGCGTGCCTGAATCCATTGAACCATGGTATGGGGAATTCCTATCCGCTGAAGCCCCTCAATGATGAACTCCCACTGAACCGTGTCGAAGGCCTTTCGAAGGTCAATCTTCAGCGCACATCTTGATTGGCCATGAGTCAGATGATATCTGTGCATCAACTCCTGAGATAACAGGATGGCATCTGAGATCTGCCTACCAGGGATGAAAGCTGTTTGGGAAGGACTAATAACCTCGGCTAAGGCTTCCTTTAACTGGCTAGCAATGATTTTGGATATAATTTTGTATAGCACGTTACAACAATAAATAGGCCTGTAATCGTCCATTGAATTGGGATTCTCAACCTTAGGAACAAGAGCAATAGTAGCCGCATTTATGCCCCTAGGCAATTTACAGGTGCTAAAGAAAGATCTGATAGCCTCCACCACATCTGTTCCCACTAGATTCCAACAACATTTGAAAAAATGAGCAGAAAAACCATCTGGCCCCGACGCCTTATCATCAGAGATTGAGAACAATGATTTCTTAATCTCCTCTCCAGTGATGCCAGCCGAGAGCTCAATTTTTGTGTTCTCACCTATTGTATTTGGGAAACAGTAGCTCCCATCATTCCCTCCCACCGTAGCTTCATGGGCCAAAATTCCCTTGAAAAAGTCTACTGCTACCTCTCCCATCTTATCTTGATCATCGATGGTGATGCCCTCCTTATCCACTAGGTTGCTAACCCTGTTTCGGGAGTGGCGGTGACGCATGCTATGATGGAAAAGGCAGTGTTCCGATCCCCCAAGGTCATCCATTGGATACGAGATTTTTGCTTATAATAAGCCTCTTCATCCCTGGTCATATGATTGAAATTGATTGCGGTCGCACGCTCCTCCG
Source organism: Salix exigua (assembly GCA_032356905.1). Classification (NCBI taxonomy): domain Eukaryota; kingdom Viridiplantae; phylum Streptophyta; class Magnoliopsida; order Malpighiales; family Salicaceae; genus Salix; species Salix exigua. Next base: position 13,126,102 of record CM063602.1, on the reverse strand, counting down.
CCTTTAACTCTTCGAATAGAGGATCATTGTCCAACTGAACTTGAGCTTTAGTCCAATCTTCCTTCTCTTTGACCACTCTGCCAGTTATGCCACTTTTGTGCTTTCTGTGCCAATCCACTAAATGAGCCTTCACCATCTTCAACTTGGTCGTCAATCTAAAGAAAACACTCCCATGCACTGGACGTTGCCAGATAGAGGAAATTCTGGGAATGAAGTCCTCCTGGCTAGTCCAGAGATTGAGGGTTTTGAACCGGGGAGGGACTTTGGTTGGCCCATTTGGCTGAAGATGCAACACCATGGCACTATGATCAGACACAGTACGAGGGAAGAAATGACTCTACGCTTAAGGCCATACTACTGTGAAGGCATAATTGTTTAGGACCCAGTCCAGCTTCTTGACTATCATGTTGGTGGATCCCTGTCCATTGTGCCATGTGTATCTTATTCCTCGATAAGGAAGCGAATTCAGCTCAGCTTGCTCTATACAACAGCCAAAGTCCAACTTATGCCCAGCCCCAGCCTAGTAAGGGTCACCCCCACTGCTATTAAAAGCCTTCAAGGTAGCATTGAAATCTCCCATCAGAGTCCAACCTAGCGGTGTGTAGGAGCTTTGCATAATAATGTAGTCCCATAGCCTTTGTCTGTGTGCCGGTGTGTGCAGGCCATAAACAAATATGACAGTGAGGTGCATGTCTGTAGCTAAAGAATTCACAGTGCAAGTTATCCACTTCTGATCAATGGAAACGCAAATCACTTGGAATTTCTTTGGATCCCAACCAACCATGATACGAGCTCTCCCATCTTGCTGACCATTCATTATATAAGACCATGACTGTAACTGCAATCCTTCTTCAACTGCTTTCTGATTGGCTGCCAAAACCTTGGTTTCAAGAAGACCAACCACACCCAACTGATTTTTGAAAATCCAGTCTCTAATTTTTTTGTTTATTGTGGCCATCTAGACCTCTAATATTCCAACTACCTAACATAAATTATTATGGAAGAAAGGGAAACCTACAACAAAAACCGAAGAGCTTAGAGGCGGTGAGCCTCCTTAATCTTTTTCTTACCTCCCTTTTTCTTCTTTACTGTGGTGAAAGCCATAAAGGAGGTTTCCTCGTCATTTTGGTCACTATGCTCCTGCTCGGAGTCCACCTCAAAATCTTCTTCATTGTCACATGGTTGATCGTGAAAGGATGCCATCGTGTTAACCGTGCCCTTGAGATAAATCTCTTTACCAAGTAACCTCTTCTTCCTCCGATGACTTAATGTCCTTGATGGCTACTTTCCCTTTGTCTGGTTTCTTTGCAATACTCACTTGAATTTGCGAGTGGGAGTCCACGATTTTAGTGTTCATAGAACTTTCTCGATTGGGTCCTTTTACCTTGCTCGGCTCTCGTGAAGGCCCGGCTAGGAGATGGGGCTTACCCACTTTGCTCGATGTGGCATGACCCGGTGCGTTCATCGGACGATGGCCTTGCACCTAGGTCTCGTCTGCTTTTGCATGGCCTTCTGACATCTCTGCATGGATGCATTTGTACGAGGTCTTTTGTGTGGCACCCCACAGTGCACCTTTCCGTGACTAGGTTTACCATCTAGGGTTTCTAGGTCTACCGCCGTCACCTGCACAACACCACCACTTGGAACCACATCTATGGCTTTTTCATTACCTCCCCGAGCACAGGAATGACCAAACACATGGTATTTTGCACAACGAGTTGGTTTCAATTCAAACTCAACCTCTATGTTCAGAGGGTCTTTGGATACAGGAGAAAGGACACTGAAATTATGTATGAAAGGTGCCGCTACGTCTATTTCCACGCAGACCCTAGCAAAATCCAACCTTGAACATGTGAACGTGGCTTCATCACAGAGCTAGAGGCCTTCCAACCTTACTTGCCACCAAGCTAAGCCCTTTCCTAGACCACAGAGGAAACGGGAGACCATGAATACGAACCCAAACTGGGATCTTGGAAATCTTACTCTTGTCAAATATAAAATGAGGATGCCATTGTTGCAAGATAATGGCCTTTCCCCCAAAGAGCCAAGGCCCCCTCTCTAGTAGCTCCAACACCTGGTCCACAGTTTTGAACCGAAAAATGATGAAACCAGCAGCAGTAGTTCTAACATCTTCTAGGCCATGGGATCTCTAAACACGCGATGCTATTCATGCGATAGCCTGGAAAAAACCCAACCATGCATCTGCTCTATTGTTCTGCATGTTTTGTTAACATATCGTCTATGATTTCAAGTTGACATTCCAAATCTCTCTAAGGTATATGGTGGTCCAGCGTATACCGAGTAGTAGAGTCTGTCACCTTTACTCTATCAGCCCATGAGACAGCCTTGGTTGTGGTTTCTGAAGGTGGGTTTTGGGATTGCTTTGGTGGGGGTGGGTTTTGGGGTTGCTTTGGTGGGTATGGTTTTGTTTGTTTGGAGGCTGCCATCTGTGCACCGTTTTGGGAAAAGTTGCAGAGTTGTGGGACGGGACAATTGCTAGAGAACGACCGGAGAGTGAGATGAAAGAAACTGGGAGAAGAGAGACGAGAGGAGAAAGGTGAAAATTGATGAAAGTAGGTTTTAAATTGGATGCACTGTGTTTGGCTGGTACTATAAGAAGAAAGGGGAGAAGTGGGGTGGTGGCCGGAGACAAACCTTGCCTGAACAGTAGCAAAATCAGCCGGAGAAGTGTTTGGGGGCTTGAGAGGATCTCTCTATTCTTTCTCTCACATCTTTCTTTCCTATGATCTGATTCTTTTGTTGTTAATTATTGGGACACCCCCACTAACAATTTTTGGTTTTTGTATTATTTAAAGGTATTATAATTATTGTACTTTGCACAAAAATAAATAAAAAAATTGAAAATACCTCTGATACCATGACATTATTTTAAACACATTTTACATAATGAAATGAATATAAAAAATTATTATATATTTTTAGAAGTTTTGCGACGTTGCACGTGCCATCTGAAATGTGCATGAGCTTTGAAATTAATGTCGTGCCCGAAGACATGCCCAAAACACTGCTACAGAAAATATAATTTAAAATTGGCAAATTACCAATACACTCTTATAGCCGACTTTTGCATTTTGTCTTATAGGGGTATAGAAGCTTAAGTTGGTTGAGAGACCATGGTTATAAAAAAAATATAAGTGAAAGAAAAAAAACATGAAAGCATTGTAGCAATCCGTATTATTTAAAAAAATTCAGCTTAGAAATTAGTCATGGTGTGCTTAAGTTGGTCCAGCGATTCCATTTATAATTACCAATACACCCTTATAGCCGACTTTTGCATTTTGTCTTATAGGGGTATAGAAGCTTAAGTTGGTTGAGAGACCATGATTATAAAAAAAAATATAAGTGAAAGAAAAAAAGAGTATAAACATGAAAGCATTGTAGCAATCCATATTATTTTAAAAAAATCGGCTTAGAAATTAGTCATGGTGTGCTTAAGCTGGTCCAGAGATTCCATTTATAAAAAAAATATATAAATAAATAAAACAAAAGTATATAAAAAAAAGAATCAGCGGGAAAGCACTTTAGAAAAAAAATAGGTCCAGGGATTGTCATGGTACGCATAAGTTGATCTGAACACCCTGGTTATAAAAAAAATTGGATATGGGAATTAATCATGGTGCGCTTAAGACACCCCGATTGAAAAAAATATATATAAGTGGAAAAATAAAAAAGAATAAAAAAAAGTATAATGGGCAAAAAAATGTTTTGGGGAAAAAAACATAATAAGAAAAAAAATGAAAACATAAACATAATAAGAAAAAAAAGGTAAAAAAAAAGAAGAAACAAAAAACAGGGGAAAAAAACACTATAGCGGAAAAACACTATTGCAATCAACAATACTATGTGTGGGAAACTACAATGCTTTTTCCATACCATTTATAATCCATATTGTTTAAGAAAATAAATTCGGTCTAGGAATTAGTCATGGTGTGCTTAAGCTGACCGAAGACACCGAGTTAGTCCGGTGATAAGGAAAAAATGTATAAGTGAACAAAAAAGTATAAGGAATTTTTAGTCCGTGACAATTTATGAAATTCAGTTTTGATTCATTTTTTCTCCCATAGTTTGAGTGAGAAGAGACAAAGAATGGTTGCATTGAGATGATAGAGAGAAAGAAAATCTTAGTTGAGACCTATTCTAATTATAAAAATGAGTGATTTTGGTTTCAATGAATTTTTTTTATGAGCAATGTTTTGAGAAGGTGTTTTTATCTTGCTTTGTTTATTGTATTTAGTTTCCGCCTGAATACAATTTGCCAAAGGAAATACAATTCCTTTAAGGACCCAATAAGTTCCACAACTTGGAGAACTAGCCAGCCCTTTTCTTTGTGATCAAAACAATCTGTATATTTCTGCAGAAACTGTTTAGTTTTTTGGACCAATTCCAAATGCAGCTCAGCTCAATCAATTCACTCACTCAAATAAATAAAAAAACTGATTAAACAGAGAAAATTGAAAAAATTAACTAAGAATCGAAATGAGAAAAAAAACTGATTAAACATATTATATATATTTTTTAAACTTTCGGTCCGGATTGATTTTTTATTTTTTAAGTAAAAAACCGCTAAAATGAAATCGAACCAAAAAGGTTCAAATTAAAAAAAAATATATGCTATAATTTTTTATTCTTTCAGTTCAGTTTAAATTTTTTTTTTATTTGATTTCATTTTGATTAAATGGGAGAAGGGAAAACTTGGTTAAAATAAAAATAAAGTCTAAAAACCCAAAACTATTTTTTGATTTCTTAATTAAAAAACCAAACCAAATCAAAACCGTTCGGTTTAAACCGGACCAGTTCAGTGTTTTTCTTCTCAATTTGGTTTTTTTATTTTAGTATAAACTACGCGGTGTTCCAGACGTTGACACGGACTAATCCACGTTCAGTACTGGTGAGTCCCAAAGAGAAACCAAACCAAATCAAAACCGTTCGGTTTAAACCGGTCAGTCCGGTTTTTATTCTTCTCAATTTGGTTGTGTTTTTTAATAAAAGCGGAATGGAACGGAAAATACTTACCCTAACCGCAACACTCCAAATAGCTACAATTTTTATCACATGGATACCATTTTGAGTCACCAAGCTTCTGCCACTTTTTAGGGAAAAAAAGTAATTTTGTTTTGTAACGGAAAGTTCCTCGATCCATATATTAGCCCATATTCATTGTTAGTGCCATCCTTCGGAAAGGATGGTCTATCTCTTTACTAAGGCTGTAAAACTCTTCTGGAGCCTATAAATACTCTAGCACCTGCTAGTCTCATCACTCTTCATCCCATACCTCGCTAGCTAGCTCTCCGCCCTAAAACAGCTATGGTTTCGATCCTGTCCATTTTTTTCTTCTGTTTTCCGACTGTCGCTCTCTCTGCATCGTTCAGACAAATCTTCCTGCCACCCACAGGCTTCGGCCCTGAATCCCTTGCCTTTGAATTTCCCGGCGGAGCCTTCTATACTGGGGTTAGCGATGGTCGTGTTTTTAGATATCAACCACTTACTGGCTTCACATATTTTGCCTTTACCTCACCTAACGGGTAAAAATTCTCTCAGTTTTTTGGTTTTCTTTAGTATTATAGACAATACTGATCTCTTATTTCTATAGTTTCGAAAATCTCGGAATAACTTGCTTATGATCAAGCATACTGCTACCTATTTTGTCAGGACGATAGCATTTTGCGATGGCGCCACCGATGATCCCGATAAAAGACCTATCTGCGGAAGGCCTTTCGGTCTGGCATATGATCCGATCGCAAGACTACTCTACATAGCTGATGCATATTACGGACTCCTAGTTACCGACTCAAATGGGAGACTAGCTAAACAAATTGCCACCGGTGCTGAAGGACAACCTTTTGTCTTCTGCAATGGTCTGGATATAGACCCCATCACAAGAAACATCTATTTTACAGGTACCAGTGCTGTCTACGATCTAAGGTAATCATTTGTTAATTTACACTTGTAGTGCCCATCTTTTGTATATATGGAACCGATCGAGATGAGTTCTAAGAGTTGATCATATATATATCCGATGAATTTCTGTCTCTCATTTCGCAGGAATTCGACGAAAGGTCTTGAAGCTAATGACTCAACAGGAAGGTTATTGAAGTACGACGTGAGGACGAATCAAGTCACCGTGTTAATGAGAAATCTCTCCGGAGCAGCGGGGGCTGCAGTTAGCGGAGACGGTAGGTTTGTCCTCGTCTCAGAGTTTGTCGGTAATAGGATTCAACGATATTGGCTCACCGGAAGCAACGCCGGGACCTCAGAAATAATCTTAAGCAACCTTAATATTGTGAGGCCAAATAACATCAAGAGAACTATTTTGGGTGATTTCTTGATAGCAGCTGCGACTGTTACGCAAGCTTCACAAACACCAGTCCCCATAAGAGTCAGGGTTGATGGATCTGGTAGAATTTCGGAGACCGTCTCTCTCGAGGCACAGTACGGAAGCACTCCTATCAGTGAAGCTCAGCAGTCTGGTCTCTCGGTGTATGTCAGCTCGAGGGATGTGAATTTCGTTGGTGTTTATACTCCTTGACGAGCTCCTCAAATGATACCAACCATGCATGCACGCTAAGTGCTGCATCTAAATAAAATATTTGACGTAAAACTCTCTCTCTGTGTACTCTCCTTTGCAGCTATGGAATCGATGAATTTATCGGAGTTGAATGCTAATTCCTTTTCCGGGCTTCCTACCTGCCACCAAATAATTTGATTTTTTTTAATTTTCCACTTATCACTTGATTATGTTTGGTATAACTTTTGCTAATTTATTCACATTTGTTTTTTATTTATTATAAAAATCAATACAAAGTTATAAGAATGTAATCGTGGGTGTATTACTCAACGTACCAAATAAACTGATATTTTTTATTTTTTCACTTATCACTTAATTAAAGAAAAAGTTATGTTTGATTTGCTAGAAATAAGCTTTTACTTCAATAACACATTATAATAAAATTGAGAAAAAACACTATGATTTAATCAAAAATTCAAATGCGCGCAGTTATATTCCATACACAAGATAGGTAAAAGTATATAAACGACATAAGTCTTCATTAGTTGATAAAATCCTCATGTTTTGCCAGGAAGGAATGAGTCCACAACCTGTTATGGAAGGCTAGTCACAACAATTTCTCAAATTTTAGTGGAGAAATATTCTTTCAAATGTCTGTAAGAATGACTTAAGTCCAACGAATTAGAGATGGTCTAAGATGTTAGAGGAAGACTTCACAAAATAGGATCCTTTACCACCCAAAATCTAACATTTCTTATCTTTTTATACGCATGCAGGTGAACACTGTTAAGAATCTCCATTAAGATCTCGATTCTAGGTGAAGTACCAATACCAACATATAGAGATGACAACCTCATTTTGTTTAGATGATGAATGATATAGTCACAAAAATAGAGCTCCGACAGAGGTTAGTTACCAACCTATACTCTATCCTAGAACACAATAGAAGCACCCTTCCCTATTTAAGGTTTGCATACCAGGGACTGCTCACAGTACCATTCATAGCTTTTTTTTAGTTGATTATCAAGGATCTTTAAGATCATCAAACTAATAAGTCTATAACATAGTTGTCAATACCGTTCCGGTTTTTCGATTGGAACGAAATGTTTTGGTTTCGGAGCGTTCCGGTATGCCGTTTTGGTGTCGCTGTTCATATATAATTTTCTATTATATATATATAGAATTAAAAAAAATTAAAAAACAAAAAATCAATCAAAATATAATTTTTATTTTTTATAAAATCAAAGTTGATGCAGCAATTTTTTTTATATATAATATATATATATATATATATATATATATTTTTATATATATATGTAAAAGCTTACTGTTACAAGTTGTAACGTTAAAGTTACAATTGATTTTTTGATTTGTCTAGCGGACAAATCAATTCTATCCCACATCGCTAGATTGTCGGATAGCTTTAGAGTCCGAAGCTTTAAATTTTAAAATCTAATCCATATCGGCTAAATAGGATTCCAGGCAGAGGGTTTTCTCTATAAATATAAATCAGGAAGTCAATATTAAACATGTTCACCTGGACTGTTCTTAGGCTAAGTGAATTTTATATATAAATAAAAAAAATATTAATTTAATAAAAATAATAAAAATTCTTGAGAATAATTTTTTGGCCAAAACGGAACGCTTGGAATGATTCCGAGGTGTTCTGTCCGGGATTTGACCGGAATTTCCGAAACAGAACGAAATTAAAACCGAGACGAAAACGACGGTTTTTAACGGAATGAAATTAACAACTATGATATATTATCTATAATATAAATGGCGTGGGCAAAACACTGTGGATTGCCCACGCCATTACAAAAGATATGATATATATATATATATATATATATATATATAATTCTTGGTTTTTTTGTATTAATTCTTTTGGTTTTCTTGGACAATATTTATTTTTTGTCTATATTTATATATTTAGATTTTGTTTTATTTTTTATTATTTTATTTTTTGTCAGAATTTTATTTTTATTACTTTCTGTTCTGAAATTTTAATTTATATTGGTTACACCGTATTTTATTTTTAAAATTTCCTTTATTGTTTTTTTGTCACAATATTTTGATTTGTTGCAGTTTTGTTATTCAATTGAAATTAATTATATATATTGTTTTTTAATTTGACAATTATTCTTTTAATTTTTTATTTAGTATTGATTCTTTTCTTTTCTATTCTTTTTATCTTTCTTGGACAATGTTTATTTTTTGTTCATATTCATTCATTTAAACTTTTGAATTTTATTTTGAATTTTTGTCATTTTATTTTTTATTGAGGTTTTAATTTTATTCAGTTCAATTCTGAAATTTTAATTTATGTTCGTGATTATTTTAAAATTAATATTGCTATATTTTTTCTTTTTTCTTGTTATCTATTATTTTTATCTATTTTTCATATTAAATGATTTTAGGATTTTATTGTTTGCACAATAATAGTGATTATTTTTATCTAACTTATTAAAATATTTTTTTAATTATTCAGGTCAATTTAATAATTTTAACTGTTATAGTAATGATAATAACAGTAATGTGGGGATGAATTGTCAATTTATATGTTTTTTTCTGTTTGGAGATAGAAAATTAACTACTTATTTTTGTTATTTCATTAATACAGATTCTTTCAAAATTTATATTTTATTTGTTATGTTTAATTTAAATTGAATTATAGAATAAATTAATCTTAATACAATGTATTCAATAATTCAGATATAAGAATCTTCTTGCTTTTTTTTTATAATGATAATTTTATACTGGTTATTTCATTGAAACTTATTAAACAAAAAAAATTATATCCATTTAAAATTCATATATTTTATAAAATAATTATACTTTACAAGATTTTTACACAAATTTATTATTTTATCTAAATTTATATTATTATAAAAAATAAAAAATATGATTCCAATCGCGAAGACTAGGAGGTGCTATACCTTGTAGAAACTAAAACCAATGCTACCTTTCTATTAAATACATATGAAAACAATTGGCTAGAAGAACTTGTTTCTCGGGTTCTTACTTTTGCTTCGTAGTTTGATTAGGGTTTATGGCCTATATAATTAAAAACAATTATAAACATTATCACTTATATTCTAGAGAAAATAAAACAGTGAATTTGAGATTCACCTTAGCAACCCCCTTCTCACCCATTACAATTAACTTGTTCTTTCATGTTTTGCTATCTCTATATTCCATCCGAGCGCATCAATTGTTCTCTTTGCATCTTATAAATCTTTTCACTGCTAACTAAATTCAATCGGAAACTCAGTAAGTCAGTACTCGGCCTCTCTGAGTTGGAGCAATGTCAACAAAAATAGTCCTCAAGTTTTTTCGATCCAACCGTATCTATCGCCCCTCTGTAAATCTTTCTCTCTCCCTATAAAACAGAATTTTATTCAGTATAATTTTATTTTTAACGAGTGATTGATGTTTATCATTGCTTTAATCAATCAATCAATCAATTTCAGGAACCTGTTGAAGGCAAAATCGTGATTAATTCTCCTTCATCAATTTCTCACCATGGAATTCGCCTCTCCGTCACGGGATCTGTTAACTTGCAGGTTACAGGATCATTTCATCAATTTCTCTCTCTCTCTCTCTCTCTCTCTCTCTCTCTCTGTCTGTTTGATTTGCGAGATAACTTTATAAAATCTGATTTGGTGTGGTGCTCTGTTATGAAAGCAGGTTCGAGGAGGATCAGCTGGAGTTATTGAGTCCTTTTATGGCGTTGTCAAGCCGATCACTATCGTGTATGCTATTACTAGTGTTTTTGCTCTATCTTATTTTAAATGACTGTATAAAGTGTGCTTAATGTTAAATAATAGTTGATTCATTGAAAAAAAGTGGGAGAAAAATGGCTACTGTTGCAAGCTGAATTCTGAGAGAACCGAGGGAGCTGATTTGTGTAGCTAGGATAGTTAGGGATTTTCTAGTTAGCATGGAGACATTTCGATAATAGAAAAGAATATGAGAAGGGAAAGGAAGAAACAGAGAAAGAAGAGAACACGCTGATTGTATTGTTTTTCTTAATTAAATGTTCTTTGCTGCCCGTGCTTACAAATATAGAAAAATGGAAAGATTTTAGAATGCCCATGAAGCTCTTGCTAGAATAACAACTAACAGAATTAAAAAGTAGAAATAACAACTTAACAGAATGCAATTGGAAATAGTACGTAACACAGCTTGGGCGTGCCACTGGTTTACTCAAACGGTGCGCATAAGCTTGAAGGAATCATTCAAAACGGCGTCGTAGCTTCAGCCTCCCTTTTTAGTTAGAAGGTCCGCTCAGTAACAATATCTCCCCTTAAAAGATTCCTTGTCCTCAAGGAACAATTGTGGATATCTCAGACGGAGATCCTCATAAAATTCCCATGTGGCCTCCGATGGTGAAAGGGTCTTCCAGTGAACCAAAACCTGGGTTCTCTGCTCGTTTGTGATGTCGAACCATCCTTCGTCAAGAATGGCTTGGGGTTGCAATTCAGGCTCTTTGTTTGCTTCGCTGGTAAACTATCATGGACGATCTTATGCCCCACATGTTGCTTTAATTGGGACACATGGAAAATCGGGTGTATGGCATCTGGAACTAGGAAGACTTAGTCGATATGCTACCGCCTCTATGCATGCTGTGATTTGATAAGGACCATAGTATTTTGATGCCGGTTTGTGTGAAGTTCGCTCGCTCACTGTTTGTTGTCTCAGTAGGGTCGCAACTTGAGATAAACCCAATCCCCACTCGTGAAGCTGCGTTCACTCGCGTCTTCGTTAGCAATTTGCACCATACGGTTTTGGGCAAGCTGCAAGTTGGCTTTAATAGTTTTGAGCATGTCTTCCCTTAGAGTTAATTGTTGATCTACGACTTCTATATTGGAATCCTTAGGAAGGTAAGGTATGTGGATTGGAGGAATTTGGTCGTATAGAACTTCAAAAGGAGTCTTTTGAGAGAGGAGTGAAAATTGGTATTGTACCACCACTCGGCCAAGGGAAGCCATTTGGACCATTGATCCGGTGTCTTATGGGTCATGCATCTCGAGTACTTGTTCCAAGCAGCTGATTCACCACTTCGGTTTGCCCGTCCGTCTGAGGATGGTAAGCGATGAGAGTGTAACAATTGGACCCCTTGATAGGTGAATATATCCTTCCAAAAGCGCTTAGAAACACAGGATCCCCATCATCGACTATAGAGCCAGTAACCCATGAAGTTTGTAAATGTTGTTCATGAAAGCCTCTGCAATCGAGGCGGTCAGTATAAGGGTGGGAGAGGGCAACAAAATGTGTGTATTTGTTGAACCGGTCTACCACAACTAGCACCACATTTTTCCCTTGGAATTCGGCGAGTCCTCGATGAAGTCCATACTCGATATCTATAAATGGTGCCAAAGGTATAGGGAGGGGATGAAGTAAGCCCGGAGTTAGGACATTCTCACCTTTGTTTTTCGGCAAGTGTGGCATTCCCTCACATAGGCCCTCACATGCTTCTGTTGTTTTCTCCGATGAGAATAGGGACCCTATCCTTTTGCCGTGGCGATGATGCCGAGTGCCCTCCCAAGGCGGAATCATGATAGAGTGAAATGAGTTGCCTTTGTAAGTCCGGATTATTGCCCACCACTAGTTTCCCTTTCCTATATAGATGCCCATTCGTCCATGCATAATGGGGATGTAAATTAGGATCTTGTTGCAGTTGAGAGATAATCCCTACCAGGTTGGTATCTCGTCGTCCAAGAGGCCTGAATTTCTTCTAATAATTTGGTCGAAATAGTAGAGAGTGTGAGTGAAAATATTTCACTACTTGAGCATCTAGACAATGCATCCACAACAATATTTTCCTTCCCTTTCTAGTACTCAATATCATAATCAAAACCTAAGAGTTTTGTCGACCATAAGTGTTGAGAGGGATAGGATACCTTTTGAGCCAACATGTACTTGAGACTCACATGATCTGTTCGATTGTAAAATGTCTTCCCCAAAGGTAATGTCTCCATTTGGTGACCGCATGTAGGATAGCTAGCATCTCCCGTTCAGTAGGTTGACAAAGCTTGTTGCCTGGGTCCTAGAGCCTTGCTCGATGAATGCAATAGGATGTCCCGCTTGCATAAGTACGACTCCTAGACCAAATCTCGAGGCATCTGTTTCAACGACAAAGGGCAAGTTAAGATCGAGCAAGGAAAGAACTGGAGGCTGAATCATGGCCTGCTTTAACGCGTTGAAGGTCTGTAAGTGCCTCTTCCCGCCAGATGAAAGCATCCTTCTTAAGCAATCGGGTGAGGGGTTTGCTAATGGAGCCGTAATTCTTGACAAACCTGCGATAGTATCCGGTAAGGCCCAAAAGCCTCGTAGTTGCTTAATGGTTTTGGGTTCCGGCCAATCTCTCACAACTTGAATCTTTTAGGATCAGTGGCTACTCCTTCCTTAGAGATGACATGCCCTAAATACTCAACTTGAGGTATGCCAAAGGCACACTTGTTGCGTTTAGCTACCGAGCGATGCTCCTTAAGTAGCTCAAATACAATCTGTAAATGCCGCGGTGATCGACCATGGATCGATCGTAGATGAGTATGTCGTCGAAGAAAACCAACACAAACCTCCCGAGATGCTTTCGAATACATCGTTCATCAAGCTTTGGAAGGTGGCGGGGCGTTGGTAAGGCCAAATGGCATGACCAAGAACTCATAGTGGCCACTATGCGTCATGAAAAGTCTGTCTTGAATACATCCCCGAAGCCATTCAGTATCCGGTGATAACCGAGCGTAAGTCCACCTTGGAGAACACTGTTGCTCCCACCGGTTCCTCTAACAATTCATCCACTATAGGGATCGGAACTTATCCTTGATGGTAAGTTGATTGAGAGCCCTGTAGTCAACACAAAATCGCCAGGACCCATCCTTCTTTTGACCGAGTACCACGGGGAAGCAAAGGGACTGTTGCTCTGCTGAATAATTCCAGATGCAAGCATTTCCTCCACCATTTTTCGAGTATATCCTTCGCACTCCGGAATATCCGTAGGGTCTAAGATTGATTGCTTGAGCTCCTTCCTTCATAGGAATAGCGTGATCGTGGTACCTGGTTGGAGGTAAACCTTTAGGTTCTCTGAATAATGCCTTGTAAGCTTCCAATAATTCAGTCAACCCATTTGGCTCTTGTTGATTGTGTGTTGTGGCGATAGAATATATCTTGTAGTCCTCTTCATCAAGGTCCATTATACTGCATAGATTCATACCGCTATCCGCATAGGATTAAGTATCAAGTCGTGCAAGCTCAATAGCTTGGACTTTGGTGCAATTAGTGCCCCGAGCACTACATCCTCGATCGTGCCACATAAAGGACATCCAGAGGTCCTTGTAGTTGGAAATGATATTTCCAAGGGTTGCAAGCCATTGTATACCCAAGACCATGTCACGATTGATTAAATCAACAATAAACACATCTGTCTCAAAGTTAACCCCTGCATTTTCCACCTAAAATTTTTGCACATAGTCGAGCATTGCATAGTACCTCCATTTGCGGTTTCGACCACCAATGTTCGATGGGTGTGGCTAAACATTGTAGTTTGTTGGCGCTTGTACTCACTGAGGAAGTTGTGGGTGCTCGCCGAGTCGATCAAGATATAAATGGAGTGTTGGTCGACCTTTCCGTTACTCTTAATGTGTGGCAACCCTTTGTTCCATCTAGAGCATTGAGCGAAATGTGAGGGGTGAGGGACTCTGCTCAATAGTATCGTTTTCCCTTCTCGGTCCAGACTATCTTCCTCGTCCTCAACGATGCATAAGGAGTACAACCTTTTATTTTTGCATCGGTGGCTCGGAACAAAACGCTCATCACACCGAAGCACAACCCTTTGGCTCTCCTGTCTTCCAAGTCTTTGGGTCGTATGGGTCTAGTGGGTTTTTGTGAAAAATGTGTAGCTGGAGTAGGCGAGTATGCCAGGTTGTTGTGGTTTGAACGAATTGGAGTGTGGTGTGGCTGATGGTCTTGAATAGGCGGGGAACGAGCTTGGTTTAAAAGAGGTAGCATTGGGTAAAATTTGGGAAGTGTATTGGTGTGGTGTAGGCGGTGACCTTCGATAGGCCGGGTGTTGTCTTGCAATCTGGCAAGATTATAGGCTTGTTTAAGTGCTTTGGGGTCAAACATTTTGACTGGGTTTTTGATTTCTATCTCCGACCCTCCAATGAAGAATACCATTGCCTGCTTTTCACCGATGTCCGCCTTGTTCCATAGAATATCAAAGTCTTGAATATAAGTCTCCAAGTTGCCCGCTTGTCTTAATTCCATCGGTTCTTGAGTGGATTTTGTTGGCATCCAAATCGTCCACACAAAGCTTCAGTGTATTCCTCCCAGGTAGCTTCGTGACCTCCCAAGCTTCTTGTAAAGTTCGATGCCGAGTATAAAGCCATTCCATCCAAGTAAAAGAAGCAAGCTTAACCTTCTCTGCTTCCTTGATTTCTTCCATGTCAAAATACTGATTGCATTTATACAACCATTTATGAACATCCTCCCTTCAAAACATGGAAAATCTCAGTGAGGCTTATGTATCTTATAAGATGATGGCCCTTCTATACCAGTAATCTGGTTGGCTTAGAGGAAGAAGAACCTCCAAGATGTGTGTCTTGATAGCCCTTTGTAGGACCATGCTCCATTGTATATGTTTGCACTCTTTGCGGAAGAGTAGTTTGTTGATAGGCTAACCCACCGATGAGTTCCTTGAGCTCCTCAATCTTAGTATCTTGAGTTAATTTTGTTGCTTGTACTGTTGGCCATAGGTCTCCAACATAGCTAAAACTTTCTCATGACGCACCATTTGTTCCTTGTTTGCAACTTCAAAGGACTCCTCCGGTTTCTTAAGATCTTGAGACCTCGTAGTCCGGTGGCATAGTGGCGATCTGAAGATAAGAGGCTCGATACCACTTGTTGCAAGTTGAATTCGAGAGACCCGATCGGGAGGGAGCTGAATTGTGTAGCTAGGATAGTTGGGAATTTTCTGGTTAGCATGGAGGCATTTCAAGGTGCAGATAATAGAAAAGAAATATGAGAAGGGAAAGGAAGAAACAGAGAAAGAAGAGAACACGCTGATTGTATTGTTTTTCTTAATTCATTGTTCTTTGTCTGCCGTGCTTACAAATATAGAAAAATGAAAAGATTCTAGAACGCCCATGAAGCTCTTGCTACAATAACAACTAACAAATTAAAAAGTGGAAATAACAACTTAACGAATGCAATTGAAAATAGTACGTAACACAGCATGGGCGTGCCATTGGTTTACTCAAGCGGTGTGCATAAGCGTGCCATTGGTTTACTCAAGCGGTGTGCATAAGCTTGAAGGAATCATTCAAAAGCGGCGTCGTAGCTTCAGACCTCCCTTTTTAGTTAGAAGGTCCGCTCAGTAACAGCTACATTTCTGTTTCTCTTATAAATATGTTTTGCTTCGTGTTAATGCGTGCTGAAATTGAACTCGGTATTGAACGGGTGATCAAATTAGTGGCCTTGGTGTGTGATTTCTCATGTTTTGTATTTAAGCAATGGATTTTCAAGCAGATTATTACCCTGATTGGTGCGAATTTTACTTGACGTGGAAACAGGAATAAGAGCATTGAGGTTAAACCACCGGGAAAGATTGGTTCCGGTACAACTGAGGTATTAATAACTCGCTCAAATTTAGAGTGATTTTAGCTTTTTGATGCCTGACGAAAAATTTAATTGAAGAAATTATAATGTGGGCTAGTCTAATTTGTAGCAGCCCCCCCCCCATGAAATATCTCTTACTTCATGCTTGTGTTATCAATCATTATATATCCCCTTTTCACCTGTTATGTTATAGTTTATTATTATTATCATCTTAATTTTAGTTTTGTTTGGTATGGCAGTTACCATTTACCATGGTTTTGAAACAAACTGGGGAAAAAAGCTTGGGAAGATTTTATGAGACCTACCATGGAACGGATGTTAGCATTCAGGTGAATATATTTTTTGTCCTCTAAAAGAAGAAATCTGTAACAGAAATTACTCTTGTTATCTTCTTTTTAATTTTTCATGCTTCTTATGCTTTCCCACAATTACTTTCACACTTTTGTAAGACTTTATGATTAATGATTTCTGTGATAGTATCTGTTTACTGTAGATATAGCTAGAGGATACCTTTATAAATCATTATCTGCAACCACGGAAGTTATAGTTGAAAGTGATAAAGGTGTGGTTTGATTTTTTCTTTTTATGATATATGTATTATTGATAGGGAATTAAATAAGCCGCTGTCTTGCTGATGCTGTTGATTTTTCAGCTGATGTGCTTGAGCGACCAGTTTCTCCTGAAATGGCTATCTTTTACATTACTCAGGACACTCAGAGACATCCTTTACTTCCTGAAATAAAGTCAGGTATGCTTCTATGTCATCTTAGCTAAGACTCTTTCTCCAACCTTAATTTGAATTTTGGAGAAATAGTTTCCTCTTTTTTCATTTATATGCATGTATTTGTGATGCGGGCACTTGAGTATCTTATTTGTGCAGCTTCTTATGTTCAAGTGAAACTCAACTGATTATAGATGTCATTCAATAGGTGGTTTTCGGGTGACAGGAAGAATATCTACTCTGTGTTCCTTGTTGGATCCCATCAGTGGAGAGTTGACAGTTGAAACATCAGCAGTTCCCATTTCCTCCATTGACATACACTTGCTCCGTGTAGAGTCAGTTCTAGTAGGAGAGAAAATTGTGACTGAAACTTCTTTGATTCAGACCACACAGGCATGATATGTTCCCAATCTTGCCAAATTACTTTGACTTGTACAATGTTTTGATTTTAAACTTCTGTTTTTTCTCTGGTGTTTACAGATAGCGGATGGAGATGTCTGTCGTAATCTGACTTTGCCTATCTATGTTATCCTCCCTCGCCTTCTGACTTGTCCAAGTGTCTTTGCTGGGTTAGTTGCAAGCTTCTCCTGAATCTTGTTTTATCTTGTCTTTTTGGATCTGTATGGAGATGGAAGGCGCTGGTACTTATCTCTAAAAGGGTATGATAATGATGTTAAAAAATATTACATAATGGCTCTATGAGTTAGAAGCATAAGCACATCATTGACATTTTAATTCATAAAAGGACATGAAGTCCATCTTGGATGGTAAAGTCTGTCTGTTGGTTATATGACTCAAACTTGCTCTATTTGTAGTTTTAAATTTTGAATTTTCCCCAAGCATGCTCATTTGTTTTATTTTAAAGGGTTTGGCTCTGCCGACGAAAAGGAAAATTGAGTAATTCATATAGGGGAGAATTGTTTGATACAAGATGGGAAAGCTGTGCAAACCCAACTGAGATTTTTTTTCTTCAAATTGAAACGAAAGGTCTCTTAAAACTCAAGAATCCAGCGTCTAAAAATATTACAATTGTATCTTTTTTTTGCTAGCTATTCTTGTGAACTCGTTCCCTTACCTTGCAGTATCACTGCTTTATGCATGGGTTTGCTCACACATCTGATTGTTCTGAAAAGCTAGCGTTTTACCTTGTGGTAATTGTCGTTGTCTTTTATTAAATTCTCTTTGCAGTCCATTTTCAATCGAGTTCAAAGTGTCCATAGTCATCAGCTTTCAGTCAGAAATGTCCAAATTGCAGAAAAAATCTGATCCAAGAACTCCAAGACTGTGGGTAAGCATTTCTCTGAATTTCAATGTAGAGGAAACCTATTTGTTTGCATCTTAACTGTCTTTCAAATCTCAGCTGGCAATGGAAACTTTACCGCTTGAACTTGTTCGAACAAGATGAGGCGATCTGTAAAGACAATATTTGAAGAACTGTGCATAGAATGTAAGAAAGCAGTATTTGTTTTGATTATATATATTTAATCTACTATCATAGCTGTTGCTTTACCTATATGTGATCGCTTCACTCAACACAGGCATGCATGGACCAAAGATTTGTAAGATATTATGATGCCGAATTGAATTCGTTTACATGTTAGCAGATTGAGAATTTTAAAGATGCAGAAGGTTTAATATTAATATCCCTGTATTCAAGCACGCTGACTTCCTTGCCTCTGTTTAACACTCAAGCTGCTTTATGCATCGGGAAAACGTGAAACTCATAGAATGAGGACTCTGCTAGGCATGGATTCCCTGACCTTTTACATGAAACTCATGTTGCTCATGCTTTCACCAAGACCAATTGCCTCTTGAATTCTAATCGCATTAAATCTCATTTCATCTTTTGGTGTCCAATAACTCCATAAATGGCCACCTTCTAGCACATTTTTTTTTTGCTCCTTTTTTTTTTTTTTTTAACATAATAACTTATTAAACCCACTTGAATCCATAACTTGTTTGATGTGTTAGTTCACAATGCCATGGTCGATTTAATATTTGATCCTCTAAGGTTAATTGAAGTTTTTTTAAGCATTTACTTAATTTTCAATACTTGCCGGGGTTAACAATTTTAATGAATTTACCATGATAAAAAAAACAATTAAGTAGTAGTTGTGGGCAAGAATAAGCGAGTGTTAGACTACAAAACCAATAATAGCTCATGAGGGCATTTATACAGAGTGATGATATAGCAGCTAAGAGAACAAGCTTCTAATCCAGCATACTGTTTCGTAATGCTGCAATTAAGAGGAGAATATTTCTTAGATTTTAATGCAGCTGAAGGCTATTGTCATCGTGAAATAACTTGGGGATGCATGGCAGCTAAAATTCCCGGAAATAAAACAAATACTGCATGGAGCGAGAAACAAAGATGAACAAGCCTAACATGTTACACTTGCAACAAAATCTATATCATTATCTGAAATTTCTCCAGCTAAGTCAAGTCAGTGACGTCCTCTTCCGCAATATATATTTTTCCAATATTCAATATTTGAAGTTGTGGAGGTTTCCTAGATTTATTGGCACCGACACGGTTAAAGCGTTACCACCTGAGGGTGTTTTATACTGTATTTTAAAAATATTTTTTAAAAGAAGGTTTTTATTATTGTGTACTGGAAGGCTAGGTCCATAACCTTAAAGAGTCTAGTACATTCATTTTGCTAGAAGAAAACGAGCTTCTGCATTTAACATTCAAGTATTCTGACCAAAAAACAACACAAACTATGCCAGTTTTCATAGATTACAGCACTTGAGATCTCTCTAGCTGTTAGAGAGAATCTTGGTAGTTTTATGCAGTTCTGAGGGAACATCTGCTATAACCATTCTTTCACTTGGCGAATTAGCAGAACATTGAATTCCAATCTGCAGGATTGATTCCAAACACTTCTTTACCTTTTCAATGTTGATGCTGCTTCTGCCTCTTGGACCATTTCTCCTTGTCTGAACTTCCTCTTGGATATCAATTGAGAGTAGAGGATCAATAATCTCCATTACCCGATCAGGAAGGGCTGCTTTAACGAAACTATGCAGGTTAAAGTCACCTGTAAACATGCTGTCGGTGGGCCTTTTTCCTGTGAACATCTCCAGCACGAGAATTCCATAGCTATACACATCACCATGTGTTGAAGCCTCTCCTCCCATTCCATATTCTGCAATTTAATCAAAAACTAAGAAAGTCTTTTACTAAGATTCCCTAGAGATCATAGCCATCATGTTCGAAATGATGTATTGCAGAAAATACAAACATGATTATTGGATATGTAGCAAGTTGATTTGTAAATGAATATGAGGAGGGGTAATTGCTTAATATTTTACCTGGGGCTACATAACCAATGGTTCCTCGTATGCAAATTGAGCTGGACTCAGTAGAAAATGATTCCCCAGCAGCAGCTAAAAGAATCTTTGCCAGGCCAAAATCACCCACTTGAGCAGTGAGGTCATTGTCAAGAAGGATGTTGCTTGATTTTAGATCACAATGAAGCACTGTCGTTTCACACTGGTTGTGAAGATAATCTAATGCCAGGGCCACATCAGTTGCTATGTTTATTCTCTGCAGCAGACTTAAATTTTTGAAGTCTTGTGATTCCGCTGAACTTGAATGTAACCAGCTCTCCAAACTCCCATTTGACATGAACTCGAAGATCAAAGCCTTGAAATCATTGCCTTGGAAATCAATGGTTGAGCAAGAATTTACAATTCTGACAAGATTTCGGTGTCTGATATTCCTCAACGCGTTGATTTCAGCCATGAAAGTATTGCTGGCTCCTCTTTGTCGAAGCTTGAATACCTTCACAGCTACTTGATCATCAGATCCAAGCGTACCTTTGTAGACAGTGCCGTATTTTCCATCCCCAATTATGTTGGTCGAAGAGAACCCACCAGTAGCATGTACAAGTTCCGAATAGGAAACTCTCTGGTATTTCTTTTCTAATGGTGAGGCCAAACAAGGTCCACTTTTTTTTTGTTTTCTCCAGTGTATAACAGCATAGACAGATGCCACCACCGGAAGAAGGAAAAGTGCAGCAAAGCTTCCAAGAATAACTACCTTCCGGTGAACTCCAGTCTTTTGTCTCTGTTTTGGGCATTCATGCAATTGCAGTGCCTTGATTCCTCCACATAGCTTGTCATTTCCGGCAACTGAAAATGCACTAGCATTGGTGAAAACTCCTTCAGCTGGCACTTCACCATCAAAATTGTTACCTGAAAGGTTGAGATAACCAAGAAAAGGTAATTCGCCAAGAAACTTGGGAATCTGCCCAGAGAAGTTGTTGTGGGCAAGGTCAAGGACTCGGATACTTCTTAGCTTCTTGAAAGAAGAAGGAATAGTTCCTTCAAAGAAGTTGCCCTTCAACTTGAGGTCTTCTAACATGACACAACTCTCGATAGAACTTGGAATTTTTCCAGAGAATTTGTTATCTGAAACATCCAATTTATTCAGATTTCTAGAATTACCCAGTTGTGATGGTAATGGACCTGTTAAATTATTTGAAGATATAAAGAGGCCCAATAAAGAATCGATACCAGCAAGTTTCTCAGGTATCGCACCACTGAGATGATTGGATGAAAGATTTAACTTTTTTAGTTGACTGTAAATTTCCAGAGAAACTGGTATAGTTCCCTCAAGAAAATTGTCTGCTAGATTGAGACGAAGCATACGAGAAAGGTTTCCGAAGGAGGATGGAATATTTCCAGAGATTTTGTTTGTGTAAACATAAAGCTCTTCCAACTTGGAAAGTTTTCCAATAGAATCAGGTAATCTCCCTGTAAGCATGTTTTCAGAAAAGTCAAGATAACTCAAGTTTTTAAGATTTTCAATCTCTACAGGAATGTCTCCAGTCAAGTAGTTAGTCCCGAGTGAAAACCAAATGAGGTTGGTCGAGAGATTTGCAATAGAAATTGGCAATACGCCTCTAAGGCGATTTTCAAAAAACCACACCTCTCTTAAAGTGGTGCAATTGGTTAAGGAGGTAAGAAAAGTTAAATCACTCCCATTCTCATCCCCAAGCGGATTGCCACCAAAGTTTATTGCTTCAAGGTTTTGCAGGTTTCCCAAATTTTTTGGAACAGGCCCGGTTAAAGCATTATATGGTAAATTAATATCTACGAGTCCTGAGGAATTGACAAAAGATTCTGGAATATGACCAAAGAATTGGTTGCTTGCAAGATAAAGACCTTGCAGATTGGGTAGGGTTGATCCTATATAACGCGGGAGGGGACCGGTTAATTGGTTTTCCGATAATGAGAGCACATTGAGGGATGAGATATTGTAAAGCTGTTCAGGAACCATACCAGACAAATTGTTGGAATAAAGAGTTAGAAAATTTAAGGCATAGAGTCGTCCAAGTTCATCAGGAATGATTCCATCCAGATTGTTCAATGCTAGACTTGCACGCTGCATGCTAGAGAGGTTCCCAAATGAAGCTGGGATTGAACCAGTGAAATGATTCTTGCCGAGGCTCAATCCGAGGAGCTTAGATAACGAGCCAAGTTCACTGGGAATTTTCCCTCTGAAATTGTTTCCGTATAGATCCAGGAATGTGAGGTTTGATAAATGACTCAAGTTGGAAGGAAGTTCACCTTCGAAGGAGTTGTCTTCTAGAGAAAGGTATCTCAGTCGAAACAACCGGCCAATTTCTGGAGGAAGAATCTGATGGAATCTGTTTGTACTGAGATCAATCACCCTGAGGAATGTGAGATTCCCGATGTGGGGAGACAGCGAACCTGCCAGTTCAAGTGAAGACAGATTCAAGGAAGTCACTCTTTGATGCCTGCGACCGCATGTAACTCCTTGCCAGCTGCAAAACTGCAGGGAGCTGTTCCATGAGCTTAAACTGCTGGAAGGATCGTCTGATATAAGATTCTTAATGGCAAGCAAAGCATGCTGGTCTGTCTCATTTGTGAAGCCAGAAATGGTGGCTTCCATGTAGTTGATGAACAGAAGCATGCCCATGAACCAAAGAAGTGAGTTCAGTAGCCCTGAAAGCATTTTTCTTTTCTGGATTTTTTGCGGTGCTTGTGCTTGTGCTTGATGAAGGCAGGATGAGCTTAAGTAAGAAGCCAAGATACAGTGGTGTAAAATGGAAGTGGAAACCAATACGAATGGAAACAGGGATGGGCCCTTGACTTGACTTTGCGAGGATGCTTGTACTATTCATAGTCTTTTTTCTTGTTGGAAAAGTGTAGCAGGGCAACACAAATTAAATTAAGGGGGTTAACAATTTTAAATAGTTTACCATGATAAAAAAAAAAACAATATGTAGTTTTGGGCAAGAATAAGCGAGAGTTGGACTACAAAACCAATAATAGCTCTCCTCCTTGATCCATCTTTACCCACAGCATGAGAGCATTTATACCCAAGAATGCTTTCTTTAATCCATCCCCGGAAATAAAACAAACACTGCATGGAACGAAAAAACAAAATGAACAAGCCTATCATATTACACTTGCAACAAAATCTATATCATTATCTAAAATTTCTCCAACTTGTAAATGTGTATTCCTCTCAATGTTCATGGACTTCGGGGGCAAGTTGACGGCATTCACCATTTATGCTGAGAAAGAAAGCTCGTAGATATAGGTGCAGTGATTGGTGAATGAGATGAGAAAAGTCAAGTCAAGGGGGCAACAATCGTGACATCTTCAGAATTTGAAGTTCTTGGAGGTTTCCTAGATTTATTGGCATGAACCCTTAGGAGTCCATGTCATAGGTCGAGCAAATGGTGCTCCATGCCAACCAATTATAATACGCTTTCTACACGCTCCCCTCGAGAAAATGTTAAGCAATTGGCCTTTGGAAATTTCCTTTCATCGTATCAAAACTAGATTTATGACCAAAATTTGGCTTATATGTATTGTTTGAAAATAATATAAATTATATTTTGGGACTTCATTTAACTGTTTAATTTTTAGGTGAGATAGTTTCTTGACATGATATCATAGTCTTATTGACCTAGCGGTCACGAATTTGAATCTATCTACCCTTATTCTATTTGATAAAAATCAAACACAAGGTAGTGTAGACATGTGTACAAGTTTCAAGCCTAAAAAAATTTCATTTGAAGGGGTATGTTAGAGAATAATATAAATTATATTTTAGAATTTCACTTAACAGTTTAAGTTTTTACCGGAGTTAAATCCATGAGATAGAATGTTGTTGTTTGTCTGTTCCGCCATGGTTTAAGCTGAGGGTGTGAACACTGGAAGTTACAAAGAAAAAAAAGCTAAAAATTTGAAGTCAGTGTCCTATTCACTAGAATTTCCACAAAGAGAAAAACTTCTACGAATGAAAAAATGTGGAATATATTTCTGGAAGCATTCAGAATGGAAAAATTAGCGACGGTAAATTGACTTGACCACCTCTGAAGTTTGTCTGCCACAGAATCTTATGAATTTCTCATGGACTGAAGCATCGACCTCCTTGTTGGTGGTAAGTCTAGAAAGTAAGAAGGGGTGCGCATTTGTTGGCATGATTTAATGGAAAGAATTTGGTCAAGTCCAGTATCGTCCAATTTGGGATAGAGATCATGGTTTCTTGAAGAGAACAACTTGTGTACAGGGCAACTGTTTTTTCAAGCACACCATTCTGGGAAGAATCAAGACTTGGATCTTGTGGAAAAATGGATCTTGAACATAACAGAGGAGCCTGACAGAAACATATAGAACTATATGTGATTGGTGCACTCAGCACAGGCATGCATGGAACAAGGATTTGTAAGATATTATGATGCATTTTCAATCCTCCAAATTTAAATCATCTTCATGTTAGCAGATTGAAAATTTTAAAGATGCAGAAGGCTTGCATTCATATCCCTGTATCCAAGCACGCCGAGTTTCATGCCTCTGTTTACCACTCAAGCTGTTTTATGCATCGGGAAAACGTGCAGCCATCCAAGAATGAGGACTCTGCTAGGAATGGATTCCCTGACCTTTTACATGAAACCCATGTTGCTGGATGCTTTCACCAAGACCAATTGCCTCTTGAATTCTAATCGCATTAAATCTCATTTCATCAATGCATCTAAACCCAATCTAATCGTCTTCCAACTCTTTTCATCTTTTGGTGTATGGCCACCTTCTAGCACATTTTTTTTGTAACTTTTAGGGTTTTTAACTTATTAAACCCACTTGAATCCATAGCATGTTTGATTCAAATTTGTCAAAATCTATTTTTTTGGTGCTTCGTATTTTCAATTGGAACGGAATGTTTTGATTTCGGAGCATTTTGGCATGCCGTTTCGGTGTTGTTATGTATATATATATAATTCCAGAGAAACATTATCAATTTAATTCCAGAGAAAATAAAGGAGTGAATTTGAGGTTCACCTTAGCAACCCCTTTCATCCCTTCCAATTAACTTGTTCTTTCATGTTTTGCTATCTTTATATTCCACCCGCATCAATTGTTCTCTCTGCATCTTATAAATCTTTTTACTGCTAACTAAATTCAATCTTGAGTCCCTTGACTTTTAATCTTCTGGTTGAGATGATAGCGTAAAGAATAAAGAGAGAAATTACAATATTTTCATTTCTAAACTAACAATTTTATTGTAGAAAAAATTTTGATTTCATAAATTTAAATGCAAGAAATTCATATTTTTCCTAAAAATAAAGCACAAAAATATTTAAATATTTTAATAGTGAACTAAACTATATTAAATAAAATTGTAACCTAAGCCAAAAATAACTAGAGAAATTTTAAAATAACAACTTCCAAGTCTAATTTTAGCATGATTCTAATAATATCAAATAATTCTAATGAGTTGTTCACATGAGAAATAACGTATTGGTAAAACTTCAACCTTGTTAAATGGGTAAAAAATTATATTTGTTATTTTAGAAAAAAAGATATTTGACTTGATGAAATTCCTTTTTCATTTTGGAATTGTCTAAACCATAAATATGTGAGATGTTCTTTAACAACTAGTTAATGACAATTGGTTTTATGAAGTCTAAAATACCCCTAAAACTAAAAGTTATTTTTAATGAAAGGTAAAATAATAATTATATTATTATAATACACAGTAATCTATATATTGTATTTATCTAACACGGATTAACTCCTTTAATAGTTGAGACTTGAGAGTGTAGGTTCCAAACTCGAAAGCAGGTCAACTCACCAGTCTCCTACCCGATATTTGGAAACTCAGTAAGTTAGTACTCGACCTCTTTGAGTTGGAGCAATGTCAACAAAAATAGTCCTTGAGTTTTTTTTATCCAATCGTATCTATCGCCCCTTTGTAAATCTTTCTCTCTCCTTATAAAACAAAATTTTATTCAGTATAATTTTAATTTTAACTAGTGATTGATGCTCATTATGTAGAAAACAGAAACGCAAAAATGAAGAGCAGAAGCAGAATGAAGAGAGAATTATAGAAATGTAAGTTCATGTTCTTTTAGCTTCATTATGGAATATTTACACTGGCTTATATAACCACTTATTTGACTCAGAAACTACTAGCTTGACTAACAAGCAATGAAAACATGTTATAACAACATAACATATTTGTTATAACACAATACCAAAATTCTAACAACTTGAATATGTTAGCTTCAACTTCCTTCTTCAAACTCCCTTAAGCTAATTTCTACATAACATTTAGCTTAATTCAGTGATATTGCATACCCTCAGTGATTTTCAAAGTTTCTGAAATACATCCACTTTCAATGGGTTATTCATTATGTCTGCTACTTGATCTTTGCTTCCACAGTGAAATAGAGCAATTGATCCTGTCCTTGTGAGCTTTCTTAAGAAATGATACCTCACATCTATGTGTTTGCTTCGACCATGCATCACAGGGTTTTTCGATAGATTAATTGCTTAACTATTGTCACACTTGATATATATATATGCATATGTCATCATAGTGTCCCATCTCCTTCAATATTCTTTTAATCTAAATTGCTTGACATGCACATACTGCAGCAGCTACAAACTCTACTTCCATAGTTGACAAAGTGATAATTGGTTGTTTCTTTGATCCCCATGATATTGCACCAGAACTCAGCAAAAGTGCATAGCCACTTGTACTCTTTTTATTATCCATGTCACGTGCGTAGTCACTGTCTGTGTATGCTTGCAGTTCACTATCTTTATTTCTCTTGTAGTGGATACCATAGTCTGCAATTCCTTTTAGGTATCGTAGAATTCTTTTTGTTGCTTGTAGATGAAGATTAGTAGGTTTAGCCATATACCTACTTGTGAGGCTAGTAGCAAACATTATATTGGGTCTTGTCGCCGTGAGATATATCAAACTCCCCACTAGTTGCTTAAAAACACTTTCATCCACAAGTGCTCCATCCTTATTTTTATTGGCTTTGAATCCAGGAATAATTGGACTGCTAACTTCATTACTCTCCATCATCCCAAATCTTCTCAGAATTTCTAGGGCATACCTTCATTAACATATGAAGATACCATCATCTCTCTACATTACTTCTATGCCAAGGAAAAATCGCATGGATCCCAAGTCTGTCATATCGAATCCTTGTAGCATGGACCTCTTGAATTTTGATATCATAGCATTGTCATCTCTAGTAAATATTAAGTCATCAACATAGATGCTTACAATTATTATTTTCCTAGAGTTGTTCTTCTTGGTGAATAATGTCTGCTCTCTTTCACACTTCTAAAATCCTTCATTGAGAAAATGTCCTTCAATCTGATTAAACCAAGCTCGTGTAGCTTGTTTTAATCCATACAAGGCCTTGTCCAATTTGTAAACCAAATGTAACTTTCCTTTCTTCACATACCCCTTCAGTTACTCAATATCGTGATGACTATTTTTACACGCTTTGCGCCCAGCCATTCCCTTTGATTCGGGGGAGACAACGGCACACGGTGAAATGGGAGGTTGTTTATAGCCGTAAAATTTACAACTATAATTCTAAGGAGTCGCCACCTAGAATTAAGGTTACTAGGAACCTATTGGTCTTCGAGAGCTAGGGTAAGGAGACTTGTTGTGCAAGGGGAAGACACATAACACCCATTGCACCCTACCTAAGGTAAGTTGCATTGTTGTTTGATTGTTTTTTCTAAATTATTTTTTATTGGTCATTTCTAAAATTTGACGTAGATTTCTCTCTGTGAGAGAATCTCTACCTCATTGTGGGTTGAAAGACTAACCAAAATAAAATTTGCACCGCATTTTGAAAATCTTATTTTTAACCATCCATGAGTGTACATTACAGTATAATTCTACACTGCGATAGATAAGACAAAATAATTGTTAAATTATTTTTGACATTTTGTCCGAATGCCAACGGATAATCGCAAACTGGTTACGATATTTAAATTTTCGCTTTTAAAACATGGAAAAGATGCAACATATTTTTTTGCGAAAAATACAATATGAAAAACTTTGGAATCTGGCCGTATGCACGGAAACACATTTTTTTCTTTTCTTTGTTTATTTTCTTTTGAAAAGCAATTTTTATGTTTTTGTTATTTTATGCAACTCACACACCCATTCTCTTTTTTCATTATTTTTTTGGATACATTGTACAATTACATAATATGTACAAGAAACAAAAATAACAACAGTTTAAAATAAACACATAAACATCTAAAAAATACAGAAACAACCACTGAAACACTGTTCACAACTGAAGCCACGTGGGCTGAAATGACAGGGGGCAGATCAGCCTCTCCCCTTCCTTCTCGCCGGTAACAGCCTTTAAGGTGACCTGCAACAGAGAAAGCACCACACACACAAACACAAACAATGGCAGTTGGGTTTTTCTTCTCTTCTCCAGATTTCAGATCTGCTCTTCCCCTTCTTCAGGTGGCTGACCGGTGCTAGAAGAGGAGATGGAGCAGGAGAGAAAAATAGATGAGGCTGGCCGAGAGAGGGAGACACCGTGGATGGCACCTGAATGTCCGATCTGTGAAGGGGGTAGGGTTGTGCAACAGGCGGTGACTGTTGATGAAGGTTGTGCGGGTGGAGAAAAAGGGAGTCGTCGGCGTAGAGAAGCCGACCACCAATGGCTGAAGAGGAGAGCTGATGGGGAGAGGGACGAGTCAGTCATCGGAGGGAGCAGCTGAGGCTGTCGGAGGGAGGTGGAGAGGAAGCATACCGTGGACGGCAAGGAAAGAGGAGCAGTTCCCAGAACAAGGAGTTGACGGGAAGAAAGGAGAAAACAAAGGCTAAGGCTCGCCGGGGAAGGGGTGGACGGCAAGGAGTGGTGGCTGGCCGATCATTTCACCGACGAGGGTAGGGTAACTACGAGGGAGAGTAATCGGCCGGAGAAGGGAAAAGTGTAGAGATGGGAAGTAAAGGAATCTAATAAAATAAAAAAAACAAGGGTTGGCGGCTGCAACCCCATGGGCAAGAGAAAGAGATCCTTTATAGGTTTTTTTAGGGTTTTATCTCTGTTTTTTTTTATTTTGGGTCTCATTTTTGGGGTCCGGGAAATTTGATCTCTATTTATGGAGAGAATTTTTTCCACTCTTTTCACTTTGGCCCTTGGTTTCGGATTTGTGCAATTTTATCCCTAATTACGCGCAATTGGATTGGAAAAATGCAATTCGGTCTCCGAAAACTCCAAACCTCTCAATTGAACCCAAATTAAGCTCAAGCATTTGATTTTTTTATCAATAAAGCCCTTAATTAATTTGATGAGACCAATTTAAAGTATAATTAAGTCCTTGCACTTAATTAAATCCTTCAATTGGACCCTAAATTAATTCTCAAACATAATTACACTTTTAAATTGGTCGACGATTAAATCAAATCAACCCGTAAAAATATAATTATGTCGCTCGACTTAATTTTACACAGATTTATGCAATGATAAATTATTTTTTCCTTAAATTTGTATTTTTCTCTATTTTGGGGACAAAAGAGATACGATCGGACTCACGAAAACAACCAAAATTTCCACATTGATTCTTCAACTCTTAGTGGCCCTTTTTATTTTATTTTTGTTATTTTTTGGTATATTTTGGGGAGTCACCCAAAAATTGGGTGATGACACTCAACATATACATTCTCAATTAGATCACAATGCAAGAAAGCTGACTTAACATCTAATTGTCAAATTTTCCATCCTTTGTGAGCACCCAATGCTATGATCATTCTAACTATATCCATCCTTGCAACTGGTGCAAACACTTCAGTATAGATTATGCCATATTGTTGTGTGTATCCTTTGGCTACTAATTTTGCCTTGTGTTTATCAATCTTTCCACATTCATTGTATTTGGTTTTGTACAACCATTTAGCACCAATCTTCTTAGCCTCGACTGGTAGATCAGTTAATGTCCACATTTTGTTCTTCTCAATGGATGCAATTTGATTATCCATGGTTTGTCTGCATTTTTCATCCCTTACTGCTTCTTCAAAGTAGAATGGATCCTCAATCGCAACTATTTGTGCCATATAAACCTCATCCTCACTTAAGCCTTCCCATCAACATACTCATTCATCCATACTGGTAGTTGAGTTATCCTTCTTTCATTTACTTCAGATTCAGTAGTGTTATCATTCGCTCTTCCTTTCATCATCCACAATTTCTACACACATTTTCATCTATAACATTATCTCCTATGGTATTTCCTTCTCTATCACCCTTACTATCAGTATTCTTAGTTCCACGCACTCCTCTCTCACCCCTATTTTCTTCACCCTTGTGAAACCCGAGAATAAAGTATACATAGAGGTAGGAGATTAAAGAAGGGGAATTGCTGCCTAGTTGTCTCATGTGAGAGAATTAAAGAAGGGGAGCATGGAATTAACAAACATTCCGATTGTAAAAGAGTTTTCAGACGTGTTTCCAACAGAATTACCGGGACTGCCTCCAATTAGAGAAGTTGAGGTTTCCATTGAGACTCTTCCAGGAGTCAACCCTATAGCACAGTCTCCTTATAGAATGGCCCCTATAGAACTAGCTGAATTGAAGACTCAACTTCAGGAGTTGTTGGACAAAGGATTCATACGGCCGAGCAATTCGCCTTGGGCAGCCCCGGTGTTGTTTGTAAAGAAGAAGGATGGTACATTCAGGTTATGTATTGATTATCGTCAACTGAACAAAGTGACAGTAAAGAACAAGTATCCGTTGCCACGGATAGATGACTTGTTTGATCAGTTGAAGGGTGCAACAGTTTTCTCGAAGATAGATATGAGATCGGGGTACCACCAATTAAGAATCAGAGAACAGGACATACAGAAGACTGCTTTTAGAACTCGCTATGGCCATTATGAATTCTTAGTAATGCCCTTTGGGTTAACTAATGCCCCCGCAATATTTATGGATCAAATGAATTGGGTGTTTCGATTATATTTGGATAAATGTGTGGTCGTGTTTATTGACGATATATTGGTATATTCGAGCTCCTATCAGGAGCACGAGAAGCACTTGAGGAAGGTGTTAGAAATATTGAGAGAATAAATTGTATGCGAAATTGGATAAATGTGAGTTCTGGCTTAAAGAGGTGATATTTTTGGGACATGTTATCTCAGCTAGGGGAATATGTGTGGATCTAGGAAAGGTAGAGGCAGTTCTAAAGTGGGAGAAGCCTACAAATGTGACTTAAATTCGAAGTTTCTTGGGCCTTGCAGGATATTATAGGAGGTTCGTTGAAGGATTTTCCACAATCGCATCGCCTTTGACCAAGTTGACTCGGAAAGAAGTGAGGTTTAATTGGTCAAAGGAATGTGAGGAGAGTTTTCAGGAGTTGAAAAGAAGTCTTACATCATCCCTTGTCTTGGCTCTTCCTTCTGGAACAGAAGGGTTCATTGTTTATAGTGTTGCCTCAAGCAGGGGTTTGGGATGTGTATTAATGCAGCATGGAAAAGTGATCGCATATGCTTCCAGACAGTTAAAGCCACATGAAGTGAATTATCCGGTCCATGATCTGGAACTTGCAGCAGTGGTATTTGCCTTGCGAGTATGGAGACATTACTTGTATGGAACACAAGTACAAATTTTCACCGACCATAAAAGTTTAAAGTATCTAATGTCGCAAAAAGAATTAAATATGCGGCAGAGGAGGTGGGTGGAATTGATAAAGGACTATGATTGCATAATTGATTACCATCCAGGCAAAGCCAATGTAGTGGCGGATGTATTAAGTCGAAAAGGGAAAGTAGGGATGGGTGATCCAGGAACTTCGGAACAAACAAATGTGATGAAATTGAAAAGGATGGGAATTCAACTTAATATGGGTCCTGAAGGGTCATTACTAGCTCATATAAAGATCAGATCAGTGTTGCGAGATAAAGTTCTAGAAGCTCAGTTAGCAGATGACGGTTTAGAGAAAATTAAGGAAAAGATAAAGCAAGGCAAGGAGTTTTCTCTTCAAATGCTGCCAGGAGGGTTGGTTGTGATGGGAAAACGGGTTTATGTGCCTGAGAATAAGACCTTAAAGGGTGAGATATTGAGAGAAGCTCATGAATCTCGATTTACAACCCATCCTGGGAGCACCAAGATGTATAGAGATCGTAGGGAATACTACTGGTGGCCAAATATGAAGAAGGAGATAGTAGAATATGTGTCAAGATGTGGGATATGTCAGCAGGTGAAGATAGAACATCAAAGGCCGGCAGGAGAATTACAACCACTACCAATTCCAGAATGGAAATGGGAAAATATAGCCATGGATTTTGTAACCGGATTGCCAAAGGGGAAAAAGGGCAATGATACTATATGGGTAGTGGTAGATCGACTGACAAAGTCGGTTTTGTTCTTACCCATCAAAATGACAGATCCCATAGACAAGTTGGCCAAATTATACATGAACGAAGTGATTAGACTGCATGGAGTTCCCATATCAATGGTATCTGATCGAGACCCGAGATTTACTTCAAGGTTATGGTCGTGCTTACAACGGGCTTTGGGAACCGAGGTGAATCTGAGCACTGCATTCCACCCCCAGACAGATGGCCAATCTGAAAGAACCATCCAAACACTTGAAGACCTTTTGAGGTCATGTGTATTAGAGTTTGGGGGAAACTGGGAAGACTTGCTACCATTGGTAGAATTCACGTATAATAATAGTTATCAAGCTTCTATCGGGATGGCTCCATATAAAGCCCTTTATGGGAGAAAATATCGCACTCCGATATGTTGGGATGAAGTTGGAGAAAGGAAACTCCTGGGTTCTGAACTAGTACAAATAACAACTGATAAAGTAAGGGTAATCAGGCAAAGAATGAAGGAAGCCCAAGATAGACAGAAGAGTTATGCAGATAAACGGAGGAGACCCTTGGAATTCCAAATAGGGGATAGAGTCTTCTTAAAGGTAGCACCATGGAAGGGCATCATTCAGTTTGGAATGAAGGGAAAACTTGCTCCGAGGTATATTGGGCCATTTGAGGTGATAGCTAAGGTAGGGCCCGTGGCTTATCGCTTGAATTTACCAGCACACCTAGAGAAGATTCACAATGTATTCCATGTATCACTATTATGGAAGGTAGAAGTGGATCCTTCCCGAGTGTTACTTGCAATTCCTATTGAAGTAAGAGAAGACTTGACACTCGAGACTAGGCCAGTCAAAATCATGGATCGTAGTGAAAAAACATTGAGAAATAAAAAGGTATCACTTGTCAGAGTATTGTGGAGAAACTCACAAATCGAGGAAGAAACGTGGGAGAGAGAGTCAGAAATTAAGGAAAAATACCCCTATCTATTCCTTGAGTCAGGTATGTAGTTTTAAATTTCGGGGACGAAATTTTTTATTAGGAAGGGAGAATGTGAAACACGAGAATAAAGTATACATAGAGGTAGGAGATTAAGATGAAACAAAGGAAAAGAAAATGATAGATATAATTAAGATGATATTATTATACAAAATTTAGGAAAAGCAAAAAAAAAAGAAGGGGAGCATGGAATTAACAAACATTCCGATTGTAAAAGAGTTTTCAGACGTGTTTGCAACAGAATTACCGGGACTGCCTCCAATTAGAGAAGTTGAGGTTTCCATTGAGACTCTTCCAGGAGTCAACCCTATAGCACAGTCTCCTTATAGAATGGCCCCTATAGAACTAGCTGAATTGAAGACTCAACTTCAGGTTCAGTCTTAAAAAAAAAAAAAACGGGGGCTATAAATACCCCTCTCTTTTCAGCCATGTTCAGCTGAAACCAAGTAGAGAGGAGAAGGAGAATTTCGAAATTCATCCCATAAAAATCAAGAGCAAACACCCCAAAATTTGTAAACCCATACAAGTCTTGGATTTCTAAAGTGAAAGAGCACAATTGGGTGGAGAAGTAACAAGAGAAAGTGAAGAAATTGGAGAAGAAAAGAGGAAGAGTGGCTGGATATTTTGAAGGAGAAGAAGGCTAGGATCCTTCCAAAAATTGTTAGATCCCATCCAAGTAAGGAGTTCTAACTTCAATTTCTAAGAAATTAACTTCAATTTAGAAGTTCTTGATTGTTTTTGAATTTGGGAATTAGGGTTTCTAGCACAAAATGTTAGGGAAATGCATAAATGAGTAGTATTTCATGATTAAAGGAAAGACATGGTTGTTATTGATGAGAAATCAAAGATTGAAGATGAATTGGAGATATTTTCTTTTTCTCAAAAACAGGACAGTTTCGTTGCCCTATTTCTTAGGGATATTTGGACCTGAAAAACACATAATTAGGGTATGATCCCTTCATAGAGGTTGTAGCTGGGAGTGTTAGCTTTCCAGAAAATCCAACCTCATCTAATTTGGAGTTCTGGAACTCCAGATATGGGTAAAACTCTGAGGAGAGGTCAAGCTGTCACATATGTTGACAATTTCAGCCAAGTTGAGAAAATACCAAAGATTTAGTCATGTTAAGGAGAGAAAAAAATTGTCCCTTTCCCTTCATAAAGTGTGTATTGATTTTCTGAAAAAAATAAAAGAAGAAAATAAAGGGTGATAAGAAATTGAATTCATGATGTTCTATTTGGACTACAAATGAGTTGAAAAATTAAAGGATGATTATGAGGAATATATGTGAGAAAGAGAAGAATTGGAAAAAGGGAAATGAATAATATTACCAATTTTATTGTTGTTGTGTGTGATATTGGGAGTAATATAAATGAATAAATAAATGGTGGGTAATTGTGGTTTCAGGAAGAACCGCGGGTGAAGGGCAACAACAACAACAACAACAGGGTAACGCAAGTCGAACATTCACAGCAGGTGGGTACTTGGTACCTATATTCTCTTATTATATAATATTACTTACCTTGTCGGTTATTGAAATATAAGATATAATTTTGGTGCTTATTGGGAGGAAAAGGAAACGGGTAAAGGAAAGTTTAGGGGATGGAAAAACATATCTATTTATATTTTTATATATATATATATATGATATCGGTAGATGGCGTCGATATCGGCATGGCAACTTGATTAACTATTCAATTTTGGAATAGTTAATGATATCGGCAGGTGACGTCGATATCGGCATGATATATATATAATGTATAAACTTGATTAACTATTCAATTTTGGAATAGTTAATGATATCGGCAGGTGGCGTCGATATCGGCATAATGTATAAACTTGATTAACTATTCAATTTTGGAATAGTTAATGATATCGACAGGTGACGTCGATATCGGCATGATATATATATATATATATATATATATATATATATATATATAAACTTGATTAACTATTTGATTTCAGAATAGTTAATGATATCGGCAGGTGACGTCGATATCGGCATGATGTATAAACTTGATTAACTATTCGATTTCGGAATAGTTAATGATATCGGCAGGTGATGTCGATATCGACAAAAAAATTTATTAGCCTTCGGAGATGAAAGCTCCTAAGGAAATAACGGGACAAGGATGAATTACTTTTGTTTTGTTTTAAAATATATATATAAATAATGATAACCACGGTTAGGTTCATGTTAATATTTTCATGAAATTGATTAGTTGATTCCAGGACGGATAACTAGAGACACTATTGGAGGTCATTAGTGTCGGTTATGGTCTTTTCGAAGTGGAAAAAAAAAGAAGAAAAAAAGTAGTCAAAAAGAAATAAATCTTCTTTTTGTTATAACCTGAAAAGAGTGCATATGGGGGTAAGGAAGATACCATCCATGTTCCCTCCTCTCATCAACTTGCTGACATCTTCATCAAAGGCCTGAGCCATGATCGGTTTTGTCTTCTTAAGTCCAAGTTCAATCTTCGTATTGCTCCGTTGCGCTTGAAAGGGGGTAAGGAAGATATAACAGAAGATCAACTCAATCCCATAGAATCTGCTCCCAGCATTCCTCAATCAACCACAGAATCTGCTCCCTGCAATCCTCAATCAACCTGATCAGTTGACTTTCCTTTTGTAAAGAATACAATTAATTGTCCTTACCGTTACCTTCTATATTCTGTAAATAGAATCAGCCTTGTAACAATATTTATACAGCAAGACAAGTGAATAAGAGCGTATAGTGGACAGTGCCAAAAAAACTCTGCTCTTCTCTGTTCTTATCTTTCTCTTCTATGTAGCATCACAATTCTATATCTATGACTTAACTTGCTCTATTTGTAGTTTTAAATTTGTAATTTTCCCCAAGCATGCCCTTTTGTTTTATTTTAAAGGGTTTGGCTCTGCCGATGAAAAGGAAAATTGAGTAATTCATACAGGGGAGAATTGTTTGATACAAGGTGGAAAAGCTATGCAAACCCAACTGAGATTTTTTTTTTTTCAAATTGAAACGAAAGGTCTCTTAAAAATCAAGAATCCAGCGTCTGCTAAAAATATTACAATTGTATCTTTTTTTGCTTGCTATTCTTGTGAACTCGTTCCCCTACCTAGCATTATCACTGCTTTATGCTCGGGTTTGCTCACACATCTGATTGTTCTTAAAAGCTAGCGTTTATGCCTTGTGATAATTGTCGTCGTCTTTTATTGAATTCTCTAGCGTTTCATCTTTTGGTGTCCAATAACTCCATAAATGGCCACATTCTAGCACTTTTTTTTTTTGCTCCTTTTAGGTTTTTTTTTAACAGAATAACTTATTAAACCCACTTGAATCCATAACTTGTTTGATGTGTTAGTTCACAATGCCATGGTCGATTTAATATTTGATCCTCTAACGTTAATTGAAGTTATTTTAAGCATTTACTTAATTTTCAATTTTCATTTTTCAATACTTGCCGAGGTTAACAATCTTAATGAATTTACCATGATAAAAAAAAAACAATAAGTAGTAGTTGTGGGCAAGAATAAGCTAGTGTTAAAACAAATAATAGCTCATGAGGGCAGTTATACAGAGTGATATAGCAGCTAAGAGAACGAGCTTCTAATCCAGCATACTAGAATATTTCTTAGATTTTAATGCAGCTGAGGGCATGCATGGCAGCTAAAATTCCCGGAAATAAAACAAATACTGCATGGAACGAGAAACAAAAATGAACAAGCCTAACATATGTTAGTTTTATATATATATATATATATATATATATATATATATATATATATATGCTTGTGCTGACAATTAAAATTATAATTGTTTCAAGCACAGATAAATAGCTATATGATATATATATTATATAGTGTAATATGTTAGGCTATTAAGAGTTTGGGATATTAAGATTGTAAGATTTTTTTTTATTATACTATAAAATTAGGGAAAATAATCAATATGTGCAGAATTTCTAGGAAACACAAGTTTCTAATAAAATATATGAATTTTAAATCAATATAAATTTATCTGTTTAACAGGGTTCAACTAAATTACCAGCATAAAATTATCATCATCATTATAAAGACAAGAAGATTAGGATGCATGAATCATCGAATTCACTTACAATAACTAATTTAAATTAAATATAATAATAAAATATAAATTGTGAAAACACTTACAATAACTTTATAAGAAAAATAAATTGTTGATTTTCTACCTATAAAAAAAATCATTGAAAATTCATTGCAAAGTTGTCATCATTATCATGACTATAACAGTTAAAATAACTATCATCATTACAACCAAAACAATTAGAATAATTAAATTGTCCCAAAAAATAAAAAATCAAAATAGTTTTACAGAAAAGCAAGCAAGAAAACAATAAAACAAACAATCACTAAAATTATCATTTTTATTACACAAACACTGAAAACCATAAAATTATCACAAATTTTGTTTTTAAAAAAAGAGTAAACAAAAACAACAAAAACAAGAAGAAAAAAACTAAAATAAATATTTTGAGCATAAAAAAATTATATGATCCGAAAAACAGATAAAAATGAAAGAAAACACTAAAAAAGAACAAAGGGAAAAAGAAATTACCAATAAATTAAAATTTCAGATTTGAACCGAATAAAAATAAAATAACAAAATTTTTTAAAAAAACTAAAAGTATAATTACATAAATATGGAAAAAAATAAACATTGTCCAAGAAGGACCGAAAAAACTAAAGAAATTAATACTAAATAAAAACTTAAAAGAATAAGTATCAAAATGAAAAACAAAATATATAATTAATTCTAATTAAAGGATAAAACTACAACAAATTAAAATCATGAGACCAAAAAAAAAATAAAAGAATTTTCTTTTTAAAAATACAGTATAATTATAATAAAAATAAAAATTATCATATAAAAATTGAAATTGAAGTTCGTGGAGGTTTCCTTGATTTATTGTCACGGACGCTGTTAAAGCGTTCATTTCAAAAATATTT
The DNA here is from genome assembly GCA_032356905.1 of Salix exigua. Classification (NCBI taxonomy): domain Eukaryota; kingdom Viridiplantae; phylum Streptophyta; class Magnoliopsida; order Malpighiales; family Salicaceae; genus Salix; species Salix exigua. The sequence goes on along the minus strand of CM063602.1, from coordinate 13,087,632 downwards.
TTAGTAAAATTTAAAATATATACATTTTATTTTAAATTAATTTATTTTAAATTTTTATTAAAATAATTTTACAAAATAGAAAAAATATTATTTTAATATTTTTAAATAAAAAATATTTTTAAAAACAATTTAAACAAGTATCAGAGAATTTGTTTGGTCCAAGATGAGGATATTTTATTTATTTTGGGAAGTGTGAAGCCTAAATAAAGGGGAAGGCGACCATTTAATTGTTCGTGAGCTATGGAAAAGAAATAAGGGATGAGATGGAGGGAAGCAGTTCAAGAACCGTATGTTGGTTCAGAATGAGACTTCAGAGACTGGAGAGCAGGCTTTCTGCAACATGCAGATGGAATCATTACTGTAGGATACTCTTGAAAAGAAGGTTCGATTTCTACTAATGAGTTTTTATTATTACGAACATTCATTTTGCTACAAGTAAATGAGCTTCTGCATTTAACATTCAAGTATTCTGACCAAACAAAAAACACAACGTATGCCAGTTTTCATAGATTACTGAGATCTCTCTAGCTGTTAGACAGAATCCTGGTAGTTTTATGCAGTTCTGAGGGTACATCTGCTATAAGCATTCTTTCACTTGGCGAATCAGCAGAACATTGAATTCCAATCTGCAGGATTGATTCCAAACACTTCTTTACCTTTTCAATGTTGATGCTGCTTCTGCCTCTTGGACCATTTCTCCTTGTCTGAATTTCCTCTTGGATATCAATTGAGAGTAGAGGATCAATAATCTCCATTACCCGATCAGGAAGGGCTGCTTTAACGAAACTATGCAGGTTAAAATCACCTGTAAACATGCTGTCGGTGGGCCTTTTTCCTGTGAACATCTCCAGCAGGAGAATTCCATAGCTGTACACATCACCCTGTGTTGAAGCCTCTCCTCCCATTCCATATTCTGCAATTTAAGCAAAAACTAAAAATGTCTTTTACAAAGATTTCCTAGATATCATAGCCATCATGTTCGAAACCATGTTATATATGATCTTCAAATTGGAATTATAATACAAACATGATTATTGGATATGTAGCAAGCTGATTTCTAAATGAATGCGAGGAAGGGTAGTTGCTTAATATTTTACCTGGTGCTACATAACCAATGGTTCCCCGTATGCCAATTGAGCTGGACTCTGTAGAAAATGATTCCCCAGCAGCAGCTAAGAGAATCTTTGCCAGGCCAAAATCACCCACTTGAGCAGTAAGGTCATTGTCAAGAAGGATGTTGCTCGGTTTAAGATCACAATGAAGCACTGTCGTTTCACACTGGTTGTGAAGATAATCTAATGCCAGGGCCACATCAGTCGCTATGTTTATTCTCTGCAGCAGACTTAAATTTTTGAAGTCTTGTGAGTCCGGTGAACTTGGATGTAACCAGCTCTCCAAACTCCCATTTGACATGAACTCGAAGATCAAAGCCTTGAAGTCATTGCCTTGGAAATCAGTGGTTGAGCAAGAATTTACAATTCTGACAAGATTTCGGTGTCTGATATTCCTCAACGCATTGATTTCAGCCATGAAAGTACTGCTGGCTCCTCTTTGTCGAAGTTTGAATACCTTTATAGCTACTTCATCATCAGATCCAAGCATACCTTTGTAGACCGTGCCATATTTTCCATCCCCAATTATGTTGGTCGAAGAGAACCCACCAGTAGCATGTACAAGTTCCGAATAGGAAACTCTCTGGTATTTCTTCTCTAATGGTGAGGCCAAAGAAGGTACACTTTTGTTTTGTTTTCTCCAGTGTATAACAGCACAGGCAGATGCCACCAACAGAAGAAGGAAAAGTGCAGCACAACTTGCAAGAATTACTACCTTCCGGTGAACTCCAGTCTTTCGTCTCTGTTTTGGGCATTCATGCAATTGCAGTGCCTTGATTCCTCCACATAGCTTGTCATTTCCGGCAACTGAAAATGCACTAGCATTGGTGAAAACTCCTTCAGCTGGCACTTCACCATCAAAATTGTTACCGGAAAGGTTGAGATAACCAAGAAGAGGTAATTCGCCAAGAAACTTGGGAATCTGCCCGGATAAAATGTTGTGGGCAAGGTTAAGGACTCGGATACTTCTTAGCTTCTTGAAAGAAGAAGGAATAGTTCCTTCAAAGAAGTTGCCATTCAAGTTGAGGTCTTCCAACATGACACAACTCTCTATAGAACTTGGAATTTTTCCAGATAATTTGTTATCTGAAACATCGAATTCATTCAGATTTCCTGCATTACCCAGTTGTGACGGTAATGGACCTGTTAAATAATTTGAAGCCATATAGAGGCCAAATAAAGAATCGATACCAGCAAGTTTCTCAGGTATCGCACCACTGAGATGATTGTATGAAAGTTGTAACACTTCTAGTTGACTGTAATTTTCCAGAGAAACTGGTATAGTTCCCTCAAGAAAATTTTCTGCTAGATTGAGATGAAGCATTCTAGAAAGGTTTCCGAAGGAGGATGGAATATTTCCAGAGATTTTGTTTGTGTTAACAAAAAGCTTTTGCAACCTGGAAAGTTTTCCAATAGAATCAGGTAATCTCCCTGTAAGCATGTTTTTAGAAAAGTCAAGATACGTCAGGTTCTTAAGATTTCCAATCTCTACTGGAATGTCTCCAGTCAAGTAGTTAGTCCTGAGTTCTAACCAATAGAGGTTGGTCGAGAGATTTGCAATGGAAATTGGCAATACGCCTCTAAGGTGATTTTCAAAAAACAACACCTGTGTTAAATTGGTGCAATTGGTCAAGGAGGTAAGAAAAGTTAAATCACTCCCATTCTCATCCCCAAGCAGATTGGAAGCAAAGCTTATTATTTCAAGGTTCTGCAGGTTTCCCAAATTATTTGGAACAGGCCCGGTTAAAGCATTAGATGATAAATCGAAAATTTCTAGTCTTGAGCAATTGACGAAAGATTCTGGAATATGACCAGAGAATTGGTTTAATGAAAGAGTAAGAAGTTTCAGATTGGGCAGGGTTGATCCTATATAACGCGGGAGGGGACCAGTTAATTGGTTGTCCGCTAATGAGAGCAAAGTGAGGGATGAGAGATTGTAAAGCTGTTCAGGAACCATACCAGACAAATTGATGGAAAAAAGAGCTAGAAAATCTAAGGCAGAGAGTCGTCCAAGTTCATCAGGAATGATTCCTTCCAGATTGTTCGATCCTAGATTTAAACCTTGCATGCTAGAGAGGTTCCCAAATGAAGGTGGGATTGAACCAGTGAAATGATTGCTGCCGAGGTTCACTCTTAAGAGCTTAGACAAAGAGCCAAGTTCACTGGGAATTCTCCCTCTAAATTTGTTTCCCCATAGATCCAGGAATACGAGGTTTAAAAAATTACTCAAGTTGGAAGGAAGTTCACCTTGGAAGGAGTTATATTTTAGGTAAAGGTATCTCAGTCGAAACAACCGGCCAATTTCTGGAGGAAGAATCTGATGGAATCTGTTTCTACTGAGATCAATCACTCTGAGGAATGTAAGATTCCCGACATGGGGAGAAAGCGAACCTGCCAGTTCAAGTGAAGACAGATTCAAGGAAGTCACTCTTCGATGTCTGCGACCGCATGTAACTCCTCGCCAGCTGCAAAACTGCAGCGAGCTGTTCCATGAGCTTAAACTGCTGAAACGATCGTCTGATATAAGATCCTTAATGGCAAGCAAAGCATGCTGGTCTGTCTCATTTGAGAAGCCAGAAGTGGTGGCTTCTATGTAGTTGATGAACAGAAGCATGCCCATGAACCAAAGAAACGAGTTCAGTAGCCCTGAAAACATTTTTCTTTTCTGGGTTTTTTGCGGTGCTTAATGAAGCCAGGATGAGCTTAAGTAAGAAGCCAGAATACACTTGGAACAAAATCTATATCATTGTCTGAATTTTCTCCAGCTTGTAATTGTGTATTGCTCTCGATGTTCATGGACTT